>SJYQ01104621.1:0-87142 GCA_006410935.1 Redunca redunca
CACTGGAAGGACTGATGCTGAAGCTGAAACTTCAATACTTTGGCCACCTCATGTGAAGAGCTGACTCATTGGAAAAGACCCTGATACTGGGAGGGATTGGGGGCAGTAGGAGAAGGGGATGACAGAGGAAGAAATGGCTGGATGGCATCACGGACTCGATGGACATGAGTTTGGGTAAACTCCAGGAGTTGGTGATGCACAGGGAGGCCTGGTGTGCTGCAATTCATGGGGTCGCAAAGAATTGGACACAATTGAGCAACTGAACTGAACTGAGATGAAGCAATGCAAAGCATGTGCAGCATTCATATCAAAGTATCATGAAACTTAAAAAAAAGAAAGAATTACAGACATGCATGATTTTAAGAAAATCTAAAAAAACCACAAACATATAAACTAGAAATATTATGGAATAATTATTTGTATTTAAAGATTATCCTTAAATATCAAGGTTGAGATAAGATAACATATGGTACCACTACAAAGGCATGAATTTCACTCATATTTTCCTTAACAAAGAGAAGGACACTGATAGTATTGTGTTTAATAAGCAAGGCACTGAAAAATGAGATGAACTAAGTACAGATATTTGGCAAAGTAAGCATAAACTCCAGAACCACTACTGTTCTGTCTTTAAATAAATCTCCCAGGGACTTCCCTGGCAGTGTAGTGGTTAACATTCCATGCTTCCAATGCAGGGGGCTCGGGTTCAATCCCTGGTCTGAGAACTAAGTGCCCACATGCTACGTGACACGGTCAAAAATTTTTTTTAATTGAAATAAAATTAGATTATTAAAAAAGAGAAAGAGATAAAAGAGGAGGAGTGGAGAATAGATCCTTAAGTCCTTATAGGCAAAAAAATAAATAAATAAATCTCCCAACACATCATAGACTTTTGTACAAAAAACTATTAAATAGAAAAGTTACTATTATTATCTAGTTTGGTAGCCACTAAGATGAATACACCCAAGTCACAGGTTAAATGCAATGCAACTGGCAGTGTGAAGCAATAACATAAAAGACTCGAATAACATAATACTTAGCAATAATAGGGGGAGAAGGCAATGGCACCCCACTCCAGTACTCTTGCCTAGAAAATCCCATGGATGGAGGAGCTTGGTAGGCTGCAGTCCATGGGGTCGTGAAGAGTAGTGCTCAGCACGACTGAGCAGCTTCACTTTCACTTTTCACTTTCATGCATTGGAGAAGGAAATGGCAACCCACTACAGTGTTCTTGCCTCGAGAATCCCAGGGACTGGGGAGCCTGGTGGGCTGCAGTCCATGGGGTCACAGAGAGTCAGACATGACTGAAGCAACTTAGCAGCTGCAGCAATAATAGGTATCACTTACTGAGTCTTTACTAAGTAATAAGCATTTAATGACATTTTAAAACTCACAAGACCCATGACATAGTATACAATACATATGTCCATTTTATAGAGGAAGAAACTAGATGCAGAGAAATTAGTTAATCCACCCAGGGCCATATAGTTGGCAGAATGAGAATTTCAACCCCCATAGTCAGATTCCAGAGCATGGAAACCAGGAACCATGCATCCTCCATTAAAAAGTACAACAGGGTATCCAAAAAATGTGGGATGCATTTTGTAGGGAGCAGTGATTAGAGGGGCAGGGGACAGGGGAAGAATGATGTTTGAAAAGCTGAGAATAATTGTTCTATGTGCAAAAGAGGTTTCTATGATGATCTTGGGATGAGGATTTAAAAGAGAGAAAAAAGCACTTGAGAACCACCACATTAGGAGAACCAGGAAAATTCATGGAGTAACTGGTACCTGATATGAACTTCAAAGAATCCATTCAAATGATTAATATTTGAATAGCTGGAAACAGAGGTAAGAGCCAAATAGAAGGTCTTGCATGAGAAAAGGCGCTCAGGAAAAAGCAAATAATAAACGCAGAGTAGTAGTGGGAGCTAAGCCAGGAGAGGAAGGTAGCAACCGTATGGTAGCTAGCTTGGACACCCAGGCAAAAAGTATGTATTTAGTTCAAAAAGCAAACAAGAATCATTGAGAGTGTTTTGAACAGGTGTTGGGCCCTGGAAAAAATGATCAAGCTAGCTGACACAAGGGAATACAAATTGTGTAATTCCACATATACTAAGTCCAAGGCAAAACTAATCTTAAATTATAAAAATCAGAAAATGACTGCCTAGTGAGGAGGTAAACCATTTGGGAAGGGCACAAGAAAACTTTCTGAAGAAATGAGAAATGCTCTATATCTTACTTGGGTGTTGCTTATCAGTTCAGTTCAGTTGATCTGCAGCACACCAGGCCTCCCTGTCCATCACCAAATCCCGGAGCTTACTCAAACTCATGTCCTTTGAGTAGGTGATGCCATCCAACCATCTCAGTCTCTGTCATCCAGTTCTCCTGCCTTCAATCTTTCCCAGCATCAGGATCTTTCCCAATGAGTCAGTTCTTCAGATCAGGTGGCCAAATTATTGGAGTTTCAGCTTCAGCATCAGTCCTTCTAATGAATATTCAGGACTGATTTCCTTTAGGATGGACTGGTTGGATCTCCTTGCAGTCCAAGGGACTCTCAAGAGTCTTCTCCAACACCACAGTTCAAAAGCACCAATTCTTTGGCACTCATCTTTTTTTATAGTACAACTCTCACATCCATACATGGCTACTGGAAAAACCCATAGCTTTGACTAGACGGACCTTCGTTGGCAAAGTAATGTCTCTGCTTTTTAAAACGCTGTCTAGGTTGGTCATAACTTTTCTTCCAAGGAACAATTAAAACCATCTTTTAATTTCATGGCTGCAGTCACCATCTGCAGTGATTTTGGAGCCCCCAAAAATAAAGTCTGTCACTTTTTCCCCTCCCCACTGGGAACAGTGGGGATGGGATTGTTTCCCCATCAATTTTCCATGAAGTGATGCCACGAGATGCCATGATCTCAGTTTTCTGAATGTTGAGCTTTAAGCCAACTTTTTCACTCTCCTCTTTCACTTTCATCAAGAGGCTCTTTAGTTCTTCGCTTTTTGCCATAAGCATGGTGTCATCTGCGTATCTGAGGTTATTGATATTTCTCCCGGCAATCTTGATTCCAGCTTGTGCTTCATCCACTCCAGCATTTCTCATGATGTACTCTGCATATAAGCTAAATAAGCAGGGTGACAATATACAGCCTGGATGTATTCCTTTCTCGATTTGGAGACAGTCTGTTGTTTCATGTCCAGTTCTAACTGTTGCTTCTTGACCTGCATACAGATTTCTCAGGAGGTAGGTCAGGGGGTCTGGTATTCCCATTGCTTGAAGAATTTTCCAGAGTTAGTACAGACCACAGTCAATCACTTTGGCATAGTCAATAAAGCAGAAGTAGATGTTTTTCTAGAACTCTCTCGCTTTTTCGATGATCCAACAGATGCTGTCAATTTGATTTCTGGTTCCTCTGCCTTTTCTAAATCCAGCTTGAACATCTGGAAGTTCACCGTTCACGTAGTGTTGAAGCCTGGTAGTGCTTATAGGTTCATGTAAAATTGTCAAAACTCATTGAATAGAACACTTAATATCTGGGTATTTTATAGTATGTTAGTTAAATCTCAATTTGTTTTAAGAGTCAAAAAATTCACCTAGCATGGTCGAAGGGAAGCTAAGAAGACAAGTTAAGGTGACTATTACAGAAGTCCATGAGAAAATAAAGTGTACATACATATATATATATATATATATAAATTTATCCTGCCCCCTGAGAATGGGCGACATATATAATTTATCTTGTTCCCTGAGAATGCAGGCTGCCAGATGACATGGACCAAATAATAACTTTTTCTTTTCAAGTTATTTTTTTCTCATTTTTGTCAACTTTTATGCATCTGATGCTGCCATTTTATCCTCAATTATACTCTATCTCATAACCAATATACAAATATATAGGTATTCTGGTACAAAAAATACCTACAATTTCATAATTCTGGTAATTTCAGAATTTCATAATTCTGGTATGAAAAACTTTAAAAATAATTAAACTATTGATTGCTTATGTGCTATTAAGGGCTTGTCCCCTCTACTGACCTATTTCATTACGCATTATAACAATCTCATGAGGTTTCGTATTATACCCATTTTACAGATGAACAAACGAAGGCTGAGATGATACCTATAACAACAGAGTAAAATAGGCACCCTTGTCTATGTATCTCAAATCCCAGATTCTGAAGCACTGTGCTGTACACTTACACCAAAAATAATTAACAAAGTATGGTTATCTGGAACTAACTCAGAGAAAGGGTGAGAAAGTCAGTACAGATGAATTCATAATCCATTAAATATATTTATCCCCATCGTTTTCAAAAGACTACACTAGTTAACAAGGGGTTATTACATGACTGTTGGGTTGTTTATTTTTTAATTGGAGTATAATTGCTTTACAACGTTCTGTTAGTTTCCAGTGTACAACAATGTCAACCAGCTACTGTTCAGTCACTAAGTCCTCCAACTCTTTACAATCGCATGGACTGCAGCACACCAGGCTTCCTTGTCCTTCACTCTCTCTCACAGTTAGCTCAAATGCATTTCCATTGATTTGGTGATGCCATCCAACCACCTTATCCTCTGTCATCCCCTTCTCCTCCTGCCCTCAACTCTTCCCAGCATCAGGGTCTTTTAAAATGAGTCAGCTCTTAGCATCAGGTGGCCAAAATATTGGAGCTTTAGCTTCAGCATCAGTATTTCCAATGAATATTCAGGTGATTCCCTTTAGGATCAACTGGTTTGATCTCCTTGCTGTCCACAGGACTCTCAAGAGTTCTCCAGCACCACAA
This sequence comes from Redunca redunca, assembly GCA_006410935.1. Lineage (NCBI taxonomy): Eukaryota > Metazoa > Chordata > Mammalia > Artiodactyla > Bovidae > Redunca > Redunca redunca. Next base: position 4,788 of record SJYQ01104621.1, read on the forward strand.
TTCAAAAGCATCAGTTCTTTGACATTCAGCATTCTTTATGGTCCAATTCTCACATCCATACAAGACTAGTGGAAAAACCACAGCTTTGACTAGATGGACTTTTGTTTGCAAAAGACATCTCTGCTTTTTAACTTTCTATCTAGGTTTGTCATAGCTTTTCTCCAAAGGAGCAAGTGTGTTTACATTTTGTGGTTGCAGTCACCATCCACAATGATATTGGAGCTCAAGAAAATAAAATCTTCCACTGTTTCCCTTTATCCCCACCTATTTGCCAAGAAGTAATGAGACCAGCTGCCATGATCTTAGTTTTTTGAATGTTGAATTTAGAGCTACCTTTTTCACTCTATCACCCTCATCAAGAGGCTCTTTAGTTCCTCTTTGCTTTCTGCTATTAAAATGGTATCATCTGCATATCTGAGGTTGTTGATATTTCTCCTGGCAATCTTAATTCTAGCTTATGAGTCATCCAGCCCGGCATTTCACATGATATACTCTGCATATAAGTTAAATAATCAGGGTGACAATATACAGCCTGACGTACTCCTTTCCCAATTTTGAACCAGTCTATTGCTCCATGGTTCTAACTGTTGCTTCTTCACCTGCATACAGATTTCTCAGGAGGCAGGTAAGGTGATCTGGTGTTCCCATCTCTTTAAGAATTTTCCACGGTTGTGATCCTCACAGTCAAAGGTTTTAGCATAGTCAATGAAGCAGAGGTTTTTCTGGAATTCCTTTACTTTTTCTATGATCCAATGGATGTTGGCAATTTGATCTCTGGTTCCTCTGCCTTTTCTAAATACAGCTTGTATACCTGGACGTTCTCGGTTCACATACTGTTGAAGACTAGCTTGAAGAATTTTGAGCATTACCTTGCTAGCATGTGAAATGAGTGTAATTGTGTGGTACTTTGAACATTCTTTGCCATTGCCCTTCTTGGGATTGGAATGAAAACTGTTTCCAGTCCTGTGGCCACTGCTGAGTTTTCCAAATATTCTGACATATTGAGTGCAGCACTTTAACAACATCGTCTTTTAGGATTTGAACTAGCTCAGCTGGAAAACGTCCACTGGCTTTGTTCGTAGTAATGCTTCCTAAGGCCCATTTGACTTCACGCTCAAGGATGTCAGGCTCTAGGTAAGTGATCATACCATCATTGTTATCCAGGACATTAAAAGCGTTTTTGCATAATTCCGTGTATTTTTACCACCTATTCTTAATCTCTTCTGCTTCTGTTAGGTCCTTGCCGTTTCTGTCCTTTATTGCACCCATCTTTGCACAAAATGTTCCATTGGTATCTTCAGTTTTCTTGTAGTCTTTCCCATCCTATTGTTTTCCTCTATTTCTCTGCATTGTTCACTTTAAGGCTTTCTTATCTCTCCTTGCTATCCTCTGGAATGCTGCATTCAGTTGGGTAGATCTTTTCTGTTCTCTTTTGCCTTTCACTTCTCTTCTCAGCTATATGTAAGACCACTCAGGCAACCATTCTGCCTTATTGTGTGTTTTTTCCCTTTGGGATGACTTTGGTCACCTCCTCCTGTTCAGTGTTATGAACCTCTGTCCATAGTTCCTCAGGCAGTAAGTCTACCAGATCTAATCCCTTGAATTTATTTGTCACCTCTACTGTATAGACAAGGGATTTGATTTAGGTCATACCTGAATGGTCTAGTGATTTTGCTTACTTTCTTCAATTTAAGCCTGAATTTTGCAATATGGAGCTCATGATCTGAGCCACAGTCAGCTCCAGGTCTTGTTTTGGCTGACTATATAGAGTTTATCCAGCTTTGGCTGCAAAGAATATAATCAATCTGATTTCTGTATTGACCACCTGGTGATATGTCCTCCCGCTTGAGCCTCCCTTGTAACCCCCATCCCACAGGATCACTGTTTTATAAACTGCTTAAAACAAGGGTGGAGTTTAATGTTAGTTGCTTTAGGCATTAGATAAATGTTTATAGATTCCCATTTATAATGTATATACATAATATACTATGTCAGGTCAATTCAATCTCTACCAAATCTGGCTTCATGAAGTTTGAAGATTTATCACAACTAATGTCCAATAATTAGAAAACATTCTTAATGAAATAAATTTGAATTCAGTTTAATTTTTAAAGGTGATATGCCATCCTGAATGTATTTTTAGGCTACAATTCTCTTGAAATCATAAGGATCCATAGATTTAATAGACTCCTAAAAAGGACAGTAACTTAATAGAACTATAGGAGCAGTTTCATAAGAAGAGGGATTCTATTTCTAAATACAAAAATTCATAAGTTCAGATCCTTCTAATTAAACAAACATGAATATTTAGGTAAAAATGGGAGGAAGCCACTTCTAAAATATAAGAAAGTGATTTCCTAAGATAACAAACAAAAGGAAGAAAGTAGTTCATCTTGGTGAGAGAGCAAATGCTTTTAAGCGCTATAAAAATAGCATTTTACATAAACATACAACTCTGCTTATCTATTTGTTAAAACATATCTCCCATAATACTTCTACATGGCAACAGTTGTTTAATAAAGTCTCATTTTTCAGGCTACTTAAGACTTTTCACAAATCCAAGCATGTCCTTCAAATTTGAATTAATGAGATTTTACTAAATACCACGAACTTAGATTTTATGATGCTTTCCCTAGAAACATATATTCGAAATTGTTACTCTACTCCAGATAAGTATTCTTTTATCAGTGGGGAAAAAAAGACAAACCTAACTCTTGGAATTTCATAACTCATTTTTTCATTGCCGAGAAAAGTTAAGAAAGACTTAAATGAAAGGGCAGATATACCACGTTCATGAATTGGAGAACTAAATATTGTTAAACTATCCACTCCTCCCAAACTGCTTTTAGATTATACACTCTCAATCAAAATACAAGGAGGTCTTTCTGTAGAAATTGACAAGCAAATTTTAAAATTTCTGTGGGATGAAAGAATCAAGTATAGCCAAAAAATCTTGGAAAAGAACAGACCTGGAGGGCTTACATTACTTGATTTCAAAAGGAATCATAAAGGTGTAGCAATCAAAACCATAATACCATGGCCTAAGGATAAACACAGAGATCTCTGGAATAAAATAGGATAGAAATACAGGGTCAGTTTATTTTTTATAAAGTTGCCAATTCAATGGGAAAAGGACTGTCTGTTCAAGAAATGGTGCTGGAACAACTGAATTTTGGTGGGGGGAAAAAAAGTAAATAGCCAGCATTACCTCATACTATATACACAAAAATTTACTGAAAATGGATCATAGAACACAAAGAAGCACAACATAGAAAACATTTGAGAGAAAATACAGGGAAAATTTTTTATGACCTTCAGTTCAGTTCAGTTCAGTTGCCCAGTCGCATCCAAGTCTTCGCAACCCCATGAATTGCAGCACGCCAGGCCTCCCTGTCCATCACCAACTCCCGGAATTCACCCAGATTCACGTCCATTGAGTCAGTGATGCCATCCAGCCATCTCATCCTCTGTCATCCCCTTCTCCTCCGGCCCCCAATCCCTCTCAGCATCAGAGTCTTTTCCAATGAGTCAACTCTTCACATGAGGTGGCCAAAGTACTGGAGTTTCAGCTTTAGCATCAGTCCTTCCAAAGAGATCCCAGGGCTGATCTCCTTCAGAATGGACTGGTTGGATCTCCTTGCAGTCCAAGGGACTCTCAAGAGTCTTCTCCAACACCACAGTAGGAAAAAAATTTTATACAGCACACAAGAAATTGAAAAACTGTATGTTATCAAAATTAAAACAGCATCAGTAAGAAAATAAAAAGCTATAGACTATAAGAAAATACTGTCAAGACATATATCTTTAAAAAGATCATATCAAAATATATGAAGAACTCTCAAAACTCAATTATAGAGCTTCCCTGGTACTCAGTGGATAACAATCTGCTTGCCAGTGCAGTAGACACAGGGTCTGTCCCTAATCCAGGAAGATCCCACATGCTGCAGAGTAACTAAGCCCATGTGCCACAACTACTGAGAGACGGGGAGCCACAATTACTGAGACCACATGCACAACTACTGAAGCCCTCACGCGCTATAGCCTGTGCTCTGCAACAAGAGAAGACACCGCAGTGAGAAGCTCCAGGTACCATAACTAGAACAGCTCCCACATGCCACAACTAGAGAAAAGCCTGCGCAGCAACGAAGACCCAGCACAGACAAAAATAAATAGATCGATTAATTATTTAATTAAATTTTAAAAAATGATTGCACAGCTTTCTTGAATGCTGTGATTTTTTAAAAAATACCCAATTATAAGGCAAAGTATCAATATTTGAACAGACTTTTCATCAATGAACATATATCAATGGTCAACAAGCACATGAAAAAATGTTCAACATTTTTACTGATGAAGGAAATGCAAGTTAAATTCATAATATATCACTACACACTCACTAAATTAGCTAAAATTTAAAAGACTGACAATATTAAGTATTGCCAAGATATAAAGCAATTGAACTCCTACACATTGCTGCTGGGAATGCAAAAAAGTATAACCATTTTGCAAAACAGCTTGGCAATTTGTCAACAATTGCATTTCTACGTTCCTAACCAAGAAAAGTGAAAACATATGTCAACACAGAGAATTATACATGAGTAATTACATCAGCTTTGTTCATAAGAACCAAAAACAGGAAACAATTCAGTATTGTCAGGCAAATGGCTGAGCCAATTATATATTTTTTCTACTACTTAGTAATAAAAAAAGATGAAGTACAAACAGCCATAACAACATGACTGAAAACATTATGCTAAATGAAAGAAGTTATACGAAAGAATAAAATACATTGTATGACCTCATTTATGTGAAAGTCTAGAAACATGGAGATAAACTAAAGTGGCACAAGGTAACTTTGGGAGGTGATGGATATGTTCTGTATCTTGATTGTGATGGTTATACGTGGGTACACATTTGTCAAAATTCATCAAACTGTACATTTTAAATGTATCCATTTTTTAATGGATACATTTTATCATATGCATATTGTTCTCCAGTAAAATTATTTCAAGAAAAAGCTGGTTTCTCTTGTCAAATTCTGCATATTATACAATGCCAATTCCAATGACATCCAATTTTTAGTTTGATTTATGGGTACCTGTGTCAAAAATAATCTAATTTACACTGACTTAACTGAAAGAGAAACATACAGTTTTAATATTATAACCCTCTCAGTTCTCTTCTCACTGTCTCACTCCACCATCTCCAGCTGAACTTTAAATTTCTTGAAAGCTTTTTTCCTCTTATCGCTTATCATGGGCAATTCCTCTACACTCTATATATATCTGTGAAATTAAATCAAACAGAAGTTCTCCACAGTCTGTCTTTCCTAGTGTTACTCTTGAGAACCGAATAGAAATTAAGCCTTCAAATGTCTTATGATTTTGTTTTATTTTTTTCTTTTACTCACTTTAACACAATCTTCTTTCAAACAAAGTATTATGCCAGAGCCCAATATGTTAAACAGATGTACATTTATAGGTTTGAATTATAATATTTAATAATAAAGTCAACCAATAAGAACCTGAGTTCATTTATCAACAGTACCCAATATATCAAAATTTGTTATTTTTAATATGTGAATATATCTGTTGCTCTTTCAGATTTTTTAGCAATTAAAAATGAAATTCAAATCAAATATTAAAAGCAGGGGTCAGCAAATATTTAGACCTGTGGGCCATAGCTTGCCCACCACCTACCTGGTTTTGTACAGTTCATGACTTAAGAATGTTTTCTTTTTTACATTTTTCAAGAGTTGGAAAAAAAGAATATTTTTGGTATGTGAAAATTATATAAAAATTCAAATTTCCACATCCATAATAAAGTTATATTGGAACACAGCCACACTTATTTGTCTATGGCTGCTTTTGTGCTACAGTGGTAGAGTTCAGTAGTTGCAAAAGAGACTGAACAGTCCACAAACTTTAAATATTCACTATCTGGCTCTACAGGAAAAGTCTGCAGATTCCTTGTTTAACACAAATCCTCATAGTACCAATTTCACGGAGCAGAGTTTGGAAACTACTTATGACACAGTATATTTTGAAAGATTACCACTGAAATATTTTTCATTCTACTTGCTCTTCTACAATGCACTCTTGCCACTTCCTCACCAAGAAGAGTCTAATTCTCTTCCTTTTGAATCTGGGCTCATTTTAGTGACACGCTCAGTCAATATAATATAGTGGAAGTGACTTCTAAGAGTTCCAAGATCAGGTCATAAGAAACATTTAGCTTCCTCCTAGGTCTCTTGGAGACTCTGCTAAAGGATGCTTTCTCTGAAAACCTAGCATCATGAAATGAGAAGCTTGAACCTCATCAAGAAGCCAAATATAGGTATTACTGCCTACAACCTTAGCTGAGCCCCAAATCAATAGCCAGCCTCAACTGATATCCATGTGAGAGAGCTATTCTGGACCTCCAGTTCAGATGAGCCTTTAGATAACTGCAGCCAAGGGACATCTGACTGCAACCACATCAGAGACTCTACATGAGAACCACCAGCAGCTCCAATCAATCAGTCAAGCTAAACAGACTTGAATAGAATAGAACTGAATAGAATAATAAATGCTTATTTTAAGTTACAATGTTTTGGGGTGGTTTGTTGTATGGCAATAGAGAACTGAAAAAGTATTATATTAAAACAAATCTAGGAAAGTTTCAGGTAAGAAATTCTAGACTTCTGAGTCAAGCCCATGCTTGGACTATCCATGCATATCACCAGCCCAAACCCTACTAAACCCTCCACTAAGCCTAGGTGTTCTAGAAGTAGCCATGGATGAAGGAAGTGGTAAATAATACTCTAATGGAGCCACTAGGGTTTCCCAATCTGTATGCATTCCAATCAGACTCATTGTCCCCCCAAATATGCCAATATGCCTGAACCTTATTCTGAAATTCTCACAAAGAAGTAGAAAATAATTTTTCTAATTTCTAAAATTACATCAGGATTGGCAAAGAAACAATTCTCAGTTTTCATGCTGTAAATGAATTGATAATTATAATTCCTCTTTATTTTTACTTGATAATATTAAATTGATACGTGAACTTAGGTGAAATGTAGTCATTAGGTCAGTGTATAGTCAAGTATCACTAAATGGCAATTTACTGTTAACAGATCTGGGCTTAGTAACAGAAGTCCATATTGTCGCCTACTCCTGCCTGAGGGGTGATAGGTAAGAGTTGTTCACTGACAATATTTTTAATATGTACCAGTTATGCATGATAAACTCCTTAACCTGAAAATTTAAACTAAACTGAATATCAATCTTTTATGAAGCTGATACATCATATTTTCAATATTCCCTTAAGCTACAGTGGATTCAAATTTCAAAGAATGAGTGCTTACTATATGTTAGATATGCTGCTACACTCTAAAGATATGTCTTCAACTGGTATAAATTTCATTTAAAAGAGAGAAGTGGCTCTGAATTATTTTGATATTCCAGAGAGTCATAATGTGACACAGAATGGTATGTTTATTTTAAACCAAAAGGGATACTACTAGAACACTTAAGATTCTCAATCTTTCTTAACTCTATAACTGTTTTCAAGTTTATTTAAACATTTATTCTTGTGATTATTTTTCACGCTAATGTGGAAAATACTTGCACAGCCAAGTGTTTTAAGAAGAAAACATTTCAACTCTTAGTGGCTTAAAGCCATCCTACAAAATTGCTGTAACCAATTAGTGATAGCTACCACAGCAGTGACTAGCAGTGAAAAACACTGGGCATTTGTCAACCCTGACCTATTTCATCAGTTTTATGTAGTCTCTTTCCTTCAGATCTCCTACTGAGTCCCTTCAAAGATCCTCGTGATGGAACTTCCACCCATTCTTACAAAGTGACATTTCCCTTTCTTCAGCCAGTCTTTCCCACTGCCTGAGTGACCCTTAATAAGCCCTACCCTGGTGCAGATGTCCTGACCCAAAAAGGCATATTCCCCTAACATTCAGGAGTTTGTCAGATAAGTCACACTTCAGGCCCGGAGACCTTAGATGGTAGATGGCCAAACCGTGATAGAACGTGGTACATCCATCCATGATTTGCTTTCAGGCAATCAAGCACCTGAGTCTCTACGCTTAAACAGGCACATGGTTGCTGCCATTTCTACAACATGCATTAAACATATATCTTGGTCCCTCCGTTCAAAATAAACTAAGAAAAGCAAAATTACTAAGAAAAGCAAAATCTCTACAGAGAAAATATTACAATTTACTACTCGCACAGCAAATGTGACATTACAGGACTTTTAAATAATTCAAAACTGGCATTTTCTAGTTAAAGACACACTAATAAGCATGTTAATGAATGTTCTACACTTATTAGGGAAAAATAGTGGACTATAAATACACTTCAAAAAATGTAAAAATGACCATATAATTTATTTTCTTATGTTCCATATGGTCTTGTATTGAACATGTAATAGTATTTGAACATAATTTAATGTGGTAACTACTGTTAATGTTAAAAATACACATTATCAGTGTAACTGATATGGATTCAACCCAGAATCCATAACAATTCTATTCACATCCTGTGTAACTCCATGGGGATTCTATGAGGAAAGTTTCCATATATGGTAATTTTTCCCCATAGACTCCCCACAGTTTATACAGGATATGAATCTGGTCCATTGTGACAACGAAAACAACAGATCACTGAAAACTCATGTGTAATTTCTGCTGAACAAACCAGACTAACAATTAAGGAAACCAGTACTCAAGTGAAAATAAGTACTCTGAACATTTCAAAATAACCACTGGATATTTTCATTCCATTCCTATACTAACAGAATCAGTATATAAATATCCAGGGGGGGGAAAAACAAATTCCTATCTTTATTTTGTTTAAAATATTCCCTTGATTCTAAAAATCACTATGCCAACTATTAACAGGCAAGAAACCCAAAAGGAAATTTCACGTCAAACTTAACATTGTCAGAAGAAAAGAAAAGACAATAATATAGTAAGACAAGTCAAAAGTATTACATGAGCTTTACTTCCCAGGCTCCTGTATGACCATGTCCCAGTGTCAATTCCAGTGATTCATAATTATTTTTCTTTATTGTGACTTTAGCCATCTGCGGTTTCTATGTATCTAAAGTCATGTAATATTTTTTCTTTTATTTAATGTTATAAGTATAGAATTAGCAGTAAGTTTTTGTGTGTATATTTAAGTATGTACATTTCAAATAAGATGAAAGCATCTAAAATTCAATACAGCTAAATACTAACAGCTGGATTAAAGATTTGGAAAGGAAAATGACTCTGAATTACCTAGCTTCATATGACAAAAACTAATAAAGGGAAAGATATAGTACTAAAATGTCAACCATAGTAACAGCAAAAACAGCAGTGTCATACAGTGTCAGACTTTATTTTTTGGGGCTCCAAAATCACTGCAGATGGTGACTGCAGCCATGAAATTAAAAGACGCTTACTCCTTGGAAGAAAAGTTATGACCAACCTAGATAGCATATTCAAAAGCAGAGACATTACTTTGCCAACTAAGGTCCGTCTAGTCAAGGCTATGGTTTTTCCTGTGGTCATGTATGGATGTGAGAGTTGGACTGTAAAGAAGGCTGAGTGCCAAAGAACTGATGCTTTTGAACTGTGGTGTTGCAGAAGACTCTTGAGAGTCCCTTGGACTGCAAGGAGATCCAACCAGTCCATTCTGAAGGAGATCAGCCCTGGGATTTCTTTGGAAGGAATGATGCTGAAGCTGAAACTCCAGTACGTTGGACACTTGATTTGAAGAGTTGATTCATTGGAAAAGACTGATGCTGGGAGGGATTGGGGGCAGGAGGAGAAGGGGTCGACAGAGGATGAGATGGCTGGATGGCATCACTGACTCAATGGACGTGAGTCTGAGTGAACTCCAGGAGTTGGTGATGGACAGGGAGGCGTACTGTGATTCATAGGGTCGCAAAGAGTCGGTCACAAAGAGTCAGACTGAGCGACTGAACTGAACTGAATTGAGGGCTTATACTGCAGAACAGTCCAGTTGTGAACAGCCATTTTTTGAAAGACCATAGTTGCTGTTAACATCTCAACTGATTCACATAAATTACACCAAAACAATAGACCCAAGTTTAATCTCACATATGACTGGTTGTCAAGAATGGCCCTGAAATACATAAAAAGGGAATGTGACTCATTTATTCTTCTATAAAAGAGTTGTCTGTTTAATTATACAGTTTCTTGGTGATCTAATATTGCTAGAGTATATTCATTTTACTATCTCTCACATAATGGCTCAGAATTTGAGATAATTACATTGTTCTTAGAAGCATGATACCATACTCACTGTTAAAACTGAGAAGCTGTCAGTTCCAAATTAATGCATTCATCAGTAATGAAAATAAAAAGCAACAGCTGCCCTTTTGGTATGCATCAAAGAAAATCATATGGGGCAGCACATATACCCCAAATCCTTTCCAGCATCTAGCTGCCTACTGAAGGTGAGATGGGCATGCAGAAAATGGCAAGGAAGATTTGCAAGACAGTCATACCACAGCTAAAGAGAACTGACAATCTGACACACAGGTCCACCATATACCCATCACCACTAAACTCACAAAATACTACTGCTCTGCTGGGATTTGGGTAATTTCTCTTTCCCTTTCAAGATACAGTAGATGTTCTTTCTAATATGTTACAACTACAACAAACTGTTCAGAGGAGGGATTAAATGACACTATTTGCCCCAAGGGTACACTGTTTCTGAAAAGGTAGGATGTTGCTCTCTTCCCTGAACTAATAAGGTAGGTGCTTTTAAAGACACTTTAACTTATTAGAAAAGAGCACAATTCCCACCACAGCACATCTTAAATGGTACCCTTGAGGACTAAAAAAGTTAAACATGGGAGGGGAGACAGGAGGAGGACTGAGCTAGAAAAACACTAATTGAATAAATGTCCATGTATTTGAAGTGCTTACTCTTTGGAGAATAACTGGCTTTATGATGAAGGATGTAACCAAATGGCAGCAGTACAAAGTCAGTGTCCCTTACTTCACAAAAAGAAAAGATGAACTTTTTCTCTATTTATAAAATTTTAAGAGGAAAAGAAATTTTAGTTTTTGTGGAATTCCATTGATTTTAAAAATATGAACTATCATTAAATCAAGCATTCAGCATATGCATTTAAATGACTATTCCCCTCACTAAACTTTCTTTTTACTACTTACATCCTAAGCTTAAATTACTTTGACCAGACTAAAATTGCATTTCCTCAAAGCAGATAAAGGGCAGACCTACTACTCCCATTTTTAGACATGGGAAATTTCGGTAAAGGAAAAGCTCAGTGAAATACATCAAGATGGTAACAGATTACAGAAGCTATACTTCCTGCTTTGTACTAATGATTAATTTACACATAACATAGAACACTTTCATTTCAAAGTAGGCTGAAAATAGTTTGTGTCCAATTTATACAACTATGGGAGATTCAGATATACTAAGTTAGAAAAAATGAGACTCCAACACTGTTGGAGTTCTTCTGTAAAGTGAATCAAGAAGATATTCACTGAAGCGAGGTCAGACAGAGCATTTATTAATTCTGTTGCCATAACTATGTAAGTTTTAACTCTGATAAAATTTTTACTCTTCCAGGTAAGTTTTTTTTGTCATTTTAAAGACTCTTAAAATGTGTGTGGCAGGGGGACGGCGGTCTGTCGGGGGGGTTGCTTTTTGGGCATTTACATTAAGTAATACGATTTCAGTGAGACTAAACATGTTATAATGTGATTCCTAGGTTACCTCAAATGTCTAACCTGAAACATGAAGTCAACTTAATCAATCCAGTACTTGAAAATGAAGGCATGGAAATTGCTATTGACATTTCCTTTTCTTATAGGCAAAGAGTTAAAAGCAGAGAAAGAAAATTTTAATCACGTGCAAGTGACAATATCAACAGAATTCAGAATAGTGATCACCTTTTGGCAAGGAACAGAAGTAATATTGGGACAAGCAATATTGACTGGGAAGGGTCATCACAAAAGAACTTTCTGGAGTAAAAACAATGCTCTGTATCTCAAACTGGGTAGCAGTTCCAAGGTGTAAACAGGCAAAAATTCAATGTGTTCCACACTTTGACTTATGCATTTTATTGTATGTGAACCATACCTCAATTTAAAAGTAAAAGCATTGAATACAAGTAAGTTACTGCAACCAGAAATTAAGGATAAGAATTATGAAATCAGAATATGTTAGGAAAAAAAAATGAACCTTTCCAAGATCTAGCATAGCACTGTACACAGAATAGATAGTTAAACAAATATTTACTGTAAAAATTTAGTAAAAATATACCAGGTGGTTTGGAAGATCCCTTCTGAACTAATTAGAACTTCTAATGTGACTATTTTTCTGAATATTCTAAATATAGTCTCAGTCTATAAAACAGCCTCCAAAAGATGGAAACTAAAGGCCTAGAAAAGCTATGCCTCAAAACACAAAGAAAATACACTTGTCTCAACTCTGAGTACACATTTAAGGAATCTCCTTATCTAAGGAAGGCAGTCCTTTCTCAACATTTTGCAGCCACTGACATTACAAATCTATCTATGGTCTTCTAGTGACAAGCAGGAAACAAAACTTAATACTCAGTAAAGTAAAAAAAAAAACCCTACATGATGATGTTCTGTCTTCTGAACAGTTCTGTCTTCTGTACAGTAATTTGGTAGCTATGGAGACCAAAAGCAACCAGCAGTTTTCAAACATAGATCATAGCACATGGGTGATATTATCAAAAGATGAGGTTTAATGATCAAGAAAGGCTGGGTAAACCTGGCCAGACAATGTTAGAGGCCCTAGTTCAAGAATCCAAAGGTTCCCACACTGAGTTTCAACTTCCATTTTCAGCTAAACAAAGTAGTAAGACTAATTTTCCTCTATGATGTAAATACTCTACCTAGGTTCCTACTTAAAATTCAATGACTGAAACGAAACTGGAAGGTCTTCGCCACTAAATAATCTGTTTCTAATCCTGGCTGACAATAATTCCAAATGTATCATTTTAAGTGAATTCAAAAACCATTTTTAAATAATTAAAAAAATAAAACTATCACATGCTGAATGGGAATCACATTCATTGTTATTCTATCTTGACCTTGATAAGGCATTGTGGTAATTTCAGAAATGGGATGCTTGTAGGTAAAACAACAAAAATAATCCACCCTTTAAAATAGCCAGTCAAGAAACAGACCTGAGGAGTATCAGCTCTCTTGAAATACTGCTATTCTGGAATAATCATCAACTATGCATAAATAATCACACTGATTACCCAAAAACAGAAAGAAGAGACTGAATTATATATTCATAAGAAATGTGTTTCTTAAATTCCTGCCCTAACCCTCTCTCCCCACAAAGCCAGTGTCTTGCCAATGTTTAAAGTCCTAGGTCAGCAGGTTGAGTCTCTTTATAAATTCTGAACTGTCACCTTTGCTTATGGATAATGACAAAATATTCTGCAGAGCCTGTATATCTGCATTGACAAGTTATACTATTCTACATCCAACATTAAATAATTCACATTACTTAGGCTGGTCATCATTTTTCAAATACCCATTTTAGCTGTCTACAAGTGCCATCCAGCCCAGCCCCTTCTGCGGGGCCTGCTCTGCACCAAAGCAATTTCATTGTATAAGTTTTAAGACAGATATGCTGCTGCTGGACTGTGGCACTAGCCAGCATATCAAAATTGAAGCCACTGTGTAAAAAAAAAAAAATCCATTAAAAAAAAAGCTTAACTTTTATTCTTTGTTATCTACATATAATGACTGCCCCTGTTTCTGTAAAAATATGGGAAGAACCTATAATGACACCTCTTTCTCCTTTTAGATTAAAAAATGTAAGCCTTTTTTTCTTTCTTAATAAACACTAACATCTCAGATCCTCACGGTATCTATTTTAGGGTTTAAGGGCCATTATAGAACCACAACAATAGATCAGTGACAGACTTGATCCCACCAATTAACACGTTCTGGGGAGGCTGCCTAGATTCCTGTCTTCTTCCCTCCCTCTTAGAGGCCTGATTTTGACCACACTGACATCCCTGGCCTTAAGGATGAATAACCCAGTGAAGGGGNATAAGGGCTTAAAACACTGTTTGACACCCAGTGAGCACTCAAATGTTAATGAATACATTAATAGCTATTTTACAACTATTATGCAAATGTGAAAACCACTACTCCAGGAATATGTGTATGTACACATATTTTTCCTATCCTATTTTTTTTGCTTTATTTTTATTTTGTCTTATGAGAATTCCTGTCATTTTTCCAAGGTAACTCAGTAATGTTAATGCTGTGTACACACACCTGTGTACACCTGTGTGCAAGTAGGCATATATGATCAACAATCATATTTCTTTTCCACCCACCAAGACAAAAAAATTATTATTTTGTCTCCTGATTCATTACCTGCATTACCTTTACTCTTAGAAATCTACTTTTTTCTAAAATCTATAAGTGCATGGACTTTTATTAGAATATCTATCCAACACAAGCAAAGAAAGTTTGTTTCAATATTTTAAAAATATTGAAATGCACAAAAAAGTGTGGGGGTTTTGCAATAATCCCATTGTTAAAGTAAAACAAGAAATTCAAAAGCTCAATTTTCTTTTCTATTCATTCATCTAAGGTATATACTTTTTCTAATACTTTCTAAAGTTTATAGGCATGTCTTTATATAACACAGCTTCTAAACACTAAATTCTTATATGGTTGTGGAACTGCAAATTATCATCTAAAAATATCACTAATAGTTCTTCTAGTCAGTATATGTACATCCACCTCATCTTTAAATGGTTACATAATAGTCCATCGTACAGATGTGCATAAAGGTAATTTGACCTTCATCTTACCGAAAATGCTAAACCATTATGGAGAAATTGCAATGATGCTACATAAGAACAAATGTTTTATTGTAGGTAAGATAATAATGGGGCTTTACTGGCGGCTTAGAAGGCAGTGGCACCCCACTCCAGTACTCTTGCCTGGAAAATCCCATGGACAGAGGAGCCTGGTGGGCTGTAGTCCATGGGGTCGTTGAGAGTTGGACGCGACTCAGTGACTTCATTTTCACTTTTCATTTTCATGCACTGGAGAAGGCAATGGCAACCCACTCCAGTGTTCTTGCTTGGAGAATCCCAGGGACGGCGGAGCCTGGTGGGCTGCCGTCTATAGGGTCGCACAGAGTTGGACACGACTGAAGCGACTTAGCAGCAGATGGTAAAGAATCTGTCTGCAATGCCGGAGACTTGGGTTCAGTCCCTGGGTCAGGAAGATCCCCTGAAGAAGGGCAAGGCAATCCACTCCAATATTCTTGCCTGGAGAATTCCATGGACAGAGGAGCCTGGTGGGCTACAATCCATGGGGTCACAAAGAGTCAGACACGACTGAGTGACTAACACGTTAACGTTAACAAAGATAATAATAAGGGCTTCCCTGGTAGCTCAGTGGTAAAGAATCCTCCTGCAATGCAGGAAATGCTGAAGATGTGGATTTGATCCCTGAGTTGGGAAGGTCCCCTGGAAGAAGGCATGGTAACCCACTCCAGTATTCTTGCCTGGAGGATCCCACGGACAGAGGAGCCTGGCGGGTTACAGTCCATAGGGTCACAAAGAGTCAGACACATCTGAAGTGACGGAACACACACACACAGGATAATAATAACCAATTTTTACTAAATGTTTACTCTGTACCAGGTATTATTTTGAAAACTTCACATATATCAGCTTACTTAATCTTCGTAACAATCCTACAAGGCAGATACCATTATTATCCACATTTGATAGATGGTGGTCATGCAGGTTACTAAATGATAAGCTGGGATTCAAACCCAGGCACTCTGGTTTCTACACATATGCTCGTAACTACTAATCTATAATGTCTCTTGAAAAAAAAATTACCAAAATTATATTTTAAGAATTCAACTAAAATAAAAGGAAAATAGAAATCAATAAAAATATGGAGAAGAAAGTTCTTAAAAGAAAAAGGTCACCAAAAACACTAAAAATGAGAGAAAATTGCAAAAATTAAGAAAAATGCATCCCTCCCAAAATAAGCAGTCCAGGTTAACAACCAGTGGAAAACACAGGTATACCTCAAAGATACTGTAGGCTCTGTTCCAGACCACCACAGTAAAGCCAGTCACACAACTTTCCGGTGTTCCAGTGCATACAAAAGTTATGTTTACACTGTACTATAGTCTATTAAGTGTGCCACAGCATGTCTTAAAAAATGTTAATTTTAAAATACTTTAATTGCTAAAAAAATACTGACCATCACCTGAGCCTTCAATGAACTGCAGTAATAACATCAAAGATCACTGATTATGGGTCACCATCGTAACAAATGTCACACTGAAAAAGTTTGAAAAATGTGTGAGATAAAAGTGTGTGAAAATGAAAAATGAAAAGTTTGTGAGAATTACCAAAATGTGAGAGAGAGACAGAGAGTGGGCGAATCTGTTGGAAAAAATGGTGCTGACAGACTTGCTTGATGCAGGGTTCCCCAAAACTTGCAATTTGTAAAAGGATGCAATTTCTGCAAAGAGCAATAAAAGGAAGCTCAAGAAGACGAGGTATGCCTGTATCAATAATGGTGCTGATATATATAGCTGTAGGAAGTAGGAAAGGGCAATACACTTCAAAAGGGCTAAAACCAGAATATTATCTTACATGAGATCTGTTTTAAATTGTATACCAGATGTTGCACATGAATAGTCACACAAAAGGGGGTGGATGTGGCTGAAAGAAAGGCAAAAGGAAAAGTAGAATAAGCAAAGGATCCGTGGATAACAGATATAGTTATTCCTCCATATG
Organism: Redunca redunca; assembly: GCA_006410935.1. NCBI lineage: Eukaryota > Metazoa > Chordata > Mammalia > Artiodactyla > Bovidae > Redunca > Redunca redunca. The sequence goes on from SJYQ01104621.1 coordinate 21,615, forward strand.
AACCAGTTCCACATCTGTGGATTCAACCAACAATGGATCAAAACATTCAGGAAAAAAATATTACAGCAAGTTCCAGAAGCAAAATTTGAACTTGACACAAGTTTTTTGTGTAAAAATGCTATTTTTGACATGGCATTTGCATTGCATTTACATTGTACTTACAACTTACATAGCATTTATCTCATATTAGGTATTATAAGTAATCTTGAGATGATTCAAAATATGCAGAGGGGATGTGTGTATATTATAAGCAAACACTATACAGTTTTTATATAAGGTATTTGAGCATCTGCAGATTTGGAGTTGGGGGTAGTCTGAAACCATCCCCTGCAGATACTGAGTGACAAATGTACTTTCCATAGTCTATATACAACAACTTCTTGCCAACTCACTGATGTAGCCCCTCTCTTCAGTTCATACATGAAGATGTCTATATGCATATGTAAATACATTTTCTGAGTGCCTATACATTTTCTGAGTGCCTATATTTATTTCCTGGCACAGACTTCTAACAGTAAGTTAAAGCCTGCATTATTTTTCAAGACATCTACTTTTTAGATAACTATAGCAGGATCAGGCTTCCCCAGGGCTCAACTTGGTAAAGAATCTGCCTGCAATGTGGGAGACCTGGATTCAGTCCCTGGGTTGGGAAGATCCCTTGGAGGTGGGCATGGCAACCCACTCCAGTATTTTTGCCTAGAGAATCCCCATGGGCAGAGGAGCCTGGTGGGCTACAGTCCATGGGGTCAAAAAGAGTTGGACACGACTGAGAGACTAAGCACAGCATAGCAGGATCAGTATGTTAAAAAATTCGGTCTCACTTGCCGCAAAACTGGACACATATGACAGCCTCTAATTCCTATTAAGGTCGCTATAATCTTCGGATGTCAGAGGTATTTCTAAATACCTCTGGAAGGTTGGGATCCATATGGCTGAAGACCCATCTTTGAAAATACAGATTTTGAAATTTTAGTTTGCTCCCATTCTCTCCTCTGGGCAGCTAGCATGAGCTCAGAGAATGAAGACAAATTTTAATATGCTACCTAAGGAAAATGTAAAGAAAGGAAATGAAGGAAGAATAAAACTGACTAATGTCCTCCACATTCCTTCATGAAATCACATAATATACTCTAAAACCAAAGTGATCTTTGGATTATCAATTATGTACAATTTATGCCTGCCTGTGACCTTGCCTGCCTGCCACCCTGCCCTTCTATTAGTAAAGTGAGTACTGTTAATTTCAGGATAAAATTAGTAATGAAAGAAGAGATCAACAGTCAAAATAATTTAGTGGTCAAAATAATTATTGTTAAACTAGAATGTTGTGAGAAAAACAATAGTAAAATATTAAAGTAAGTCAATAGTAATTTTTAGAAGAAACCCGATTCATAAATCGACTCAACAACTATTTCCTGCAAGCCTACTGTTCTTGTACTCTAAGGGTACAGCCATTAACAAACTCCCTCCTCTATGGAGCTTATATTCCAGAGGGTGAGGCAGACAAACAAATATGTAATGTATTCAGTGGGGGTATATGTTATAAAGAAAGATAAGAGGAATTAGAGGGTGAAGACTGATTGAATGGGAGGGTTATTTTAGGTAAAACTGTCAAGTAATGTCATCCTAAAAAGATGACTTTAACAGAGACCTGAAAAAGTGAGAAGAAACCACATGGGTAACATGGAAACTACATGGGGAAAAGAACTTTCCAGAAAAAGAAAATAAATCTATTCTTAAATAATTAAGACTCAATTTTCTATTGGAAGATAACCCCTCTAGTGCTATGACGCTGTCATTTGTATTAATACAAAAGTGGTTGTGCTGAACTTTGCTGACAGCAAAATAAATTCTATTTTCGAATGCAAAAGAATTCACTCTCCCATGAGCTGAAAACATGTGTTCTTCTCATCAAAGTTTAATATACCAAATATACCTATTTTTGCAAATATGGAAATATTTTTTTAAAATCACCATAGAAGACAACACTCAAAATAGCTTCCCACCACATCAGACAACTAATTTAATTAATTTAATTATCTCTATTAATTTGGTAAGAATTTAAACCTCATTTTCTCTTAAGAGTATATATAGCAATTTTAAAAGTGTCATATCTGGAGTTCCTCTGGAGCTGTATCCTTTGTTCACATTAAAGTTTTATTTTCTTAGTATTCCTCTCGATGTTTATTTAGCATGTTAAAAGTTGTATGTCTTTTAAAATACCATCTATGAAAAAAAATAGCATGTATGGGTTATTACTTAAAAACAACAGAGAAGTGTTTTAATGACAATATATAAACTACAGAAAAACTTTAAAAATCAGTGATTCTGTCCTTTGGGGAAAAAATTGTACGATTTATAATTAAAAATATATGTATAGTAAAGCTCCCTGGTAGGACTTCAGAAATTTTATTTGTCTATAAAATGTATTCCTTGCTGCTTCAACATAAAAATAGACATAGAGCCTTCTAACATACATGTAAGCCTTCTAACAAATAAGTATATTCTATTTCAGAGTACTGGCACAAAATTCTGGTACACTAAAGTCAAAAGGAAAAGAAATCCAAAATCCAGAGAGAGAGAGAGAGAGATACTATTATTGTATTTGCTTTAAAGAACTCTAAAATAGGAACTATGGATATATAGAAAAAATGAGTATTTAGAATAATTAATTACTTCTAAATGTTTCAGCTTCAAAAAATATTCACCACAAAAGTCCTTTACATAGCAAGTGCCTAAAATTTGCATTTTATTAACATTTCACAATAATTTGATTTTTACCATAATTAGCTATCTTGCCAAAGATCTATCCATAGAGCAAAAGGGATCATTTTAAAGAACATGTAAGTGCTTAATTTAAATGCACACTAGGATTTTGTCATTATTTGGAGTATGGAAAATAGGTCTCTGCCCTGGTAGAAAAATCACCTTAAAGTTTTTGTTGTTTAGTTTATAAGGAATATGTCAGAAAAGTGTCACCATAACCCAAAAGTTCAAATTTAGGGAAATATAATTTTGAACTAGTTGCACAAATTTTGAGCAAAGATCCATGCCCTTATCTCCTATTACCACCTCACCTCTCAACCCCACTTTCACCCCATCCAATCTAAGGGAATCCCCTACTTACTCATCAAGAACCACCACTCACAGTTAACTTAATCTTAACTTTACTCTTGTACCAACTTACCACTCAGTGAAACTAGAAACTAAGAACAAGGTTAACCAGTTTAAAAAAAGAAGAGGCTAGTTACACTCAGAAATTTAGGATAAAAACTGAAATTCTCCAATTCACTTCACTATGTCAACTCCATCTAAAAGATGGAGCCACACACATGTACAAAACCACCACCACAATGTCAGAAATGTTTTCCAGTCTCCGTAGACTGTGTATATATTTTATTCTCTCTGTGGCATAGTCTGAACTCAGATGTTTGTACTCTAAAGCTTCTTGACCAGGGGACCAAAATGTGAATTAAATATGAGTTGCTGTTTATTTTAAGTCTATTTGAGTATGGCTCAAACTAAAATACAAAAAACAACAAGTATATGTCTGACAAATTCCCTTATGTATATATGTATGCTAAATTAATCATGATTTGTATACAACAAAGTAATACATACAACAGGAGTAAACTCATACATAATAATTTTTAAAATACCTTCATTTACAAACAGAACCAATGTAATTTTAAAATAATTCAAAATAGTATATTTTAAGTAATTCTACATGGCTGGAAAATATTTTAAATTTAATTTTACCTGTATAATCCATAGAGAAGCAGTAGGCAGGGAACCGGGTATTTTCCAAAGTAAAACTCTATCAGACTCAAAATGAAACAGCTCCCTGGACAGGCAAACCGCTCTGGGGACAGCCTCCTGCCATGTGACAGTGAGTACACACACACTTCTGCTTATCTCTATTCAAGTTGCAACGGTCATGGCTCTGCTCTCCTTTGCCTGTTTTTTTAAAGTCATCCTTAGAAAAGTATTTCTTAGAAGAGAAGTATTATTTCTTCCCATTTCATTCCTATTAGTTTAAAACTAGGGAAAAAATAAATTTTCTTCTTTCTCTGAGTGAAAAGAACTCAAAATATGTATACGTCATCCTAGTACTCAACATTACCAAGCAGCATAACCTGAAAAGAGTCAGCAACCAAATTTTTAGGAAAAACAGTCTTTTGTCATTATGCTCATTTCTTTGACAGTATGCACATGTGATCTATTTGAAACACATTTCATTTGTAAACAAACCTAATACAGGTGATGAAAGAACAATCCTTTAAAGCATATCTAAAACCTTTAACTCATTTATCTGAGTCCTGAAACAGACATCAGATGAAAAGGACATATGGTCATTCCTGTAACAGACTGTACCTGATGTAATCTTTTATGTCACATTGCCGCATGCACTGAGCCATCTTTTCCTTCATTACCAATTGTTTTCATCTTGAATATGTCCTAGCTAAAGAAACCTTAAGAATGGTTACTTCATCTTGACACAACAATTTTTTAGACCTTACACAGACACAAGATACAAATTTTTTAATTTTTTATCAGCTGTCTTTTTTTTCAGCAACCTGAATGGTTGGATAATTTCCAGTTTATAAATATAGTAATACTCTCCCAGATTGCAACTACTTTGAGAAATAAAAGTATTGATGTTTTGAGTGGTTTTATTGGAGTAGTGGGATATTTTGCCACTTTTCTTTCCATGGAATAGGTTTCTCCATGAGATAATTACAAAGTTGACAATACTAAACAATATGATTCTAATCTTCAATATAACATCAGAAGTATAAACAGTACAGAAATTTAAACATTTTGAGCCCAACATCATCTATAATTCTATGGAATGAATGAGAAAGCATCATTACATTCAGCCATCTAGGCGATGCTTCATTACCATAAGCAGATCCCATTACACCACCATTCTGCTAACAGTCAAAAGCTGTTAATTCCCATCAACTTCACCTGTCACTGTTGCTAAGCAGCCCTGTCTTACTTCTGGGGCTTTAATTCTCTTTATCTCAATCTAGGGTACTGACTGGGGAGCTTCCCATGAGCCATAAAAATTTGATATACTTTTTCCCTGGTAATTAAAATGTGCAAATGGCTAAAACATTATGATTGTTTTTAAATGGTAAGCTAAAAATTCCTAATAATAGCTGTCTTAATTTCCGCACAACTTACAAGTATGTGGAAATACCAATAGCCATTATCAGATGTCACAAGAAATGATGTTTTGAGCGTTTCACAACTTAGTGCTGTCAGCATGGATTTGAGCACCATCATTTTAAGAAAAATTGTTTTATTTTTATCCTTTATATTTTATAACTCTTAAATCACAGATATTTTAAGGAAATGCATTTTATTCACAAATAAGAACATAATAAAACATCCAAATGAGAAAGTAAAAGACAGATAGATAGGTAGTGGCTCTAAAGCCTACAGTCCACAGTTAAGTAATTCACCACACCTCAGAAAGCCAGCAGAGTGGTTAAGAGCCAGGCTTTGTGTCAGACAGACAATCTTAAGCAAGTTTTTAAATCTCTCTGATCGCAACTAAGTGACAAAGGGCCTAGATCAACATCTGGTTTGTGACAACAGCTAGTATGTAAACAGCACTTAATGTGGTCCAGGCATTGTTCTAAATCATGCATTAGTAATTACTTAACCCATACGATAACCCTGTGAGGTATTATCCTCATGTTATAGGTGAGGAAACTGAGGTGTGGAGGGTATGTAACTTGACTGAGGCCACACACCATATATAACAAAGCCAGGATTCAACCCAAGTAGCCTCACTTATACTTCTTGTGCTTAACCACCTCCACAGATAGATGATCAATAAATGGAAGCAGAACAAGAAAGATCATTTCCAAAAACTAGGTTCATTCTTTCCAATAAAACCAGTCCTGCAGTTTGCCAAATATTTTAGTTCATAGTTTATAAAAACTCTCTTTTTATAGTCTATGTTCAATCCCAATATACAGAAAAATTAAACAGATAAGCAGGATGAAAGGGATAATGTCTAAAGTCATTGGGATAGCTTAAAATGAGAGTTGCACTAGCCAGTTAAGCAGAAATAAGTACTCAAGTGCAGAAAGTTACCGTAAAAGGACTTGTACTGTGTACTACCCTACTCTCCCAGCAACCACTAAGTCCCTCCTTCCCCTCTCTACTTTTCAGTTTTCAAATGTCACAGAAGATACGACGTATCTGGCCTCCAAAGAGGCTGAGCAGTTTCCTCTGACTGTAACTTCAAAGCTTACTCAGGAGGACAGCACCTTCAGCTAGATCCTCCTGCCTTCCTCCCCAAGAGTCTTCTCTAGCCTCATCTCACCCTCAGCAAAGGAGACTCACTAGTATGCCTAGATGCACCCCTCAGACACAGAAACAATTACATCACAGTCCTCCCCAAAACACACTTACAAGTCATGGGAGTCACAGGTTCTTTGCAAGTCATCTGTTCCCAGTCTACAGCCGAGGGGCAAATGTCCTAAGTGCAACTGCCTGACTCACGAACTGCCCACACTGCATCCCCGAACCCCATCCCAGATTCGGGCTATAATCTATCCCCCCTTCATGGTCCAAGCCAGAAGAAGTAAAATTACTGAACCAGACCTGTTGAATCAACACTGCTACTCATTACCTCTCTGGTTTGGAAAAGTTCTGGAATACTAATAGATGTGTCTTACCTATTTCCTCATAGGTAAAATGAGGTTGAACTGAATGACCGCTAAAACCCTGTGCAACTCTAACGATACAGCATTCTACTTTAAGCCAATTATAGCTGGATGAGAAAACTGAAGTGACTTCCAGCAGGGAGCTCTTCCTTTTCCTCCAGCTTGCGTCACCCCCTCCTCCATTGTGCTAGGGTGTTGGAAACAGCCCCACCTCAAGGGTGGGAAACCAGCGACCCAGCAGGTATTGTCGAAATCTAGTGCATTTACCTTGAATGTCTAATTTCTCCAAAGGTTCAGACACTGTTCCTCTCTGCTGCTGCTGCTAAGTCGCTTCAGTCGTGTCCGATTCTGCAACCCCACAGATGGTAGCCCACCAGGCTCCCCCGTCCCTAGGATTCTCCAGGCAAGAACACTGGAGTGGGTTGCCATTTCCTTCTCCAATGCATGAAAGTGAAAAGTGAAAAGACTAGACCCCTAGTAACTCAGCATAGGGGTGAGCAGACAAATACAAACATTCACGAAAGACAACAGAAACCACTGGTTGGAGGCCCTCCTTACTGGTGAGTTCATGGTCTGGTGGATCATACCTCTTAGGACAACAAGGTCTGGGTACCAGCAATAAAGCTTCTGAACGTGACCCCTCCTTCCAAAACACGACTGAGACAGACTGGAAAGGGATTGCCAAGATTTCTACAGATGACAGCTCAGGGCTGAAACACAGATCTCCTCACTTTCCTCGTCATGGCTTTCCTATCTGGAGTAGTTCCTTCTATGTGAGCCCATAGCCCTTCACCTCCTTAGAGAAAGAGAATGAACAGAGCTCCCACTTTACACTTTCCTCTTAAACCTGAATACCATTTACCATAATTGTACCATAATATCTTACATCATATTTGCTTCCAACCAATAGAATAACTTACTTTATCACACATTTTAAAACCCCATGCCCAGGGTTGGATTATAAATGCTCACTCTGTTATCCCAGAAATGAAAAGATGGAGTTTTCCCTTCTGTCTCTATTCTCATCCTCCTCACCAACAAGTCACTTAAGTGAAAATGCATTAATGGTATGCCTCATCCCAATTTCCATTTACTCTAAGGGAGAACAAAGGTTACCTAAGAAGTCACTGCTTATCCATGCTTCCTACCAACACATTACAGCCTGCATCAGCCTCAGTATTTCCTTTTCATGTTCTGTCATCCTTCATTGCTTACAGGTCTACATGATTATCACATGGTCCCTCCCATATGTGAGAAGACTCCACTGCCAAAAGGGTTCTCTGTCTAAAGAAAATTCCAACAGCATTAGCCCATCTCTTTGCATGAGTGTGCTCATCATACTTCAAAATGTTTAATAAACTAAGACACAGCAGCATCAAGCACCAACCAGATAACAAAACAGGACAGGAACTGTTCAACTCAATACCATGGACCAAGACCAGTGCTATATATTCTTAAAGAGAGTTAGCTATCATCCTCACCAAGCACAAAAGCACAATTATGACCAAAGGCAAGGTGAAACATGACAGAAGACCTACTTCACCCAACTCCAAACCCTGAGACAGGGATTATTTCTAGATAGACAACTTCTCTGCTATATTTGAAAAGAGTAAGGCCAACGGTGGCAGGATCCAAAGCTCTCAGTAGTTGCAAAACTCAGACCTCTTATGAAGTAGGAGGGTCACTCCCTGCTTTCATGAGCTCCAAAAACAGTGATATCAAGTAACCACAGCTGGAGAGAGGGGGAGAATAACTTTTATAAGAAGTGGAATACCACTGATGTTTTTATCAGAACAGTATTGTAAAAAGAGATGTCAGTTTAAATGTTTAAAGATAACCAGTGAGAAATCCATCAACTAACCCTGACATAGAGTTAAGAGTCATGAGAAACAAAACTAATAATATTAAAATGCCTGGTAAAGGGGGAGGGGATGCAGGGTGAAAATAAATGGCTGGTAAAAACATGAAAGATTAAGATCTTCCCATGAATATGGATCTAACAATAAATGCATTTGTTCATTTTACACTTTGAGGGTCATTTTATATATGCTTGAATCAAAGCTCTAGTGGAAAGATCACAAGCAAATCCAGGTTTCTACAACAAACAGAGAGGTGCCCAAGCCAAGCATATCCTTCTGAACAAAGCTTCTTTAGAAAAACCACAGACCTGTGTGGTTTCAGTCTGTTTACCTGGCTGGCAAAAGGAACCACTGGAAAATAAGCAAAGGAAGTCATGAAAAATAGTCACGAATGGATTATTGTGGGTTGTCCCAGAGACAAAAACAAACAAACAAAAAAAAAACACCAAAAAAGGACAGTGGCGAATCCTTCAAGAAATGTGGCAGTATTCAGCTAGAGTTTTTGGTAAGCAAAGAAAGTCGCAAATTTCCATATGTACTCCAAAACATAAACTAACCTTGATGTTTTAACAGGGGCCAGCACTCTTTCTACAAAGAACCAAACAGTAAATATTTTAGGTTCCATGGGACAGTCCAGTCTCTCACAGCTACTCAATTCTGCCATTTTAGTGCAGAAGTAATCATCAGTTCAGTTCAGTACAGTCACTCAGTCGTGTCCGACTCTTTGCGACCCCATGAATTGCAGCACACCAGGCCTCCCTGTCCATCACCAACTCCTGGAGTTTACCCAAACTCATGTCCATCGAGTTGGTGATGCCATGCAGCCATCACATCCTCTGTTGTCCCCTTCTCCTCCTGCCCCCAATCCCTCCCAGCATCAGGGTCTTTCCCAATGAGTCAGTTCTTCGCATCAGGTGGCCAAAATATTGGAGTTTCAGCTTCAGCATCAGTCCTTCCAACGAACACCCAGGATTCATCTCCTTTAGGATGGACTGGTTGGATCTTCTTGCAGTCCAAGGGACTCTCAAGAGTCTTCTCCAACACCACAGTTCAAAGCATCAATTCTTTGGCGCTCAGCTTTCTTCACAGTCCAACTCTCACATCATACATGACCACTGGAAAAACTATAGCCTTGACTAGATGGACCTTTGTTGGCAAAGTAATGTCTCTGCTTTTTAATATGCTATCTAGGTTGGTCATAACTTTCCTTCCAAGGAGTAAGCATCTTTTAATTTCATGGCTGCAATCACCATCTGCAGTGATTTTGGAGCCCCAAAAAATAAAGTCTGACACTGTTTCCACATTTCCCCATTTATTTCCCATGAAGTGATGGGACCAGATGCCATGATCTTCGTTTTCTGAATGTTGAGCTTTAAGCCAACTTTTTCACTCTCCACTTTCATTTTCATCAAGAGGCTTTTTAGTTCCTCTTCACTTTCTGCCATAAGGGTGGTGTCATCTGCATATCTGAGGTTATTATATTTCTCCCAGCAATCTTGATTCCAGCTAGTGCTTCATCTAGCCCAGCATTTCTCATGATATACACTGCATACAAGTTAAATAAGCAGGGTGACAATATACAGCCTTGACGTACTCCTTTTCCTATTTGGAACCAGTCTGTTGTTCCATGTCTAGTTTTAACTGTTGCTTCCTGACCTGCATAAAGGTTTCTCAAGAGGCAGGTCAGGGGGTCTGATATTCCCATCTCTTTCAGAATTTTCCACAGTTGATTGTGATCCACACAGTCAAAGGCTTTGGCATAGTCAATAAAGCAGAAATAGATGTTTTTCTGGAACTCTCTTGCTTTTTCCATGATCCAGCAGATGTTGGCAATTTGATCTCTGGCTCCTCTGCCTTTTCTAAAACCAGCTTGAACATCTGGAAGTTCACGGTTCATGTATTGCTGAAGCCTGGCTTCAGTCTTCTTGCCTTGAGAACCCCATGAACAGTATGAAAAGGCAAAATGATAGGATACTGAAAGGGGAACTCCCCAGCTCGGTAGGTGCCCAATATGCTACTGGAGATCATACAAAAAGAATGAAGGGATGGTGCCAAAGCAAACACAATACCCAGTTGTGGATGTGACTGGTGACAGAAGCAAGGTCCGATGCTGTAAAGAGCAATGTTGCATAGGAACCTGGAATGTCAGGTCCATGAATCAGGCAAATTGGAAGTGGTCAAACAGGAGATGGCAAGAGTAAACATCGACATTCTAGGTATCAGCAAACTAAAATGGACTGGAATGGGTGAATTTCACTCAGATGACCATTATATCTACTACTATGGGCAGGAATCCCTTAGAAGAAATGGAGTAGCCATCATGGTCAACAAAAGAGTCGGAAATGCACTACTTGGATGCAATCTCAAAAATGACAGAATGATCTCTGTTCATTTCCAAGACAAACCATTCAATATCACGGTAATCCAAGTCTATGCCCCAGCTAGTAATCTGAAGAAGCTGAAGTTGAACAGTTCCATAAAGATCTACAAGACCTTTTAGAACTAACACCCAAAAAAAGATGTCGTTTTCATTATAGGGGACTGGAACGCAAAAGTAGGAAGTCAAGAAACACCTGAAGAAATCATAAACAGGGCTTCCCTGATAGCTCAGTTGGTAAAGAATCCTCCAGCAATGCAGGAGACCTCAGTTCGATCCCTGGTTTGGGAAGATCCCCTGGAGAAGGGAAAGGCTACCCACTCCAGTATTCTGGCCTAGAGCATTCCACGGACTGTACAGTCCTTGGAGTCTCAAAGAGTCAGACAGGACTGAGTGACTTTACTTTCACTTTCCCTGGAGAAGGAAATGGCAACCCACTCCAGTACTCTTGCCTGGAGAATCCCATGGACAGAGGAGCCTGGCGGGCTACAGTCCACAGGGTCGCAAAGAGTCGGACACGACTGAGCGACTTCACACACACACACACACACACACACACACACACACAATCAAACAACACATAAATAAATGAGTATATGTAGTGTGTTCCAATAAAATTTTATTTATAGATTGTGGAACTAAATTTTTTATAATTTTTATGTATCATAAAATATTTTTCTTTTTTTTAACCACTTAAAATACTTTTTAAAAATATTGTTAGCTTGAAGAAACAGGTGTCCCTCAGACTACAGTCTGCCAGCCCTGTTCTATAATCTTTTTACTATAGTTAATTTGACCTTTATTTGAAAGAACTGATTTTCAGTTAGATCTCTGCCATTAACAAAATTCACAAAGGTAATGGATTCCATCAACAACAGCTTGATGGATCAGGGTGGGAAATTCAAGAAAACTTCTATTCCAATTCCCCTCATTTTAATGATATGAGCAACACCTAGTCTTAGTGATAAATGCTGAATTAACTTGTAAGAAGTCAGCTACTTTCACAGTGTAACAAAAACGTTTCCAACCCACGTTCATCTATAGCTCTCAAAAATTATATAAAAATGGAAATCATTAAGACCTCTAAATCACCTCAATTATACTATAAGCCAGGAAACTGTGTACAAAGTACACTCAGAGAATAAAATACAAATAACAGCTAGTTTGGTATGGAAAAAGCTGACCCCATTTACCAACAGTAGCTGAAAGAGAATTCTTGAGAAACAAGAAACTTAGATTTCAAGACTAAGTGCATATTCAACTACTTTGGGTAGCTATTTCACAGCAACACCTCATTTTTATGAAATTAAGAAGTAGGTTTAGATTATTTTGGTACTTTTCTAGCTCTAAAATTTTTAGAGCTACATTAGTTATTTATATTAATTATGTACTTATGTAATTAAATAATTATGATATCTGATGTACATTAATTATGATATCTGATGTAACTCACTGAGAGTTTCAGCGATTTTCACTTTTCATTATCCTTCAGACAAGAAGCAGATAATTTTCTCTCTGCTCTTATTTCTGGCTTTTCGAAAGGCCACTGAAAATACACTTCTGATTAGCATAGTTGCTGCCTCCTTAGAAATACCCATTCTTAACACAGATATAAGTGATTTAAGAGAAAATATAATGCAGTATAATACTTGGAAGATGCTTCTAGAGACACATATTTGTGTCTGCTGCAACTATAAAATCCAAGTTCCATTAACAAAAGCACACATCAGGTCCTTTAGCTACCACAGAAATTTGTCTTTAAAACTGCTTCATTTTTCTACAATAATCACATCCTTTATCTATACAAACTATGCTTCAACTGCCTCTAGAATCAAGCAAAACTGAATTTAGTCCCTGCCATTGCTACCTGTAAACTGAAAGGTACTCACTCACCTCCAAGTCTTATTTTCCCCATCTGTGGAACAGGAACACCATTCTTGGTAGCAATGGAAATGATACATACACAAAGGTATATAAATACTGATGTTCTTGAGAAGATACCTGCAATATGTTGTTAGGCTTAAAAAATAGGAATAATATGCTAATACTTTACCTTTCTTTTTGAAAAGCATACAGTGAGATAAAGGAAGGAAACTCTGACACATGCTACAATATGGATGAATCTTGAGGACATTATCTAACAACAAGTAAAATAAGTCAGTCATGGAAAGGCATACTATTGCATCATTCCACTTACATGGGATATCTATCTATAGTAGATAGGGTCATTGCAGAGGCTGGTAGGAAAGGAGAGGGGAATTGTAATGGGCATAGCACTTCAATGAGATAAGAAAAAGTTCTGAAGATTGGTTACACAACAATGTGAATGTACTTAACACCACTGAACTGTACACTTAAAAACTAGTCAAGATGGTAAATTTAACATTATGTAAATTTTCCCACAATTTAAAATTTTCAGTAAAGTTTTAAATAAAATAAAATTTAAGACACTTTAAAAAAGCATGCAATGGACTCCTTTGGCAGTATAACTATTGACGATTTTCACTTTCTACTTTATATGATTTGTCACTGCTGCAAAAGTAGAATGAGTTCACTATGGAACACATTCAACCCAGGGGGAAAAAAAGCATTTTCATTTTTATATGTAAAGTAAGTCTAAAAGCCTGAAAACTAAAAATCTACCAGTTAAAGGTCCAATTAGTCTTTTTCTTTTTAATTGGAGTATAGTTATTTACAATGTGGTGGGAGCTTCAGGTATACACCAAAGTGATTTGGTTTTAAATGTACATATATTCTTTTTCAGATTCTCATCCATTATAATTATTATAAGATAAAAGAAAATTACAGGCCAGTATCAATGATGAATAGAGAGGTAAAAATCCTCAACAATATACTAGCAAACTGAATCCAACAATACAGTAAAAGGATCATACATCATGATCAATTTTATCACATTTATACAGATATAAGGATTTTTCAGTATCCACGAATCAATCAACATGATTGATTTGATATGGTGTAACAATGTGATACACTATATTAACAAACTGAAGAATAAAAAACAAATGATCTTCTGAATAGGGGCAGAAAAAGCTTTTGATAAAATTCAACATCTATTTATGACTTAAAAACCTCCAAAAAGTGGGCAAAGAGGGAACATACCCTCAAATAATAAAGGCCATACAGGACAAACCCACAGCTAACACACTCAATGGTGAAAAGCTGAAAACATTTTCTCTAAGATCAGGAACAAGACAAGGATGTCCATTCTCAGCACTTTTATTCAACATAGTATTGGAAGTCCTAACCATCACAATCAGAAAAAGAAATAAAAGGAATCCCAATTGGAAAGGAAGAAGTAAAACTCACTGTTTGCATATGGTATGATACTACATATAGAAAATCCTAAAGATGCCACCAGAAAACTACTAGAGCTTATCAGTGAATTTGGCAAAGTTGCAGGATACAAAACTAATACACAGAAATCTGCTGTTTCCATATGCTAACGACGATCGGAAAGAGAATTTAAGGGCACAATCTCATTCATCATGGCATCAAAAAGAATAAAATACCTAGAAATAAACCTAACCAAGAAGGCAAGAGATCTCAGAAAACTGTAAGATGCTGAGGAAAGAAACTTAAGATGACACAAGTAGATGGAAAGCTATACCATGTTCTTGTACTGGGAGAACCAGTATGTTAAAATGACCACACTACCCAAGGCAATCTATAGATTCAAAGCAATCCTTATCCAACTACCAGTGGCATTTTTCACAAAGTAGAACAAAACAATTTTCAACTTGTATAGAAACACAAAAGACTCCAAATAGCCAAAATAATAAAGAACAGAGCTGGAGAAACCACACTCTCTGACTTCAGATTATACTCAAAGCTACAGCAATCAAAACAGTATGGTACTGGCACATACACACACACAAAACAGATACATAGATCAATGGAACAAGATAGAAAGCTTAGATATAAACCCATGCGCTTATGACCAGTTAATAAATGACAAAGGAGGCAAGAATATACAATGGAGAAAAGACAGTCTCTTCAATAAGCTGGGAAAACTGGAAAGCTATGTGTAAAAGAAGGAAAGTAAAACACTCTTTAATACCATATACAGAAATAAACTCAAAATTAATGACAGACCTAAATGTAAGACTGGTTACTCTAAAACTCCTAGAAGAAAACATAAGCAGAACACTCTTTGACATAAATCACAGCAAGATTTTTTTTCTCTGTCTCCTAGAATTATGGAAACAAAAGCAAAAAAAGATATGAATGGGACTTAATTAAACTTAAAAGTTTTTGCACAGCACAGGAAATCATCAACAAAATGAAGAAAACCTACAGAATGGGAGAAAATATGTGCAAATGATGCAACTGACAAGGGTTTAATTTCTAAAATCCACAAACATCTTATATAGTTCTGTATCAAAACAAATAACCCAATGAAAAAATGAGCAGAAGACCTAAACAGACATTTCTCCAAAGAAGACATACAGATGGCCAACAGGCACATGAAAAGATGCTCAATATCAATTATTAGAGAAAGGCAAACCAAAACTATAATGAGGTATCACCTTATACCATAATGGCCATCATTAAAAGTCTACAAAAAATAAATTCTGGAGAGGGTGTGGAGAAAAAGGAACTCTCCTACACTCTTGGTGGGAATGTAAACTGGTGCAGCCACTATGGAGAACAACATGGAGGTTCCTTAAAAAACTTAAAATAGAGTTACCATATGATCCAGCAATCCCACTTCTGGGCATATATCCGAAGAAAACTATAATTTGAAAAGATACATGTACCCCCATGTTTACAATACACTATACATGATAGCCAAGACGTGGAAGCAACCTAAATGCCCATCAGCAGATGAATAAATAAAGAAGATGTGAGATCTATCTATCTGACTATTACTCAGCCATAAAAAGGGATGAAATAATGCCATTGCAGCAACATGGATGGACCTAGAGATTATCAGATTAAGTGAAGTCAGACAGAAAAAGAGAAATATTATATGATATTACTTAGATGTAGAATTCTAAAAAATGATACAAGTAATTATTTACAAAACAGACATAGACTCACAGACATAGATAACAAATGTATGGTTACCAAAGGAGAAAGGGTGAAAGGGATAAATTAGGAGTTTGGGAGTAACAGATACACTATCATATATAAAACAAACAAAAGAATCTACTGTATAGCACAGGGAGCTATATTCAATGTTTTATAATAACCTATAAGGGAAAATAATCTAAAAAGAATATATATAAGCACATGGAACTATATTCATCTAGTCAAAATACATTAAGATTAAATGCAGTCACCAGGAACTATACATATAATTAAAGTCAGAATGGCTGACTAAAAGAATGATAAAGGATTGGTGAAAATAAACATATTTGTATTATTAAATTTGGAGGGAAATACTTTAAATGGCATTTATTCAAAATTTGTTTAAATTTAAAATTTGAATGAAACAGCATATAAAAAATAAAAATTTCATTCTTAACTCCTGTGCCTGTGCCTAGCAATGCTCAATGTCTACTTAAAGTAAGTGGACAAACTTGAATAGACAGCAACTCCTTGAATCTCAGTAAATTTACACAGCATTCAGAAATATAATTATATTACACTGCTACCAACTGGTGGCAGCATCCCTAAAATACAAGGACAAAAAAATAGGAAAGGAACGAGTTAACTCTGAAACTTTAAAAGATGTAAATAAAAGGGTGACAGACTTGTAACAACTTTTCTCTTTTGAAACCTTTACTATTTCCAATAAAATATGGACTGTGCTGTGCTTAGTAGCTCAGTCATGTCCAACTCTTTACAACCCAAGGCTCCTCTGTCCATGGGGATTCTACAGGCAAGAATACTGGAGTGGGTTGCCATGCACTCCTCCAGGGGATCTTCCCAACCCAGGGATTGAATCCAGGTCTCCTGCACTGCAGACCAATTCTTTACCCTCTGAGCCACTGCTGCTGCTGCTGCTGCGCCATGAGGGAAGCCCAAATATGGACACTGTCCTTTAAAAAGGCACTGTCCTTATTTCATTGGATGCTGCTATAAATAGCATCAACTCTGCTATAAATCAACTATGAAAAAGACATGAGTTGGAAAAATTACTTGGAATTAGAGCAAGATCCAATTTTGAATTCTATTTTAGGCAACAATGTACCTCAAGTTTTCTCAGATATGAAATGTATGAGCCTCTCAGCAATCTATTACCCATATTTCATATGCGAGACCATTCTGTAACTGGTAAAATGTCAGGAATTAGTATTATTTTTTCTTTTTTTTTTTTGGCCAGGCTGTGCAGCATGCAGGATCTTAGTTGCCTGACTAGGGATCAAATCTGTGTCCCCTGAATTGGGAAAACAGAGTTTTTGAACCACTGGACCACCAAGGAAGTCCTTTATTTATTATTATTAATTTAATTAATCGTGTATGCTTGCACACTAAGTTACTTCAACCGTGTCCGACTGCTTGCGACCCTATGGACTGTAGTCCATCAGGCTCCTCTGTCCGTGGGGACTCTCCAGGCAAGAGCACTGGAGTCCCTCTCCTCCAGGGGACCTTCTGGACTCAGGGATCAAATCTGCATCTCTTACATCTCCTACACCGGCAGGTGAGTTCTTTACCACGAGTGCCACCTGGGAAACACGTCTGAAACATTTCTGTTTATGATCTACGTATTTGCTCATACATCAGCTTTTTGAATATGTTAAATGCCTAAAGATTAAATATATATATATATCTGTCTTTTGAATTATTCTTTACTTGGTACTCCATCTCCTTGATTCAACTTAGATTTTTTTCCCAGGACCTTTTTTTAGCAGAAACATGCCTTACATACTTTTCATGAATATAATTTATTTTTAAATTTATGTCTGGGAATTCAGCATACTGTATCTTAAAACAGTGCTTCATGTTAGTCATTGTTTCCACAGCCCATCAGCACTTAGGCAGGAAGTATAATATGCAAAGAAGGAACTGAATCTTATGGGATCTATCAGTAATGTTCTATAGAATTTTATAAAAATTTGATATACATAACTAATCATGAAAACTGGAAATGTTTTTATATTAATGGTAACAATCAACACAGAGACAGAGAGGAAAAACAAGGACTATGTATGACTCATCACCACAGGAGATAACTGAAGGTTAAGTAGATTGAAAACCGAGACTAGACTTAGAATCAACATATTTTAGATTTTCCACTCTGTACAATGTTAAAATAATATTACATTTTATATTTATATAATATAAATTACTAATATAAAAAATTTGCCATCATAATGAATAATAGTGATCAAAGTGGGAAAAATTTTAAGCTATTTTGTCAATATTATAGTGTATCAACAAACACCTACTGCTTGAGTGAAATTAGATTCAACAGAACTATGTCATGGTATTTCATTGAGAATGTACACTCTAGGAATGTGTGTATGTTTCTTTAAAACATATATACACTTAGGATAGATGGTATAACAATGAACAAAATACAAGGGTCAGTGAATTCCAGGTATTATACCATAGCAAAACACTTAAACATAGCCATGTTTCAAAAATATCTGAGGAAATTAAATATATATTAAGTTCCCACAACTACTTACCTAAAATATTCCTAATTATACTTGAGTTGTGTCTTCATAGAAATATAAAGTATCATAAATGTTTTCTTCTATTCAAAATAGTCCATGAAAAATGTCATATTTTTAATTATACTTACACATTTTTAAAAATTAAGTACTCTTTTTAAGTTAATGTAAAGCACTTATTGCTAAAGCATTACAAGATAAAAATAAAGGTTCACAGACATTCTTAATACCAGGCATAAATATAAGCACACTAAAATGCATAAAAAAGAAAAATGTTTTGTTTCTATAATCAAAAGTCTATTTTGAGATACTCATCAACTAGAATCAATGCCTATTCAAAGACAGATTTCTTAAAGGTGAATAGATTATTTAGGTCATTTGGGGGATAGTGCAATTATAACTTCTACATTTTTCTCCCTGAGCACAGAGCAGGACTTGGTTACACAGTCCTCCAAATCCACTCAAAGAATTAGGGAGAAGTACGTAGGAGGCATGCTACTTTTGAATTCGAGTTAATGTCTGAGGACTGAGGTTGTTTTCCCTTTTTTGGCAGAATACAAACGTCTGAATTGTGACAAAAAATATAACTTTAGAAATTATATAATATTATCCAAAAAAATGACTGTTTTACATTTCAACAAAAGAAAGAAAAAACAACAACTTACATTTATTACATTCTTTAGTATATGTATCAGAGACATTGAAACACTATGATAGAAACTGTCATATATTACATTATCACAATCATTGCCTCCATCTTGCTATAAAATCATAATGGACTCTTTTAAAGGGCATTAAAAAGGACCAATCAAAAGCTCTAAATCTTACCAGAGTTTTTAAAAATTTCTATACACTGTTAATTTCTTTTCAACATATTTCTGAATTAAGAGATTCAATAAGTTGGATATTTCATCATTTCTCTTCAGGGAACATGGGCAACATAACGAAATGGTAAAATTCTGAGCCAAGTGGATAATACAAAAGCAAGGTCAAAGAATCCTTTAA
This sequence comes from Redunca redunca, assembly GCA_006410935.1. Taxonomy (NCBI): domain Eukaryota; kingdom Metazoa; phylum Chordata; class Mammalia; order Artiodactyla; family Bovidae; genus Redunca; species Redunca redunca. Next base: position 41,125 of record SJYQ01104621.1, read on the forward strand.
CTATCTCCCTAGATCTCTGATTATCACTGTCCAAGAGATTATTTTCAGGACACTGGGTTTTTCCCTCCTTAATTTAATAATTTTCTTACTATATATAATATAACCATTTTCCACATGAATCAAGTTATTCTGTCAAAGAAATATGATGCATACTATTCAACATTCATCCATATCATTGTTAAGAAACTTTGAGAACAAAGAACCTAAACATTATTTAAAATAGGATACCATAAAAGTCAGTTTTCTCAATTTAAAAAACAGACAAATATATAAGGATGTATATCATTTTGAGAGGCCCTCACCTTAAATTTGCAGAAACCACTGAAAACGGAAGTGAGGTCTCTAAAGATTGTAGCCACCCTGCAAAGACACTCTCCATGTGTCATGAATCAATATAGCAGCAATTTATGAGTGATAGACAACCCATTTAGAACTCCATCCAAAGAAACATTTTTAAAGGCACAGTCTAAAAAAACTAATTCAGTAAATAAATCTGTCATTGTAGAAAAAAGAGTAAGATTTTGTTATTATTGATTTGCATATTTTTTTCATTGAAGAGATTCTACCTTTAACACACACACACACACACACACTGAAGCCCTTAAGGAACCAGCAGAAATTCTATGTACCTAATCAATTTGAAATAGGCTGCATAATAATGCTATCAGCTTGTAAGCATAACCAAATACTGTATAAAAACAACAATATTGCATTAGAAATTTGAAATCTCCTCCCAAAAATATTCTTTCTTGATTGGATCTTCAGCAAAAATTACTTAGTGAAACTTCAATATTTAAGAAAGTATGTTTATAAAACATGACATCTTTTCAGGTTTCCATATGTTTTTAATTACATTTTGCCTTTAAGCAAGATTAAATCAGATTATGTTCTGCTAGAATAAGACAAGGATTCTGCCATTTCTATGGCACTGAGCGGAAAAATAAGGAAAAGTCAATATACCCCCAAAACTGACATTAATACAGTTATGAATCTACCACCCATAGTTACAAGAAATGAGGGAAAAAAGCACTGCAACACAAGAAACAAGAGTGTATCAGAAATCATCTCTGGCTACCATGACAGTTATATATGACACACCTTTTCCCAAGCTTGGCCCAGAAACAATCTTGAAGGTTAGTAGGCTCTGTTAATAGGCTACATGGATTGCTTCTAAAAGTATCATTTCCTGATCCCTGCAATTTTATCACCTTTACTAACCACTGCTGCTGCTGCTGCTAAGTCGCTTCAGTCGTGTCTGACTCTGTGCGACCCCATAGACGGCAGCCCACCAGGCTCCCCCGTCCCTGGGATTCTCCAGGCAAGAACACTGGAGTGGGTTGCCATGTCCTTCTCCAATGCCTGAAAATGAAAAGTGAAAGTGAAGTCACTCAGTCGTGTCCGACTCTTAGTGACCCAATGGACTGCAGCCCACCAGGCTCCTCCATCCATGGGATTCTCCAGGCAAGAGCACTGGAGTGGGGTGCCAACCACTAGCCCTTCCCTTAACTCACACTGATATAAAAGCCTCTCTTTCCAGCTCATTTATCAAGTGAAAGGTTCCTCCCCAGGAAAACAGACACCTGAGCTCCAGGGACCATAACAGAAAATAGCAGTAAAACCATTCAACTGCACTTAGCATTGGAAGTTTTCTACTTTGTTCTTACAGAAGAAAGTGGTCTTTAAATCTGGAAATATATTCTATAAATACATGCATGTTTCCACATACTACTACAAGTAGTTTGACTGACAGGTCTTTTAAAGCAGAGTGAGGTGCGCCCTGTTTGGGTGAGGACTCAGTTGACAATGACTAGACCTCTGTTGCTTCCATTCATTTGCAGCAGAACAGTTTTATCAATCCGCCCTGTGGATTTTTATGCACACTGGATAAGGTTCCAGTTTCACTGCTTCTGCGCTAAGCAAGTGACAAAAAGGCTCTTCAGTCAACATCTAAATGTTCTACTAATTGGTTGGTGCTGGAAAGAACTCCTAGATTCACAACACCATAGGCTACAGAACAGAAAAAAATCCCATAGCCAGAAGCTTTAGAGAATGTCTTCCAAGTTTTTCAGAGAAAAATTATCTGAGTTTTTCAGAGAAGAGATAAGCCTTTGGACACTAGGATTTCTCAACTGTAACATAACTCTTACCATCAAAAAGATCCAACAGTACTTCTCAGTGAGGGCACTATGGGTATTTTAAGCACGATAACACTACAGTTTTAACATCCCTGGCCCCCAGGCATTAAAGGCCATCCAGGACCAGTCACTGTGACAACACAAAGCCCACACACACATTTCTACATGGCTGCTAGTGGGATAGCACTGTCCTCCCAACCTTAATACTGTATTTCCCTACCATCTTAAATTTGAAGTTGCACAAAGCTCAGAATAAGCTTTTCTTAATAACTTTATTATTTTGATAGGCTACAGAACTAAATGGAGATACAAATGAAAATGATATTGGATATAGAACTAAACCCTAAAGGAATGTTTAACATGCAGCTTGAAAAAGTCCAAAAGGTCACTTTGTTTCTTGGCCACTTACAAAAATACTCATATTAAAGTTGCCTCTGAAGCCTTCCTATCCAACATGGTAGCCACTAGCTAACTATGGCTATTTATATTTAAATTAAAAATTCAGTTCCTCAGTAACACCAGTCACATATGCTCAAAAGATGCTTTATTGTACATCATCTCCACTGTCACAGAAAGTTCTATTGGGTAGCACTGCTCTGAAGCTTCCTAAGCATATGACAGTGTATCTCACTGCCATTCTGAAGGGAATTCACAGCAAAGGCATAGAATTCTTCAGTGGCAGTGATAGAAAACACTTATGTAATCATAGTTCAAATCCAAACTTTTTTAACAGTTAAGCCTTTGGAACAAAATTCTAGACATGGGCAACATCAAAAACAGAAACTTCAATATTAGACCAAGTTGATTAGTAGCTACAGAATGGTTCAGCTTTCTTAAAATATTCACTAACAAATTGTTATACAAGATGACACTAATCAGTGGAATAATACTAGGAAGGCATCTAATCTTTCTTTTCCAAATTATCATCTACTAAGTGTCACAATTTTGTTTTATTAACACAACTGTCTGGTGGCTAGTGTGCCCTCCACAAGGCTCTGTGTAGCCCTTTGGAACCATAGAGGCATAGATTTGCTCCTATTTTTTCCTGCCAAATTCAAAGGTGGTTCATCTTCTCTTTTATCTGTCCCTGGGTGCTCTTGCTCACAGGGTTTGTATTTCGCACACTTACCACGCTTGGAATTATGTCCAAGGAGGAGCCTGGGAGGCTACACTACAACTGTATAGAATGTTTAGTATGCAAATTCCTGAAAAAGCATGTGGTAAGACTGTAAATGTATTTTCCTACCTCTCCACTATTGGAAACTCTAAGATTAGGGCAGTAATTCTGTTGTAATTCTGTATAAACAAGTTTTCCAAAACTTCTGGTGTTCTGAAGTTTATTAATACGTCCACCATTAAAAGGCGGAAGAGGGGACATTTCAAAGTAATTTGGAAGGCAGTGCAGCAACGGCATGCCTGATTTCCATCCCTGATCCTCTACAAACTGACAGGCTCTGAGACTTTATGCAGCAGATTGCTTGGCAAACTGAGGTAAAAGTGAAGAGGAAAAAGAGCCTCTTGCTGAGGGTGAAAGAAGAGAATGAAAAAGCTGGCTTGAAACTCAACATTCAAAAAACTAAGAGCATGGCATGTGGTCCCATCACTTCATGGCAAATAGAAGGGAAAAAAGTGGAAGCACTGATAGATTTTATTTTCTTGGGCTCCAAAATCACTGAAGGTGGTGACTGCAGATGTGAAATTAAAAGATGCTTGCTCCTTGGAAGGAAAGTCATGACAAACCTACACAGCACATTACTACTCCTAACCTGTCGAAAGGTAAAAGAGATTATAGCAGTAGTAGTGAAGTCGCTCAGTCATGCCCCACTCTGCGACGCCATGGACTGTAGCCTGCCAGGCTCCTCTGTAGATGGGATTCTCCAGGCAAGAATATTGGAGTGGGTTGCCATTCCCTTCTCCAGGGGATCTTCCTGACCCAGGCATTGAACACGGGTCTCCCACATTGCAGGTGGATTCTTTACCATCTTAGCCACCAGGCAAGCCCAAAAGAGATTATAGTTTCTCACAAGTCAAGGCAGAACCAGGGCTAATATCCAGGTCTCCTGGGCTGGTGGTTCTTTCCTCTCTTCCAACTACCACTAAATTCCATTATGTATATTAGGCAGGGCCCTGGCAGGAAGAAAATACCACACCAAGATCAGAATACTTTAGGCAGAGATTAATAAAGAACTATTTACAATGATGTGGAAAGGGCATTGAATTATCATAAGGAATAGTGCCGTTCCCTAGAACCATTACCATCCCCAAGATGGAAAGAGCCAAGAAGAAACTACCAAACCAGGAAAACGAAAACCAGATAGACAGTGAAATTCATATAGAGGTAACGCGGCTTTCACAGAGGGGGCACAGCCAGATAACTCACTCTCCCTAGGTCATCCAGTTCCCTACCAGGCTTTTTCCCATTGACTAAACTCAACCAGAAACCAGACATCTGACTAGAAAAGTCTTTATTAGTCACCTCCTAGGATAGAAGATAAGGGTAAAAAAACTGAATGTGAAGGAGAAGACAGAAGATGACCAGTACGTTATGTTGTCTCCAATTATTTATCTAAAAAGAGAGAAGATATCACATATATTTCCAGCATCAATTTCTCTATAGAACTACTGTTAACACTCCACGCTCAAGAACTATATATTTATTTATCTTTTTTATGCTGGGCACTAAGTCAGATCTCCTTCATGTCAAAGTACTCCTTCTAGTGCCTTAATGAACTTGTGTTTAATAGTCTTTGGTATAAAAATATCATCAAGGATTTTCTCTTAATCTAAAAACACTGTGCCCACCAGTTTCTCCTTGTTTGAAAGTAAATATATCTTCTCGTTTAGGAAATTCTACTATAAAAATCAGAATATCTTTATTATAGTTACTTCCTTTAATCAATGATTCTATTATTTATTATGTACAAAAATCACTGGTCAATTAGACATTATATTTTTTGGCAAATAATTATATCTTTAAGCTTCTTTCATACTTTTGGAAAGAAGTATTAACTTCTAGAAAGTCAAGTATATTTATTAATCAAGTGCAAAACATCCTCCTTTTTCCATTGAAGTATTAGTTTCAACTAAGTATATTATTAGTTTCAGGTATATAGCAAAATGATTCAGCTACATATATTCTTTTACACATGCTTTTCCATTATAGTTTATTACAGACTGAATACAGTTTCCTGTGCTATATAGTAAATCCTTGTTCTTTATCTATTTTATATATAGTAGGATGTATCTGTTAACCCCACACTCCTAATTTATCTCTCCCTTCCTTTCCCCTTTGGTAACTATAAACTTGTTTTCTATGTCTGTGACTCTGTCTCTGTTTTGCAAATAAGTTCATCTGTATTAGTGTTTTAGATTCCACGTATATTATTTGTCTTTCCCTATGTGACTTATCTCACTTAATATAATATTCTCGAGTTCTACCTGTGTTGTTGCAAATGACAATATTTTGTTCTTTTTTATGGCTGAGTAATAGTCCATTGTGTGTCTTCTTTATCTATTCATCTGTTGATGTACCCTTGAGCTGCTTCTATATCTTGGCTATTGCAAATAGTGCTGTTATAAACATTGGGGTGCATGTATTTTTTCAAGCTAGAGTTTTCATCTTTTCTGGATATATGCCCAGGAGTGGGATTGCTGAACATCCTCTGTTTGCTTCAAAAGAAAATTTAGAACCTTGAAGATATTATGCTAAGTGAAATAAACCAGTCACAAAGGGACAAATATTATATAATTCGCTTAATATTAGGTTCTTCAAGTAGTCAAACTCATAGAGGCAGAAAGTAGAATGGGTATGTAGACATGTAAAGTAAGGGATTTACCATTTTCAAGGGTCAAGGAAGACTGAACTAAAAAGGTGATATTTGAATAGAAACCTCAAAAAGTGAGGGTGTGAACCATGCAGCTATCTAAGGGACTGTACCTAGAACACATAGCTCAACCTGTGCTTATAAACTGCAATTTATGTAACATAGAGAAAACTATCCACCTATTTTCCACCTTCTTTCCTTATTTTAGTGCAATTGTAACAACCTAGATAATTGTAAATTTTTTTAAAGGCTATTTCCTCATATGTGAACACAACAGGACAAAACAAGTCTGACTCCTTAGAAAAAAAGAGATTCTTAAGCACAAACACTGCTAGCATGCTAAACAAAAGTCAAAGTTAAAAACCCAGACCAGAAAGTTGTCCAAACTGGAGATAAAAGAAAGTAAAAGGAGAAATTACTCATTTCACTTACTGACTGACTTTTACAGTGAAGTCAACGTTAAGCAATCACCAATTTCCCCACTCCTGAAAACATCACACACACACACACACACACAGAGCCTTCTATCAGCCACATATTACCAGATATGTGAAGAGAAAATTTCTAACAGAAAAAAAAAAAGACAGTGACAAAAACAACAAAATCACTTCTTTTTAATAGACAAATGGAAGAAACAGAGACAATAAAAACAAATTTCCTCATTTCTTGACTCTGAAAATCTCTGTGATCATAGCTATTCAAATAATTGAGACTAGTGAGTAAAATGATCATCGGATTCTAACAGTGTATAAGAGGAAAAAATCGTGATCTATAAAGTATACCAAAAATACTTTTAAATGACGAACAAAAGACAAAAATTGAAAATTCTCATTTTTTAAAGTCTGCCCTCTAGCACTGATAATAGTATTAGAATAAATACATTTGGCCAGAGGGATCAAGTTGCTTTACAAAAAAAATTAAATTTAACCATGAAATCTGTACATGGAAATATGCTGAAAGACTGAGAAAAAACATAGTAAAAAACTAATTGCTGTGAATAGCTAAAATACGGGCTCAAACGAACCAATTTAATGAAAGTAGAAGAGAAAATATTCTTCAGTATTATTTTTTAAAATATCAATACTCAATTTTATTCAAGTGCGCAATCTAATCTTCCCACCAACATCACCCCAAATATACCCAAATAAACACTCTATTAGATTTATCAAAGCAACCAATGAAGTTAAGAAATGAGCTGATTCAGGAAAGTACTTATGAATCCTTATAAAGAATTGTAAAAATGCCTCAAGCACTTTGAAATTTTAAGGTCAGTACAAGGCTAAATAGCCAATACTCCTAAAGCAGCAAAGGGATAATGTTTAGTAACAGGACTAGCTAGCTCTGGAATCTTGGAAAATAAGAAAAGAGGAGTGTGGTCATGATGGGTGAGTCCCAGAACTAGACAGAAAGTGACTCCAGATGTGGGAACAAGAGAAGCCCCGGGGTGATAGGCTTTCTGTGAGGTCTGTCTGAGTAAGGATTAAGGTCAGTAATGAATCTGCAGAATAGAGTGCCAAGAGCAATCTTATGGGAAATAATACATACAAAATTCAAGGGGGTGGTGTAGAGTCAAGAACCAAAGCAGGGGCCAGTTTTCAGGAACAAGAATATGAGACGAGGCATAGAAAATCCAAGTTGGAGCAGTTTTCTTGCTACAGTCTTGTGCAGCCAGGCCAGTGATGCTACAGCAAGCCTGAAGGTCTGAGGAGAATGCATGGTCCCAGTGAGGCACTTCTGCCCATGGTTTCCATCCCTCAACCACGTCCTGGCTTCAGGGAGACTTCCCCAGAACCACTAAGATGCATACAGACAAAAAACACTAAGCCCATTTGGACGGCTCTACAAAACCCACTAGCACTCATTCACAATTTACAGTCCCTCTTTGGAGTGACTTTGAGGATAAGGAAGAAGAGAGATGTTTTAGGCAGGCAGAACTTCAAATAACACATCTGTAAGAAGAAAAGGCTGAGGCTCAGAATCTACACAAATTTTTGGACACTGGCTAATGCCCTGCTGGATGATCAAGGACTTCAAAGAGTAATACTAAACATTGGTGGCTACTGAGGTTAGAGGTGAGGGAATGTGGACTATATAAAAGGGCTCGGTGGATGAAAACATGCACGTGAATTCTCAGTAAAAGGCCCAGCTGCAAGAAAAGACCTTAAACATTCTTCTTAATCACCTTTGCTGGTTCCTCATTTTCTTTTCAATCTCAGAGAACTGAAAAGCTCCAGGAATCAGAGCTTTTTCTCTTCTCTGTATTCACTCTTTCAACAATCTAATCTAACGTCATGGCTTTAAATACTACCTATAAACTGTGTCCGAAATCTCTATCTTCAGACTCAAATATCCAACTCCCTACCTTATATCTCCCATTTGAATGTCTGAATATTTCCAAGTTAACATATTCCAAATGAGTCTTCCCCCCAAACCTGCTCCTCCTTAAACTCAAACTAGCCTTCCCCATTTCATCTGGTGCCAAGTGGGATGGCTACATGGATAATCTCTCCAAACAATCTGATATTTAGCAGTGTTTTTTTAAAACAAAAACAAAAAACTGAAGTAGCTGACGTTCATTCATTGAACAGTGGCATATAACTATCCATTAGTTCCTGATACGTAGATCCCTGGAGATGTGCTATATTTTGTCCTTTCTGAAATCTAATTCTTCAGCTTTTCATTAGATTATGAACATTTTCACTTTCCCTTAAATTGGTCAGGCTGCTTCTGCTGCCTGCAACTAAAACCCCTTACTGGGCATAATCACCAGCTCTCAGTTCACTGACTTGGCTTTACCACCACCAACTCCCAATCTGTCACCAAACTCTGTCCTCTCTACTCCACTCCATGTACAGGTATGATGAAAAAGCAAAGTTATCCCACTTTCAATTACAACAGACTCTAACCATACATGCCCAGAACTGTTCTCTACGTTATCTGAGAAATTCTAAAAGTTAAAATTATCTTTCACGGATGTAAATATTTATTCCCAAACTGGTTATCCATGGAAAACACAATGAATAGGAAATCTCTAACAGGATTCCCCCTGTGGTTCATCTAAAAAAGTCCTATACCACAAATTCTGATAATCCCTGCCTCTGATCCCATATAATCTCTATTAAAGCAGCCAAACATAATTAATTATTCATGACTTCATGAGAGGAAAGAGCCAAGGATCTCCTCTTTTCTATATCCCCATGAGAGGCAGACTTGATAAATGTTTGTTGAATTTTATCACAAAGCAATACAGAAAAAGCTTCACATTTGTAAAACAATCACCATCCTTCAAATGACAACTATTATGAGCTGAATATGATGCTAATTATCTGCTACTAATACATCTGAGGATGAACTGTTTCCTCAGTCTTTCTGATCATACTGAAAAATCAAGAGAATTATACATAGGCCTACAAAGTGCTTATTACTTTGATATTTATAACTAATTCATGAATTAGCCTAGGTCAAAGTTTATGTACATCTCAAAAATAAGAATAACATATTTACTCACCTAATTCCTCTCATCTCTTTATTTGTTTAATAAATGTCATATGTTTAAATTCGGAAATTATATAAACGAATAGAATGCTCTAAAGGAACTTTTAAGTTCTCAGTAATTTTTGCCCCAACCTCTAGTTTAACTTTAAAATATTTAATCAACAGGTTGAACATGATATCAATATCACATACACAAGTCTCAAAAGTAACAAGATGTCTTTTTCCCCAAATAAAATAACTTTATATAGGAAAGCCTCACCAATGTATGGACAAGCACCATCTAGTGGCAAAAAGAATGACTCCAGATAAAGAGATCATTGACAGTAGAGCTACAGAGTAGCTTCCCAGGTGGCACCGTGGTTAAGAATCTGCCTGCCAATGCAGGAGACGCAGCTTCAACCCCTGGGTAGAGAAGATTCCCTGGAGGATGAAATGATAACCGGCCCAGTAATCTTGCTTGGAAAATTCCATGGACAGAGGAGCCTAGCAGGCTACAGTCCAAAAGGTCACAAAAAGATGGACACAACTGACCATGCATGCACAGATCTAAATGAAATTACTACCCAAAATCTAAATCTTAGACATTCGCTGCTTAGAACCCAGTTTTGTGAAAATGTTTAATAACCATGTGGCTCTTAAGAGTAGCACCAGTTTTAAGAACAAAGATTAAACTAAATGGTCATTCAGACAGTCCAGATTCAGCGGTTTTAACACTCTTGAATGACCTTCAATCTGAAGTGGAAGGAAGTGAACTAACACCTGCACTGAGCCCCCACTCTGCGATGTGTTGGGCATATTTACATATGTTACATCTCATTTAATCCCCACAACAGCCCAGTAAGGAAGTTATTAAAGTCTCCCGTGTGCAAATGAGGAAGCTGAACCTCATATATTAAAGAACTTCTTAAGTCCTACAGACAGAAGTGATGAAGTCACCTTCCCATGCACTGCTCCTCTAACTGTAACTGGATCCTTGGGAGGAAAATTAAAGTAACACTACAGATGAAGTGTATACAAACTCTCGGACTTCCCTGGTGGCTCAGACGGTAAAGCGTCTGTTTACAATGTGAGAGACCTGGGTTGGGAAGAGTCCCTGGAGAAGGAAATGGCAACCCACTCCAGTACTCTTGCCTTGAAAATCCCACGGATGGAGGAGCTTGGTGCAGGCTACTATCCATGGGGTCACAAAGAGTTGGGCACGACTGTGCGACTTCACTTCACTTTATCCAAACTCACTGAGCACTAGCTTAGGCCACATGTAACTAACTCCAACATAGAAAAGAGAGACATGATATGGGATGACAGATAATCCCTCAGTCTTTGAGATTAATCAGACTGCTATCTCAAAGAGGACAAAGCCCATCTTAGTCCTGAACACAGTGAAGTGTAGTGGAAAGTTCATGGACTTTGGTGTCAGGCCTAACTAAAACCAGTGTTACAAACTAATATTAACAGAATGCCTCCCACGCAGCAGAGCACAGCGCTGGGGACACAAAAGTTTCTAGGCAGATATGACCTGCTCTCAAAGAGCCTACAGTCCTGACCTTGAAAAATTCATAGTCTAGAAGAGAAAGTGACAGACCAGTGTGTCCTTTTGGCACAGTTGGAGAGGATACTTAATCCATAACCTAGTTTAGGGCAAAAAGGAGGAGTTTCTCAGAATTTTGTTTTTCTTGCATAAAAACTGGATCCTTCACAAGACAGGCTTTCATGTTATTCATCACAACTTTCAAAATGTTTTCTCTCTTCTCTCCTCTCTCCTCTCCCCTTTCTCTTTCACACACATGAATATGTACAAACTGGGGTTTGAATTCAAACTTCTGCTTTCCAGCAGACATACCATTTGCAAATACGTTCAGTTCTCCAGGGCCTTACATATTCACAGATTTAGATCAATTCCATTTTAAAAACTGAAAAGATATAAAAAATAGATGATAGTGCTTGACAGAAGAGGATAAAACTTTGGAACCAGGTCTACTGAAATGCCAGGTCTGCCATAATTGATTAACAGATAATTTGAATTGTTTGAAAAATTAAAATGAAAGAAGAAGTGGGGGGGAATAATCTTAAAGGTGATTGTACCTCTTCTCTTTCTGTTCCTAAATACTTTCATCCTAAACTCACAAGAAACAGTGGCAGATTATATTTTCTGCCACTGCAAAATCACTGCAGATGGTGACTGTAGCCACAAAATTAAAAGACATTTGGTCCTGGGAAGAAAAGCTATGACAAACCTAGACATCATATTAAAAAGCTGAGACATCACTTTTGCCAACAAAGATCCATATACTCAAAGCTATGGTTTTTCCAGTAGTTATGTATGGATGTGAGAGTTGGACCATAAAGAAGGCTTAGCACAGAATAACTGATGCTTTTTAACTTTGGTGCTAAATAAGACTCTTGAGAGTCCCTTGGACAGCAAAGAGATCAAACCAGTCAATCAAATCCTAAAGGAAATCAACCCTGAATATTCATTGGAAGGACTGATGCTGAAACTGAAGCTGCAGTACTTCAGCTACCTGATGGGAAGAGCCGACTCATGGGAAAAGAACCTGATGCTGAGAAAGACTGAAGGCAGGAGGAGAAAGGAGTGACAGAGGATGAGATGGCCGGATGCATCATCAACTCAATGGACATGAGTTTGAACAAACTCTGGGAGACAGTGGACAGGGAAGCCTAGTGTCCTGCAGTCCATGGAGTTGCAAAGAGTTGAACACAGCTGAGCCACTGAAAAACAACATCAAAACTCATAGGGAGTACGAAGCACGGAGGCCTCTCTGCTGGGGTGGCAACACGTGATGATGGGTGGCCCAGAGCAGGGCGAGGAAAGCATCCATACATGGGAGCACCTCCGCTCAGGGTGTCAGAGCCCAGGCAGAGTAAGAGAGAGCATAGGAACAGGGAGTGGCCCCAAATATGGGGTCAGAGTTGAATAGTGAGAGGAACACACTGTCCTGGGCAGGGTGGAGAGGAATGTAGAGGGACTGGGGGTTAAAATCCAAACAAGATGAGCTGGGCCTCGGAGGACTGTTCAGCATGTAGTTTCAGAACTAAGTATGTCAGAGCCAGAGAAGCTGAGAAGGAATGTTAAGAGATGCAAGTACATACAGATATACTGAGCAAATGGTAAGTATATTGAGGATATTGGGACTCCGGTTCCTCATTGTCAGTGAAGAAACAAATACAGAAAGAAAGAAAACTGGAATGAACCCTGTAGGGATGAGAAAGAGGTACCAATGTGAACTCATGAGAGAGATACAGAATTAACAGATATAAAGAAATACACATGTAAATGTGCCTATCTCTATATATGCATATATACATATATTCCCCTGCTCTATCATCTGAGAGGGCTGGGAGCAGTAAAAGCCCAGCAGCAATGACCACACCTTGGGCCCAGATCTTGGCTTGTAAACATTTTTCTCCACTAAAAGGAAAAGGGGATTCTTAGAGAAACTGCTGATTCCAAGGCTAGAGTAGGTAAAGTACAAGTTGAGACTGGAACATCTTAGAAAATAATCAAGTTCTCAAGGAATGACAGGGACATGTCAAAAGAATACAGAACAGCTTGAAGGGGCTCACAGTTTGAGTATCAAAATAATAATATGATAATTACAAATTATAACCCACTGAATAACACAGGAAACCAGGAGTCTATACTGTCATAAGGAACTAAATGAATACACTGAAAGTCTGAGGAAGAATTTATATACTTTTAAAGCTCTTCTCCACAAAATACTTACTAACTACAAAAGAAGTAAGAAAAACCTTACAGCAGCAAGTCCTTGCAGACACAAGGATTCAAATTACCAAAATGAGCATCATCGTTAAGAGGGCAAATAAAAATCATGAGCTACCAGATAGAACAAAGTGAAAAAAAAACACAGGGTTGCTACTGTGAAATTCTGGTCAAGGTACACACATAACCTGACTTTACTTAATCAATTTGGGCAAACCCAGATTGAAGCGGATTCTACCAAATAACCAGCATGTATTCATCAAAAAGATCCAGGTCCCAATAGTCAAGAAAAAACTGAAGAACTGTTCAAGACTAAAGAAGCCTAAAGAGACACAGCAATTTAATGCAATTGCAAATGATCGTTTGCTATAAAGCACATTATTGGAACCACCGGTGAGACTCGAATAGGGCCTGAGAACTAGATAGCAGTACTGTGCCAATTTCTGATTAAATTGATTAGTTAGCAGAATCTATTTTGATGGTTTTGCCATGGTTATGAAGAACACCCTTGTTTGCAGGGAATACTAAGGAAAATGTAGGGAATCACATCAGCAATGCCCTCTCTAGTGATTGTGGAAGAAAAAAAAAACTGTACTGACTTTCAACTTCTCTGTAAATGAGATTTTTTTTAAATAAAAATTTTAATTTAAAAAAAAAGTGAATCAGGAGTGCTAGTGAGTCATATTGACTGTCAGTTGTGCCTTGTGAACAACATCAAATAGAAGGGCTCAGATTCTAAAGGAATATGCACTGTGGGGGAGAGGACTGAAGGCCCCAGAGTTTAGGGGCTAACAGGCCTGGATGTACCATGAGTAGGAGTGAGACTCTGAAAGGAAGGATCAAGGTCCTCAGGAAACACAGGGTAAGAAGGTTAAACAGCCAATGGGATATATAGGTTTTTGGGGCACTTAGAACTGGTGATTTGGGGAACTATTTAGAATCAGGTAAACTTACAGGTGTCATCTGGTCTTCATGATGAAAAAAAAAGTGAGGAATTTTTAATGTAATAAATGAGCATAATGAACATGATGATAATACATGAAGCATATTTTGAGTGGAGCATGTAATATGAAGGACAGTAGTGAGTATCAAACCAGAAAGGTTCACTGGGGTTAATGGAAGAAGTCCTAGAATATTAGGTTTAGGTGTCTCCATTTTATTTACTAGACAACAGAAAGACATTAAAGGATTTGAAAGCAAAATCCCAGTATGCAGGATAGATTAGGAGAGATTAGACCCCAAGATCAGTTGGGAGATTATCGTAATAAGATTATAAAGGCTGAAATAAAGAAAGAAGTAGGAACTGAAGAGCATTCATGAGGCACTAAAATTTGACAGCATTTGTCAACTAAACACACGTAAAGGAAAGAATATTAATAGGTAAAGATAATTATGAGTCTTGAAAGTGAGAAAGAAACTGAGCTCTGCTGTGAGGAAGAGAACAAAGCTAGTGATCTGTATATCAATGGAAATGCCCAACAGGCCACTCAAAACGCAAACCTAGAAGCTGAGACAGGGTCTGAAAAGAAATAAGACATTTGGGTTTCATGTACATGAGATTACTGAAGGGTACAGCATAAGAAGAGAAGATGACTAAAAACAGAATCTTGAGAAGTGCCTCATTAGGAAAAAGAAACCCTTTTTAAAAAATGGTCCAAGGAGGTAGAGCAAAGCACCTCATGTCAGACGTCTTCCATCTGCCCATCTTCTACTTCCCGCCTTCTCGACCCTACCCTCTGCTTCTAGTTGATTCATCTAATGGGAGACCCCAACAAGGGATGAAGAGGGTGGGCAGGGAAGAGGGGGAGGACATTCTTTCCTGGCTCCCGATATACAGCTTCACCTCAGAGGGACAGAGTGACCCCTGCTCTCTAGAAAGACCTCAGCCTTCTGTACAGCCCTCTCTCCAGGTTCCACTGTCTGCTACTTCCTGTAGACCTGCAGATGGCAATGGCTCCCGCTGCTGCCAGCTCCAAAGCAGTGTACTAACTCTCATTATTGATAACTTTTCCTTTATTATTTTCCTGCCCACAAATTTATTAAATTCTTCTCAATTAACAGTTTGAGTATATGATATGTTTCCTGCTGAGACCTTCATTAAGATAGTGCCCTTGGGGCTGCCCTTGGGGCTCAGTGGCAATGAATTCTGCCTGTCAGTGCAGGAGGCACCAGTTTGACCCCCGGTTCAGGAAGATCCCACATGCCTTGGAGGAACTAAGCCTGTGCACCACGACGACGGAGCCTATGTTCTAGAGCCCAGGAACCACAACTACTGAAGTCCAAATGCCCCTGAGTCCATGCTCCACAACAAGAGAAGCTACCACACGGAGAAGGCTGTGCACCGCAACCACAGAGCAGCCCCCACTCACTGCAACTAGACAAAAGCCCGCAAGCAACGAAGACCCAGCACAGCCACGGATAAATACATAAAAAGACAGTGCGCTTACCTTTGCCAGCAATAATTATACACATAATATATATCAAAGTATTTAACTTCCCCCACTCAAAATCCTACACAACATTCTAGTCTAGGATCTAGTCTAGCTAATTGGTCCATTCTATCTCTGGTCTCTTCTGATGCCTTGGAAGATGTTGGATTCTAAGACATCAGAACTGGGATTCATCCTCACTAGCCCCTGTGGAAGCTGAGCCTCCAAGAAAAAGCAGATCTGAAGACATCAGAAAAGCTCACACCTACAGATCAGGGAGCAGCCTTTCCCCTCCCTAGCAAAAATAATGTGTTGTTCCACGTACAGTGGCCCAGCCTTCCTGACCTATTGTTCCTCTCTTTGAAGATGGCCAGTGGCCGGTAAGCATACCTATCTTACCAAAGGATGTGAGGATGGCCAGAAGGAGCCAAGGAATGACTCAGCTAAGCCCTTGACACAAAAATTAACCTTTCCCTCCTTACCTAACATAAGCGATGCTGAAGAATGTAGCAAGTCACCAACCACTAGCTTGTCAAAGAGAATCCTGGCACTGCCAGCCCATTGTGGGCTGATATTGTGGCCTCGAGATTAAGATCTCATTACCATTCAGGATTTAGTGCCCCAGTCAGCTACACCCCAGATTAAAATCAGCCCTCTAGGACCAAGCTAGGCAGGCACATTGGCCCTGATTTTGCTGCAGTGATGACAACTGTCCAAAGGCATTTAAAGAGTGGATATGGGTGGGGGAAGGGGGGGCTGGGTTAGGGATGCACCAAAACAAAGCCATGGGATTTCTAAAAATCACACTGAAAAGTGAAAGCAGCACACAGAAAAGACCTGAACATTTGAGTATCAGGTCACATAAGAATGTGCTATGCTGGGGATTTCCCTAGCAGCCCAATGCTTCTACCACAGGGAGCACAAGTTCAATTCCTGGTCAGGGAATTAAGATTCCAATGCTGCAAGGTACAGTCAAAAGAAGAAGAAGAAGAATCTGCTATTCCTGCAGCAAAGAAGAAACACAGTCCATATACTATTGTAGAACAGACCTGGTTTGGCAATACCAAGACTTTTCAGTCCCAGGGAAACCAGGAGTGCCTCAATAGCTGTTTCTTTGAAGGCCTTGCCTCCGTTCCATGTTCTTTCTAAAACTCCTAGCTCCTAGCTAGGGGTTGCTAGGGCAACAGGAACAACTGGACACCCCAAAGCCCCAAACCAGCCTTCCCTTCCTGCATGACAGTACAAAGGCACCAACAGCAGCCTGTGCATAGATGTCCTCCCCCAGCCCACAGCCTGCCAAGGAGAACCCAGGCCGATATTCTACTCAACTGCTCACTCCACCGGCCTCACAACCCAAAAGCCTCTCCTAGTCCACAGTCCCCAGGCTTTCTGTGACGCAGAGTAGAAAGGGGCACAGAAGCACTAGATCTAAGAGACAAGATGGGACCTGAGAGGGGAGGAGGAGAGAAAAGATTTACTGAAGAGTCAATCTCTCCAATAAAATACTGAGGCTGAAGAGAGTAAGGAGGGTAAAAGGCCTGACTGACTAGGAACAGGAGAGAACAAAGGAGTAGGTGAAATATGAGGAACAGCAACCAAAGGGGACACCAGAAATGTGCTGGGATTATGAACTGTATCTCCATTAAGAATGACAGTACAGAATGAAATTCTTTTCCACTCATTTTTGTTATTGTCGGTGGTGTTCCCTAAAAACACCACCATTCTGGAACTAGTCTGTCTGATCTGGCATAAATGGGATTAGAGGTACCAGGCAAAATTCTGCGGGTACCTTTCTTCCTCCCCACCCATCTCACCTGAATGGAGCCCACCTGTAAGCACTGTCTCAGATGGAACAGTGACAATAAGCCATCTTCCCAGAGAAATGCCCCAGAAATCCACTGATTGAAACTCACAACATCAGCATATTCTGTAATACCAGTCATATTTTCAAAGGAGTAATTTGCAATACATAGCCTATATGCTAAGTTGCTTCAGCCATGTCCAACTCCTTGCCACCCCAAGGACTATCGCCCACCAGGCTCCTCTGTCCGTGGGATTCTCCAAGCAAGAATCCTGGAGTGGGTTGCCATGCACTCCTCTAGAGGATCTTCCTGAAAGTGAAAGTGAAGTCACTCAATCGTGTCCGACTCTTTGTGACCCCACAGACTGTAGCCTACCAGGCTCTTCTGTCCATGGGATTTTCCAGGCAATAGTACTGACCCAGGGATCAAACCTGTGTCTCTTATGTCTCCTCTACTGGCAGGCAGGTTCTTTACCATGAACACCAACCGGAAAGCCCTGAATAAACAGCCTTTACTTGTTCTCTTTTAGGTGGTCTCTGTGTATTTTCACAAGGGAAAGCAAAACTCTTCACTGCAGAAGTATGGGCTGGGCAAAGTGACTTCTGTTTTAAGATTATGGTATTTGAAGGAGAGAAGGGAGTCACTTCACAGTGTAGAACTCAAGAAACACTGAACCACCTCAGCCAGGTGAGAAAGGTTAACATCCACAGAGATAAATTAACAGCATGTATCCTTGATATGCAAAGAAAGTGGCACTTTACTTCTGTGGTTCTCCCTCCGCAAATCCATGATCCCAGAAAAGTAATGAGACACATACCTGACATATCCCAGTTGGGAGACAGCCTACAAAATTCCTAACCAATGCCTCTCAAAACTATCAGGATTATCAAAACAAAAGCATGAAACAGTGTCACAGCCAAAGAGTCTAAGGAGACGTGACAATACTGGATGGGATCCTGGAACACAGTAAAGGAACATTTGGTAAAAACTAAGGAAATTTAAGTATGTGAAGTATAGACTTTGGTTAAAAATATGTCACAAATGAACTTTTCTATGAAAAAGAAACAGACTCCCAGACATAGAGAACAAAAACCATCAGGAAGTGGGGAGTGAGGAAGGGGTGAATTGGGAGTTGGGGATTAGCAAATGCAAACTACTGTATATATGTATATACACAGGCTGCCTGATCAAGGCCACTCTTTAATGTCCTCAACAATGGGTACCAGAGAAGGGAAGAAGGGACAGCAGTCCTGAACACCAGGTCATAACAGCATCCCCCTGGAGCACTCATGGGCAGGAGTGGGTATTAACAGCAGTCATGAGGGGCCACAAGGGCCTTGGTGGCCCCTGTGGGCTCAGAATTGTTACTACTTATTCATTCCAACATATCCTCAGTCTGACATTTGTAGGCAAACATAACCTGAAACATTTAGATTTGAGTTACTTTGTAATCAGGAGCAAGCTAACCTATAAGTAGCAAAGTGAATCCCTTGATATTTTGAAACACTTTTTCACATCATAGGTGGTTTGATTAACCAACACTCATCTTATTTCTAATAGTAATATATGCTACATTAATTTCTCATTGATAATTTTACCATCTCATTTTGGATAATCTGCTGAATCCTGAGATAAGAAAACTAGGACAGGTTAAATGTGGGCACACAATGTTGTGTTGCAAACAATCGTTAACTTCTCTGGTGCCTTTAAGAAAAGAGGTGAAAGCAATGTGCCAAGATTGGGAGAGAGCAGTTTTCATCTAAAATCCAAAGTGGAAATAATGTTATTTCACAAAGACAAATGGACTTCCTGCCTAGGAGTGCACGTGAACTATAACTAAACTATTAAAAACAAAAGCAACTTGAAAGGACTAACACAGTCTAGCTGCCACTAGTCAGTGTTAAAAAGAAATTTCTGTAAGCCAAGTATCAAGAGCATTCACATATCAATAGCATATTTTTAATGAAATATAACATTTTATCCAAATAATAAATGATTATAACAAAAGCAGGTACTGTATTAATAAAATACTCTCTTAATGTCTAAATANATTAATAAAATACTTTCTTAATGTCTAAATATTTTTATACCATCTTTGGTTTTTGCAGGTGTTACAAACAGAATTATATATATTAAAAAGCATTTTATATTTTACTTCTAGCTCATGTTTGTTCACTAGAAAGTGAGCTAGACATGAGACAATAGATGGTCATAATGCTCAAGACATGGTAGAGAAAAGCACTTGCTTGTGACCACTACAACAACTCCATTCCCCAGCTAGTCCCAGCCTGCAATCACTGTACTTACGAATATTATTAATATCATGTAAATTTTCTCTTTGGACTAAACAAATCTTTATTTTTTTCTTAGCAGTTGGTCAGTTTTCACACAAGCTTTGAATTTCGATCCTCACCAGCCTGAAGAGTAACATGTTCCTTATCTTTATTTTTAAAATATTTGAATTACTCTTCTCCATCACATATATTCTCATGGTTAAAACTAAAAGTAATTATTTTAAAGAATTATAGTTCCTTTGTTTTTAAAATCTACCATAAATTGCTGCATTTTCAGTAAGCAAGAAATAAAAAAAAATTTAACTATTGGTGTAAATACCACTTTTAGGAATACTTTTATAGCTAAAACTAATTTATATCTGCATATATTTGCTCAGACTTAATTGATGTTATATTGTCCTCATTAATGCACTTTCCCTTGAAAAAACTGATTGCTCAAATTATGTAAAAGAAAATGAATTATTCTTAAGATAATGACTTTCTTCAATTGATTAGATTTGCTATATGATTCTTTTTTCTTTACATTTCAGGCTTTTACTGAATGATAATACATATACAACTTTCAGTTTGGAGAAAAAACAATTGAGAAGCAAGTTTCTAATATTTAAAAACTATAGTTTAACCTCTCATACTTCATCTCTCAAATGTAAGGTGCAATAAAAAAACATTCTCTTCGCTAAAAGAGCCAAAGAGCTACGGTTTTGCTAAAGAGCTATGGTTTTTCTCTAAACCATAATGTCAAGTACTCTGAGTCTGAACTGAGAAAAGTATAATTTGCTTTATTTTAAATAAAATAAGTCAATGGTAGAAGACAGTATTTCTGTTTCCCTTAGGGCAATGTCCAGGGGAAAAGTACAAACTAGATCGCACCAGTTCTTACTATGTGACACTATAGGAAATTTAAATGTATGTCACCAATTGAGTCAAGTGATGTAATAAATTGCAAAACACCCCAAGAGCACTATTTTTTAAGTTCTACTAATAATGCCCATTAAACAGCACCTATCGAATAAATGAAAAGATAAATTTGGTAAGGAAGTAAATTTTATTCTATTTCCAAGAGAAGGAGACTAGAAATTGGAAAAGTTTAACTGAGGGAAGAACTGTAAGCATTCTACTATTACCTACTGCTAATAAAATAGCTGGAGAAGGAAATGGCAACCCACTGCAGTATTCTTGCCTGGGAAATGCCACAGACAGAAGTTTGGTGTGCTACAGTTCATGAGGTCCCAAAAGAGATGTACACAACTTAGCAACTAAACAACAAAATAAAATAGCATTTTAGAATGGTATTACAGCAGACTTCAAAACAAAACAAAAGCCTAATTCTAGATCATATGTAAATTCAGATTCAAATTGCTTATTTTTTAAAAAGCCACTTTTTTTAAAGACTTTTCTGCCTCAGAGTTTGTCAATTGTTTTTGCTATTTTAAATTACCCTTTCTTATTGAAAAGAAAAAAAGTCCTTATTCACTGACCTAAAGATTCCTTTAAAGTTATCTATAGGCTTCCTCAAAATTTCAGAAAGACTAACACTTAACCAAGAACCTTTATTATATTTGGAAGTCAACTAATGGAACCAACTTAGGGTTCTACATGAAGTATATTTGTTACTAGAACACCTTCAATTTCTCAAAATTTAGAGGGAAAACAAATATTCCCACAGATAAATTGTGCCTTATTTTGCTGAGAGATTTAGTAACTACAATTAAACAATGACTCTATGGGCCTAGCCATAGCTAATATGACATACTGCTAGAGCTAAATGAGCCTGTCAGCTTCTTATTTTAGCACAGCAGATAGTTCAGGAAAGCTTGCCATAGTTGAATGACCACTAACAATAACACACGAGCAACTGCCCTGCTCCACTGTAACAAAAAATGAATTTTATTATATATTCCCTCTCTACCAAGAAACTCAAATCCCTTTATAGATAACTTTACAATCTCGATCTTATTGTATTTACACCTCAAATACAATAAGGAGGTTGGTAGATATTATTTCCTGTTATCAACAAAGAGATATTCAATAGCGTGGCTATAAACCATCCAATAATAATTCATTATTCTTCTTAGTACAATTCTTTGGCATTCTTTCAATTTATATTTTAAACAATTTAGTTACCCAAAAACTTGTGCCTCCCACTCTCCCGCCCTTATATTGCCCCTTCCCCCTTCCCTCTGGTAACCACGAGTTTGTTCTCTGTATGAGCCTGCTTCTTTTTTATTATAATCACTAGTTTGCTGTATTTTTTTACATTCCACATATAAGTGATACAGTGATAGCAGTGAAGTCGCTCAGTCGTGTCCGACTCTTTGCGACCCCGTGGACTGTATGTAGCCTACCAGGCTTCTCCGTCCATGGGATTCTCCAGGCAAGAATACTGGAGTGGGTTACCGTTGCCTTCTTCAGAGGATCCTTATAGATAATATGAGGCACTTAGCTCAGCAAATTCCTTTGTTTGAAGTTTCAAGTTATGTTACATAAATTGGCTTCCAAAGCAGTCAATTTTTGGACTCCTAACATTCTTTGCATAAATTTACTTTACAATAGGACTTCACTGGTGGTCCAGCCGTTAAGACCCTGTGCTCCCACTGCAGTGGACACAGGTTTGATGCCTGGTCAAGGAAGTTCTGTATGCTGCACATCACAGCCATACTTTACAATATGGACCAGAATCAGTTCAGTTCAGTTGCTCAGTCGTGTCCAACTCTTTGCGACCCCATGAATTGCAGCACGCCAGGCCTCCCTGATATCACCAACTCCCAGAGTTCACTCAGACTCATGTCCATTGAGTCGGTGATGTCATCCAGCCATCTCATCCTCTGTCATCCCCTTCTCCTCCTGCCACCAATCCCACCCAGCATCAGAGTCTTTTCCAATGAGTCAGTTCTTCGCATCAGGTGGCCAAAGTACTGGAGTTTCAGCTTTAGCATCATTCCTTCCAAAGAACACCCAGGAATGGTCTCCTTTAGAATGGACTGGTTGGATCTCCTTGCAGTCCAAGGGACTCTCAAGAGTCTTCTCCAACACCACAGTTCAAAAGCATCAATTCTTCGGCACTCAGCTTTCTTCACAGTCCAACTCTCACATCCATACATGACCATAGGAAAAACCATGGCCTTAACTAGACGGACCTTTGTTGGCAAAGTAATGTCTCTGCTTTTGAATATGCTATCTAGGTTGGTCATAACTTTCCTTCCAAGGAGTAAGCATCTTTTAATTTCATGGCTGCGATCACCATCTGCAGTGATTTTGGAGCCCAAAAAAATAAAGTCTGACACTGTTTCCACTGTTTCCCCATCTATTTCTCATGAAATGATGGGACCAGATGCCATGATCTTAGTTTTCTGAATGTTGAGCTTTAAGTCAACTTTTTCACTCTCCTCTTTCACTTTCATCAAGAGGCTTTTTAGATCCTCTTCACTTTCTGCCATAAGTGTTGTATCATCTGCATGTCTGAGGTTATTGATATTTCTCCTGACAATCCTGATTCCAGCTCGTGCTTCCTCCAGTCCAGCGTTTTTCATGATGTACTCTGCATATAAGTTAAATAAGCAGGGTGACAATATACAGCCTTGACGTACTCATTTTCCTATTTGGAACCAGTCTGTTGTTCCATGTCCAGTTCTAACTGTTGCTTCCTGACCTGCATGTAGGTTTCTCAAGAGGCAGGTCAGGTGGTCTGGTATTCCCATCTCTTAATAACCTTCTTTAAACTCTGCCCCTAAGAAAATGGATCAAAATGAATTAAAATTTTGGAACTTCAGTAAACATTTCAAGGTAATCTTTATAAAAGATTCTAAATCTAAATTCTAAATCTTATAAGAGATTACCACATATATTTCAAAATCATTTCCTAAAGGACAGTGTTACTTCTGAGTCACCACAACCAACTGACATTGATTTTCATCCATTCAGCAAATACATACTAAGCATATGTTAGGTCCAAACACTCACTGTTCAAGATCCTGAGGACCTGCAAGAAGGCAGACAAATCATAACAAATGAGGTCCTTATTCTCATGGAGTTTACAATCACATGGAGGAAAACTATGAGAATGAAATAAACAAATAAGAACCATTCCAAACA
The DNA here is from genome assembly GCA_006410935.1 of Redunca redunca. NCBI lineage: Eukaryota > Metazoa > Chordata > Mammalia > Artiodactyla > Bovidae > Redunca > Redunca redunca. The sequence goes on from SJYQ01104621.1 coordinate 64,935, forward strand.
GGGCTAAGTGATATACAGAGAATCCAAATTCGTGACATTTATAGTGACCAGTCATTGTGGATTGGATCATCAGGGAAAACCTCTCAAAAGAAGTGAATTTAACCAGAGTTGTGAATAGTATAAACATGACTGCATAAAAACCAAGTAGGAAAACATTACAGGTTGAGGACACAGCTAGCGCAAAGCAAGCTAGCTTTGCAAGGCAAGAACAAGCAAAGCAAGTTTAAGAATGAGAAAATACCACAACCACCTGGAAGACAGTGACCTCAAGAAAGTGGCAAAGTTCAGACAGGAGGAGTAGGAAGGGGTCATGTCATCAGATTTTGTAAGCCAGGATAACATATTTCGATTTGATTTTAAGTGAAATGGAAAGCCACTGAAGGAAGCCACATAAAATCTGGACTTGTATCTACTAAGAATTAGAATTCCCTGGTGGCTCAAATGGTAAAGAATCTGCCTGCAATACAGGAGCTGCTGCTGCTGCTAAGCTGCTTCAGTTGTGTCCGACCTTCTGCAACCACATAGACGGCAGCCCACCAGGCTCCCCCTCACTGGGATTCTCCAGGCAAGAACACTGGAGTGGTTGCCATTTCCTTCTCCAATGCCTGAAAGTGAAAAGAGGAAGTGAAGTTGCTCAGTCATGTCCGACTCTCAGCGACCCCATGGACTGGAGCCCACCAGGCTCCTCCGTCCATGGGATTTTCCTGGCAAGAGTACTGGGCAAGTACTCTGGGCAAGTATTGCTTTCTCCAGCAATACAGGAGACCCAGATTCAGTCCCTGGGTCGGGAAGATCCCCTGCAAAAGGGAATGGCTATGCACTCCACTATTCTTGCCTGGAGAATCCCATGGACAGAAGAGCCTGGCAGGCTACAGTCCATGGATCAAAAAGAGTTGGACACAACTGAGTGACTAACTCTTTCTTTCAAGTCCATGTATTTGCTTGGTTACAGACTCTGCACTCAGTGAAATTTATCCCAAGGCACTGAAGCAGAATTCTGCAGCTAGAAAGGATCTTAAGGAATACAAAGCTATCATTAAACATGTACAGAAACTAAGGGTCTTAAAAAAAAAAAAAAGAAAGAAAAGCATCATTCAGATTGCTTCATTACGGCTGAGAGAAATGTCTCCAAAAGTAAAGTAAAGGCAACTAAGATGTCTGGGATCTATCCTCAACTCAAAGCTGACAACCATAAAATTGTCCTTTTATGTGTTCATAAATTGGACCACCATGGATTAGATACGTATGACTCACCATGGAATTTCTTAAATTTTTGTGGCAGTTTCTGACTTCTATCTAAAGCTGAAAACTTAAATAAGGCACATAGCCAGTAATGTGTTTGATCAATTTCATTGTTCTAATCCCAACTCACTGAGTACACCACAAGTTGGAGACTGATTCATGCAATGAATGGTAAGGAACCACTATGTGCAATGAAGTATAGCAGAAAATGAAGAACCAGAGTCTAGTAGTCTAGCATGTATACAGAAAGAGAGACACATATATACAAACACTGAAACATACTGGATTGGCCAAAAAGTTTGTTTGGGTATTATTTTAATACCTTATGGAAAAACCTGAAATAAATATTTGGCCAACAAAATATACAAAACATACACAACCATAATTAATGCAAGGTAAAAACTTTCCACATGCCTCTCAGATAATGTACACTGAAAACTGAAGGAAATATCACATCCAGTTGAGAGAATCAGAAGGCAGCATTCAAGCTAGTCCTTGAAACATGGGTGGGATTTACAGGTGGGAAAAAACATTTTAGACAATAGGTACATCTGGGGCAAAAAAAACCTAAGTTAACTACAACAAGGCCCTCATGATAAGAAATCCAGAGTGTTAATTAAGTTTAGAGCAACTATTTCCAGTATGAAAATCTGTAAATCTGAACTGTGCCTAAAGTTATGTATATTTCCATTCAGTAATGTAAGGGTTTTGCATCTGTATTTATCATCTTAACACCAAAAAAGAGTTCTATAACAAAAACAATCAAACTTAGGTTAGACTATTATATTTGCTTTCCAAAAGGAATACAATAGGATTTAAAAGGTCTTGGAAAACTTGTTTTCCAGGAAACAGAAAAAGAACTGGAAAATCACTTAAGCTTCTTGGTACAAAAATGTCAAAAGGTATACATTTAACAAAGGTGCAAAGTGTTTCAAATTCAGCATCTAAAAACTTCACAACTCAGGGAAGATGATAATGTGCTGTCAACACCACAATATATAGCAAATTACAGTGCTATTTTTTAAACATTAATCTATGCTACTGCTTTTTCTCAAATACCAGACTGCATGACTGCTCCTAACTACAATTAATGTTCTGCCCTTTTGGAAAAACATTGCTTTAGGATAATTAATTCACTTGAAAACTGACAAGTAACAATATAATTTGGGGTTTTCAAAAATCTTAATAAAAGTTCATTATACTTTCAATAAATCATAGAACTACTTTAACATTCTTCTATCCAACTCAAGGCAAAACGTCACAAATGAATTTCAAAGCTAACCACTGTGTTCCTAATATGTTTGTTTTCTCCTTTGTCTTTCCTAAAATTCATTTTTCATTATACGATTTAAATTTTAAAACTCCAAGCAAACAAAAGTCAGGACCACATGACTTCAATGACCACAGGTGAATTCAATCAAACATTTAGAGAAGAGTTAACACCTGTTCTCCTCAAACTCTTCCAAAATAACTGCAGAGTAAGAAACACTTCCAAACTCATTCTATGAGGCCAACATCACCCTGACACCAAAACCATACAAAAATATCACATAAAAAGGAAATTACAGGCCAATATCACAGATGAATATAGACACAAAATCCTCAACAAAATACTAACAAACTGAATCCAACAATACATTAAAAGGATCACACACCATGATCAAGTGGAATTTATCCCACGGATACAAGGATTTTTCAATATCTACAAATCAACCAATGGTGTCAGCTTGCCTAAGGAAAGAGGCCTGGGCCACCCACAGCTTCCTAAAAGCAGCTCTAGCTTCTGCTGCCTCTTCAGGGACACGTACCTTCATCATCACAAGAAAAGCAAACATCACAGGACCTAGGAACAGCAAAATGAGTCCCTTTAGAACCCATTTAGATCTCGCTGGGAGGACAAGTTCCACACAGGAGGGGACTTCTCCCTCCACCTTCTCACAGAAGTAGCAGAGAGAGAGGAGTTTCTGTGTGCTTCTCTTTTACCTTCCTTTATGACTAAAACTACATAAAACTACAAATGAAAACAGAAGTCCAGCATCACTGGGATAAATGGTCTCAGGTTCCATCATGTGTCTAATGAGATTCAGTGCAGATGGCCTTTTCACCTTCATATTTTCTCTATCTCTTATAAGCCTAAGTGAGTTAACGATGCTAATACAAATTAACAAAGGAGTTTGAGAAAAAGATTTAAAGTTGCTGGGAGAGGACCTAACAATTTTATTCCTTAATATTTTTGTATTTTCCCAATTTTGCTCCTTGCCTGTTGTGTATAAAACATTGGTTTGTGGCACTTATGTGCACATGCATACAAATACGCTCACAGACGATTATTTAAACTACTTTAAGAAAAAGGCAAAGGAAGAAGGGGCAGCAGAAGATGAGATGATTAGATAGCATCACCAACTCCATGGACATGAATTTGAGCGAACTCTGGGAGATAGTGGAGGACAAAGGAGCCTGGCGTGCTAAAGTCTATGGGGTCTCAACTGAACAACAACAAAGAAAATGTAGTATTACAAATGTGTATTACAAAGTATTACAAAGACCCTGATGCTTGGAAAGACTGAAGGCAGAAGAAGGGAACAACAGAGGATGAGATGGTTGGATGGCATCACCGACTTGATAGAATATAACTGATGAGTTTAATCAGGTTCCAGGAGTTGGAGATGTACAGGGAAGCCTGGCATGCCGCAGTCCATGGGGTCGCAAAGAGCTGTACAGACTAACTGAACTGAACAAATGTGTTCTGAAATAAAAAATTTAAATGTGCATTAAATGAGGTTCACATTTTTTAAGCCTCAAAATGAATTCTTTGGGAGAAAAAAAATCAAACCTCTTACCAACAAATATAAGATTTCATTGCCATATATATTCAAGCAACTTCTTAAAATAACAAAACTTTGGGACTAGAACTTAGAGATATATTTGCCACAAGCAAGGAGACAGTATTGTGATAAGCAGCCACTCATAATAGATGAAAAGCCAGAAAACTATTATCACTAGGAAGACTGAATCCAAGGGCTGAACAGCTCCTATAAATTTGGCAAGATGATTCTATGGTGTAGAATTCTATGGTGCATCCCAGGAATAACATCCCACGGGATATTACAAAACAAAACAAATATAAATATGAACATGAGTTCAAGTAATCAAGATTTCCATTTAAAAGCACAAGTACCTAACAAACTGTGCATTACATCGTGTTCTAAAAATTATTTTAGTGTAGTTAACAACACACAGGAAAATGCATTTCCAGACTAACTCTCTGATTATGTAAATCACACACTAAGCAGAATGCATATATATTCAGTTAAGACTGACAGGATTTCCCAAATTACTGTCAACTTTAAAAAAGAAANGTATGCCCAGCAGTGGGATTGCTGGGTCATAAGGCAGTTCTATTTCCAGTTTTTTAAGGAATCTCCACACTGTTCTCCATAGTGGCTGTACTAGTTTGCATTCCCACCAACAGTGTAAGAGGGTTCCCTTTTCTCCACACCCTCTCCAGCATTTATTGCTTGTAGACTTTTGGATAGCAGTGAATTGGCTACTTTAAACAATAATTATAAACTTTCTTTTATCTGTACTGAGTACAACGTTGTCTTCACCAAATAAAATTTTCTTCTTTTTTGTCCATAAATAATTTCACTTTCTATGTATTGGATGGTAATGATGCAGTTTCAGGTAATCCACAGCCAAGACATTTTTGGAATTTTGAGCATTCAGCAGAATAAATTATTCTAAATTTTGTTTTGCTTACTTGTCATTTCCTCCATAATAAAACAAGCTCCTTTAACTTTTTGCATGTATTTTACATATTATGGCTTACATAATAGAACCTACTTTTACATTTTCACTAATTCCAAGCCTCAGTTCCAGCTACTGGTATCTCTGATACATTTGATCTACTAAAGCAGTGAGATACTGGAAAGGATAAGAGAAAATGATACACCTGTACCTTTTTATAGATATTTATTGCAGCATTTTGGAGAAGGAAATGGCACCCCACTCCAGTACTCTTGCCTGGAAAATCCCATAGATGGAGGAGCCTGGTGGACTACAGTCGATGAGGTCGCTAAGAGTCAAACATGACTGAGCGACTTCACTTTCACTTTTCACTTTCATGCATTGGAGAAGGAAATGGCAACCCACTCCAGTGTTCTTGCCTGGAGAATCCCAGGGACAGGGGAGCCTGGTGGGCTGCCATCTGTGGGGTCACACAGAGTTGAACACGACTGAAGCGACTTAGCAGCAGCAGCATTGTCGCATTTACAAAACAATTTTTTTATCTAACAATGGTGTCTGGATTCTCAGTAGAATAAAACAACATGAGAGCATGAAACATCTATTTTATGTGATGATTAAGTAACCCACCAGATTCCCTGCAATAGGATTATTTAATTTAAGTGAATATCCTGGAGTCTGGCTTTCTGCTGTCAGTGAACTTCAAGGAATGGACATAAATATGACTCATTTGAACCAGTTTTCTGACTGTCTGCTAGGCGCTCCTGGAGGGTCAGTCTGTCTTACTCATCATTGCCTCTCCCTGTTGTGCAGCCAGAGATGAGGATTGGAGTTGGAGACGTGTCTTTATGGTTGGATGCAGAATTGACTGAGAACAAGACCTCTTGGGAACTGCAGCTGCTTCAATACGGCTGGAATGCAGGCTCTTCACAGAGCAGTGTCAAAATGGATAAAGCTGGAAAGTGTCTGAATGTGAAGGGCCTTGTAGAAATACTAAGGTGTTCAGTTATTTGGCACTGCACACACTAATCCAAATGACCAAGATTTATGTAAGTGGCAATTACATACCAAGGAGGCAGAGGTGACATAACTTGGTTACTGATAGGATAGGCAGGGAGAGAATAAAGAATGAAGGGTGGCTATTGAGTGGAATTGTTCATGAAATAGTGACACCCCAGATATATCCCTTAATTGGTTGATCATCTCTCAGTGGGCTGGCACACAGTCACCCCAAGCTCATCATATCCGAAAGTGAACTAATTATTTCCTCACCATCAACTTACTCTTCTGAAGTTCCATCAGGGGATGGGTGTCACCCTCCCAGCTCGCTAATTTGGGACTCTGAGGATCACATCATCTAGACTCCTCACCCTCCCTCACCTCCTTTCCTCTTCACATTCAACTGGGGCATCAATACTTCAAGGTATGTGTCAGATATGTCACTTTTCTCTCTTCCCTTCAATAGCTTTTAGTTTCTCTAGGGAGATGGTGATGGACAGGGAGGCCTGGCGTGCTGCGATTCATGGGGTCGCAAAGAGTCGGATACGACTGAGCGACTGAACTGAACTGAACTGATCATCTCTCACAGAGAACAAGTCGGTTGGGCTCCTTGACTCCAGTTTCCCCACCACCAGAACAACCACCACCACCTGCCCTCATCACCCCCTGAATCCACCTTCTTCCACATTTCTTTAACAGAGTTACCTCTGAAGCACAAACCTGAGGGTCCTTCCACTCCAGTCCAAAAGGATAAACTGTAGATAGTACACAAGGCCTTTTGTAGGGCACTCTTATCAACCTGTTTAGCCTCATATCCCACCCTAAACACTTCTTACCACCAGCATTTTGGAAAACATGCTATTCTCTTTGGAGCTGCTCCACAGGACCTGCCTGTAGCATACTTATTTGTGAGCATACTTATTTGTGCTATCCTTTCCACCTCAACCTTCTCTCTTTGCCACAACTTATTTAGAGATGTACTTAAAATATTACCTCCTGTGTGACACCAGCTCTCTCCCCACCCTAGAGTTCTCTCTTCCCTGAGTTTGCAGTACCACAAAGCTTATGGTGGGCTCTAAAATCACAGGCGTAAAGCCCTGCAATGACAGGCTTTACTCCTAGCCCTGGGAATAATAGGGTGTGTTTTACAAGTTAGTAACTTTCCCTGAGTCACTTTGCTCACCTGCACAAAGGGTTATACGTGTATCTGTTACATTTGTTGTCCTGTAGTTGCTAAGTTGTGTCCAACTCTTTGCAACCCCATGGACTGTAGCCTACCAGGTTCCTCTCCTCTGTCCATGGGATTTCTCAGGCAACAGTACTGGAATGGGTTGCCATTTCCTTCTCCAAGGGATCTTCCTCACACAGGGATCAAACCCACACCTCCTGCTTGGCAAGAGGATTCTTTAGCACGGAGCCACCTGCAAAGCCTCCTGTTACACATGTCCCTGTTGAGATGCCTAGCACAAATGCTTAGTGCCCCAGAAATGCTTAGCACAAAGCCTAGTTGATGTCTTTCCTCTCTGTTTGCAAACTGAGGCCTTTAGAGTTAAGTAATTTGTTGTTTTATTTTAGACCTCTTTACCTCTTAGTACAAATAGTGCTGTGTCTGGCACACAGTACCTGCTCAATAAATATTTAGAGAATATTGTATGAAGGAATAAAAAATGAATTACATCAAAGGAAATTCCAAATCTTACAAAGAATACTATACTTGGATTTACTTCAGGGATGAGAGAAGATTTGGTCTTCCGCCATATGGTGAGCTTCCTTGAAAGTTTGTTTCTGAAGGTGTAACCACCTGTGGATTATATAATAGGATTTAAATGACCATTTATGGTAATTATGCTATAACAACATATTACTAAATTCCTTTAAATTGGTTTATATGTTTTGTTAAACTATCTGAATTGAGTAAGAAACCAAGGAAAGAAAACCAAGAAACCAAGTTAAGGAATAACTTAAAATTACTTTTCTGTTAGAAGGGGAAATATTGTATGATATTGCTTGTATGTGGTATCTAAAAAGAAATGATACAAATGAACTTACAAAACAGCAGCTGACAGACTTGGAGAATCAACTTATGGTTTTGGGGGTTTGGGTAGGGGAGTTGGAGGAAAGGATAGTTGGGGAGTTTGGGATGGACATGTACACACTGCTATGTGTAAACTGGATAGCTGACGAGCTCCTACTGTATAGCACATGGAACTCTGCTCAATGATACATGGCTGCTGGACAGGAGGGGAGTTTTGGAGGAGAATGGATACAAACGTATGTATGACTGTGTCCCTTCCCAGTTCACCTGAATCTATCACAATAAAAAATAAAAGGTTTTTTAAAAAATTACTTCTCTGTTGCTTCTTGTATTGTTTTGCAAGTAGTGTTTGGAAATATATATGCACATGTTGGCTGCCATAATTTATGCTTTGTTATAAGTTTAATATATCTTTGTAAATGATTTTCAGAGTTTATCTGAGGTTTAAATGCAAGAAATGACTTCTGATTCAGCGGGGGCAGGTGTTTAAAATAAAAAAAGTTCACCCATGTTCATTGGTTGAATTTATGAATTAGTCAGTATTCTATGTTCATGAATATCATCCTAAGTGGTTATCCTTACTTAGCTATTTACCTGAAAGTGAAGTCGCTCAGTCGTGTCCGACTCTTTGTGACCCCATGGACTGTAGCCTACCAGGCTCCTCCATCCATGGAATTTTCCAGGCAAGAGTACTGGAGTGGGGTGCCATTTCCTTCTCCAGAGGATCTTCCCAACCTAGGGATTAAACCCAGGTCTCCCACATTCCAGGAAGATGCTTTACTGTCTGAGCCACCAGGAAAGCCCAGCTATTTACCTAGAACTGAGTAAATACAAATTTAACGTAGTTTAGATTTGAGAGACAGTCGAACAGACATGCGGATTTAGAGGGAATTTGCCCTTTCCAGCTTTTAAGACAACATAATTTCTCAGAGTACTGAAGAGATAAAATTTCAATAATCCTTGTACAGTTAAAAAAGAATTCTTCAGTTCTCCCCAAGATGTAATACTGCGTATTTAAGGAAGGATGCATTTCCATAAAATTGATATACACACACATGATTATCTTACAGTGAAAAGTTCACAATGACTAGACTTAGATATTATGTGATGAATTACAATCACATTTACTTTTGCTCCCTGATTCCTTAAAAAAGATATATTAGTTTCTATGCAAAACCTCCTGTTTGACCACTCCCAATTTGCCTTGATTCACAGACCTAATATTCCAGGTTCCTATGCAACACTGCTATTTACAGCATTGGACTTTACTTGCATCACCAGTCACATCCACAACTGGGTGTTGTTTTTGCTTTGGCTAGTCTCTTCATTCTTTCAGGAGTTATTTCTCCACTGATCTCCAGTAGCTTATTGGGCACCTATCGACCTGGGGAGTTCCTCTTTCAGTGGTGATGTACAGGGAAGCCTGGCATGCTGCAGTCCATGGGGTCGCAAAGAGTTGGGCATGACTGAGTGACTGAATTGAACTGACTGATGTAAAACCTTTTATAGACACGTCAGTTCTCAGTGACATTCCTTAACCTTCCTGATTTATTCGGAAAATCAAGCTTATTTTAATAAGAGAGTGAAAGTGAAAGTCGCTCAATCGTGTCCGACCCTTTGTGACCCACAGACTCTTTGCAACCCCATGGACTATACAGTCCATGGAATTCTCCAGGCCAGAATACTGGAGTGGGTAGCCTTTCCCTTCTCCAGGGGATCTTCCTGACCCAGGGACCAAACCCAGGTCTCCCATATTGCAGATGGATTCTTTACCAGCTGAGCCACAAGGGAAGCCCAAGAATACTGGAATGGGTAGACTATCCTTTCTCCAGCAAATCTTCTCAACCCAGGAATGGAACCAGGTCTCCTGCACTGCAGGTGGATTCTTTACCAAGTGAGCTATCATGGAAGCTCTTTTAATAAGATAAGTGTTGTTGATATACAGAATAATTCTGATAACAAGGATATAAAATAGAACAAAGTCTTATATAAAGAACCTGAAGACAATCTATTCCTATCTTCAACTTAAAAACCTGCTGTAGCCAGTGGAGAATGGCTCCCTGTTTTCAAAGAAAAACAGAAAATAAAATTCCTTTGGAAAGAAGTAGAGAACCAATACAGTCTTCTTTGCTGTTGTTCAGTTGTCAAGTCTCATGTACTGCAGTACCCAGGCTTCCTTGTCCCTCAGCATCTCCTGGAGTTTACTCCTTTACACTGTTGAAATATAATCAGGAGAGGAGACCAGAAAAAGAAAACTGAGATTCAAAAAAAAAAAAATTCCGCGAGATAATAGAGATCAGATATAGTCAAGAAAAATAAGACAGAAACATACATTAAGGAATCCTTTGAAGCTGTCTGATCCTTTGTTTCCTAGACTAACCAATCATAAGAGGTAACATTACCTACTCTATTTAGTCTGTGACTATTTTTACTGTTTTACTTTTATTCCAGTTTTAATTGAGATATAACTGACATAAAAGTGCTATATAAATTTAAGGTATATAGCATAAAGATTTGACTTGCATACATCTTGAAATGGCTATCATAAAGTTTAGTGAACATCCATCATTTCATATGGATACAAAATTAAATAGAAAAAAAATTGTGTGTGATGATAATTCTTAGGATTTATTTTCTTAGCAACTTTTGTATATAATATACAGCAGTGTTAATTATAATTATCATGTTGTACATTACACTCCTAGTTCTTATTTATCTTAATACTCTATTCTTTACAATTCTACTCAATATCTTTATTCTTGGGAAGATACTATAAGATGGGCTGGTTTTTCAGTTGCACTTTAAATAGCACAGAAATGATAGCAGTATTTATCTTTTTAATCTTGATATTCAAACTCAAGAGGGTTTTAAAAAAAATAACACTTTTAATCAAAATAAAAATCCATTGTCTGAAATTTTTTATATGTAAAATATCATTGGTTATCCCAATTTTATTATTTTATTTTGAAACTGCATATTTTCAGCCCCTGACTGGCTAGAATTTCAGGAACCAGAGTCATGTCTACCCATCTCTTTGCTAAAAGTTACAGGTTTTCAAAAATACCCAGAACTAGTGACAGCCATCATATAAAATAATTTCTAGAGAAGTACAAAAATAATATGCTATTTACTGGCTAAGTGCACGGCATGTTATTTTGTGCTTTTGACTTCAAATTTCAAGTTCATGCATAAACCTCCAAAGCAACTGACTCTTCAGTTAAACAATCTGTTGCATTCAAAAAAATCTAGAAATTGGGCTCAACTAATGTTATAGAATTACTAGTAGAATTAAGAAAAATGTGATAGTCATGGAATTAGCTTAAATTTATTTTTACCGACACAGAGTGTTTATTCTTTAATTTTTGATAATTAATTTTATTCTTTAACCAAGAGGTATTCCCTTATACTTTGTCAGTTACATTGCATTTTGTTCTCATTTCTAATGGGAAACTAAGGCATGCAAATTAAAGTGAAAATTTCACAATCATCTGGTGTATTTGGCCTGTGTAGAATCCTAATCTAAAAAGAGGGGGAAGAAAATTCAGACTATTTTTATCTAAAAGCACATTTCAGGCTGGTATTAAGTAAGGCACTTGCCCGCTCCAGAGGAATTATTGTATTTCTAATATTAATTCTAAGCTCTCTTCTTTGTCTTGAAAAAATTATTCCAGGCTTCCCTTTTATTCTGAGTTGCAATGCTATTGCACAGTTGCTAAATTTAGCACCTTATACACATTTAATTATAACAGGATTTATCTCCTCATTAATAATGACAGTTAATGAATATGGGTTATAATTGAAACTGTGGCTTCCCTTGAGTTTTTCCTCCCCTTCAAAATTATCTTTATAATATTATTTTTATAGTATAATTTTTTTCTCTTTGATCAAAGTTTGTCATTCACCCTTTGAGGTAAAGATATACAAATAATTAAACCAATCTGAATTAACTTGTCAAGTGTGACTGATTGGACACACTGTAGGAAATAACTTGATATGACCTAGATTTAATTATCTGCATTTGGATTTCTCATATACACATATTACACTTTTATTCCAACAGAGGCTCTTATGTTGGACTATCATGTTTAGATACATTTAACCAAGTATTCTTAATAGACTTATTCATCAGTCTTTCTTCTTTTATCAGATACCCTCCAGAGTCTAACACAGACCTTGAATGCTAAATTGAATTGAAATGATTATATATATTGAGCTGAAGAGTGAGGGGTTATATGATTTTTGACTTCTCAAGTTGGTTTTCTAGACTTTAAAAATGTAAGTGCTGTGTGATTTTCATATAAGAAAACACCAAGACATGTAAATGATGGGAAAATACTTCTGTTTGAGGAGGAAGCCTCCGATAGACCAGTTAGCTGGCTTCCCATCACTGAGATCACCACATGTTTGGCTGACAGCAGCCTCATCTGTAAAGTGGGAACAATGATAGCTTTTGTTTGTCATGTAGGAAAGGATCCTTGCAGAAGGTGGGAGGTTGCACAAGGTTTGTTGGGACTTTCCCAGTTTTAAAACTGAAAGTCTTATGTCCTGGGAACCCCCTCAGTCACAGCTGGGTGAAATGACCTTTGAGTTTTCTTTCTAGTCATAAGATTCTAAGATGCAGGGCCTACCCCAGGCAAACGGGGAGGTAGAAGGATGTTTATTTTCCACACCTCCTAGCAGGCCTTCTCTTTTCCTCAGCTGCCTAGTACCTTCATTTTCTTCTCTTTCCTTTTCTCAAAATCTGCTCTCCTACTGATTCATTTACATGTAAACAAAATTTATGTCAACTGAAAAAGTTATTCTTCCAAGTGTTATTAAAAGACACCAGACATCAAAGCTGTAAAACAAAATGATTCTTCTCAACGTCTTCAGGCATCAGCATATCTTGGGAGTCTAGCACCTTAAGGAACCTTATTATATGCTGATAAGTTTAATTCCAGCATACAAAGTAAGAATAAATAAATATATGTGTATATTATACATGTCCAATGAAAAAAATCGTAGCTAAGAGCATGTATATATTAAAAAAAAACAAGCAGTCAACCCAAAAAAACATCTTTATCTTACTGTTTCTCTTGGTTAATTTTTTATTTATCTGTTTTATTGTTTACTAGGACTGGAAAACAAATAACAGCAATAGGCAAAGGTTTAATAAAAATACACTGGAAAGACACTTAAATTTGTGAAACTGTCTATTCTCTCCTCTGCAAATTAAGATTGTCATTTTAGTCTAGTTCTCAAGACACCTGAATTCCAATAAATTATAGATGGATAAACCTGAAGTAAATGAAACTCCAAATCCAGATATTCAGCAGCTATAGTGGGATCTGAATCATGATAAAGTAGAAGCAACATGAAATTTAGTAAATGAATATGTAGTTTAGAGAAATGGCTTCAAACTTGGGCCAACAGTTTAAAAAAAGAAAAATTAACTTCCTCCTTTCATCTTAAGATACTACCTGGTAGCTAGGATGTTGAAGCTATAAGGAAATGAGGGGGGAAGACCTATGGCTTACATGTGACTATTCATAGCAATTGATATCAACAACAAAAAAATCCAGTGCACATGCTCAAACTGGCTTTGGTCAACTTGAGCCAGAGCAATCACAGTAACATTCAGAAATTAAGAAAATTGGGCAAAAATAATGAAGAATCATGACCCTATACACCTTCTGTTAGGAAACTTTTTAGCATACTTCCTTCAGTTAGGTTTTCCATGCATACTGCTCACATTATTCTAATGAGCTTCTAAGTTTATTGTTGCAGACTACTCTTACATATTATTATTAAAAGATTTCTCCATGTTATTAGTCTTCAAAAGCATATTTTTAATGATTGCATAATATTCCATATGACAAAAATTCTTTAAACCATTCTATGACTAAACCTACTCATATTTTGCTATTTTGAGTAATTCCATAATGAATATCACTGCATTTATAACTTTTAATTTTTTAATTTAGGGTTATTTTATTGGGATAGATATGCAGAGGTGGATTCAGCTGTCAAAGTTAAGAACATGTTCCTTGATACGTGCTGCCCAGTTTCTCTTCAAAAGCAGTTCATAAAAATTCCACTCATCCTGACTGTATGAAATCCTAAATGACCATAGCTTTAACTTTATAGCATGGTTTAAAATGATTGTACAACATACATTATGAGTTCTGCCCTGTGATTCAAATAAATTTTATCTGTGGCATAAGGAGTATTACTGGTCAGATAGTTCCCTAAATTGCATCTTAACTAGATTTTCATTTCCATTTATTTACTCAAAGTTATGTAATAGACATTGTCAGGGAAAGTTGGGGAAATATGACTGTGGACTTGTTAAGAGGAACATGTTTCCATCCCAAATTTCTCATAAACTGTAATAGAAAATAATTTAATGCTCAGAGAACACTTTCCACCAGTCCATTAGATAAATTCCAAAATTTGCAAACTTAAGTCACTGTGCACTGCAGGCAGTACTTAACTCTGTATCATCGAAATGACACCTCATCACTTGGAAATCACATTTCACTCTCAAGAGTTTGCATTTATTCACTGTCTAGGAAAGAGTCATTAAAACTCCCTCTGAGAAGCAACCTTCCAAAGAAACAAGTTTTACTGGTTACACTACACCCTGTGTGTATTAATTTTCTAAGGCTGCTGCAACAAATGACCACAAACGTTGTGGGTTTAAACCAACACAGAATTGCCCTCTCACAGTTCTTGTGGCCAGAAGCCTGAAATCAGGCGTCAGTAGGGCTCTGCTCTTTCCGAAGGCTCTAGTGGAGAATCCTTTCTTGCCTTTTCCAGCTCCCATTAGCTCTCGTTGGATTGTGGCAGCATAACTCCATCTCTGTCTCCATCTTTTCATTATCTTCTTCTCATCTTCTGTTTTGTCTGTGCTAAATCCCCTTTGCCTTTGTCCTATAAGCTTATGTGTTACTGGGTTTAGGATATACTCAGTTAACCCAAGATGATCTCCGTAGTTCAAGATCTTTATCTTAATTATATCTGCAAAGACTATTTTTCCAAATAAGTTAATACCCACAGGTTCTAGAAATGTAATGTGGACATATCTTTTGGCGGGAAGCGGGGGCAGCCACCATCCAACCTCCATTACATTCACCCTGCAGACTCTTGTTCTCCCTTTTTGAGTGGTGAACAACAGTCTGAAGATGTGAAATCTGTTTACAATAAAGAACTATTTAAACAACAAGATGCTACTGTATAGCACAGGAAAGTATATTCAATATTCTATGATAAACCATAATAGAAAAGAATATTAAAAATAATGTTTATACACACACACATGTGTGTGTGTATATATATATATATATGTATAAAAAACCGATCACTCTGCTATGTAGCAGAAATTAATACAACATTGTAAAACAACTATACTTCAGTTTAAAAAAAAAGATGAATAAAAAGAGCTATTATCCTTGGTTTCACCTTATGGCTACAAAAGAAATTAGGTTATTCTAACCAGCTGAGCGCCGAAGAATTGATGCTTTTGAACTGTGGTGTTGGAGAAGACTCTTGAGAGTCCCTTGGACTGCAAGGAGATCCAACCAGTCCATTCTAAAGGAGATCAGTCCTGGGTGTTCTTTGGAAGGAATGATGCTAAAGCTGAAACTCCAGTACTGTGGCCACCTCATGCAAAGAGTTGACTCATTGGAAAAGACTCTGATGCTGGGAGGGATTGGGGGCAGGAGGAGAAGGGGACGACAGAGGATGAGATGGCTGGATGGCATCACCAACTCAATGGATGTGAGTCTGAGTGAACTCTGGGAGATGGTGATGGACAGGGAGGCCCGGCATGCTGTGATTCATGGGGTCACAAAGAGTCAGACATGACTGAGCAACTGAACTGACTGAACTGAACCAAATGCCAATTTAGATTTTTTTTCACATTGGTCCTTTAAAAAGCTCAAGTATTTAGTAATCACAGAACATTTCAAATTAACAGAGAAATATGATGTAATACTATTTATTGTTTAATAATTTTTATTCCATTAATCCTGATATTTCCTTTGAGTTTTCCTTTTAAGAGAACTTCTGCCTTCAAAAAATAATTTGCCTTTCTTGAATATGGTAACTCTCTTCGTGATATTATTAAGTTGCTAAAAAAAAGTGTGTATGTATAAAATTTGAGAATTTCTAAACATTTCTAAACATCTTATGTTTTCACTTTTACTTTATAAAGGAATATATAAGCCATTTGAAGTAATTACACATAATAGACTTTTGAATAAAATTTAGAAAAACCCAGTTTAAAATATTGCCTTTGGTTTTTCATCTTATCTAAAAGGTATAAGGATTACTTAAGGAGGTAAAACTCTATCCTTTATGTAATCTTGGACAAGCTACTTTACTTTTCTGAATCCCCATTATTTCATCCGTCAAGTTGGAACAATGCGTCACTCATAGAATTAAGTGAGTTCCTCTGTGTGGCTTATGGATGTGGGTAAATGTTAGTTTCCTCTTCCTTCCTGAGGAGCTGGTTATGTGGGTGCTTATGAGTTAGCTAATTTTTTTTCTTTAATGGCTTCTTTCTGCTATTTTTCCTATTTCCACAGTTTTAGATTTTGGGTTTGCCAGGACAACTGGTAATGCAGTTTAGCCTAAGGGTAAGTAGCAGACCCAGATAAGCAAACAAGTGTGTTCATTGGCTCGAAGAGGGGCTTATTGAAAATAGTCTTCCCTGTAATTCTCCTCAGACAGCAAAGCCCTCATCTTTCCTGTAGTCAGCTCTTCTCCCCGCCATTCACTCACCTAGAAGACAAACAGGAATTGAGGAATCTTGTCTGCAAAGGACAATTCACTGTGTGGTAGCTTATTTTATACCACATAATCTTGAAAGACAAATAATTAGGATCCAAAGATAAAGGGATCATACTCCAACAAGAAAGATACTACTGGTACAAAGGTATTTATAAAATATAGGAATCTTAGAATAGTACATATTTTTCTTCTGTATTCATGCTACCGACATATTTCACTTCATGTATGTTATAAATTTGTTGTGATAAACCCACCACACTACATCATTTTTGCTTAAATAGTCAACTATCTTTTAAAGAGATTTAAATAATAGGACAAAACCCCCAAATCCTTGTGTGTTGATCCATGTAGCCTCCTCCACTTCCAGTGCTGTTCATCCCTTTGTATAGATACACATTTTCAACTGGTATCATTTTCCTTCTGCCTGAAGAAAGTCCTTTAACATTTCTTGTAATGCATACTGGCTTGTGATAAATCGCTTTGACTTTTTACATCTGAAAAAAATTATTATTTTTTCATTTCTGAAAGATGTTTGCACTGGATATAGAATCACAGGTTGGTAGGCTTTTCTTTCAGTATTTTAAAGATGTTTCACTACTGACTTCTCACTGCACTGCTTTTAATGAGAAACCAAATGTCATCTTTATCTTTGTTTTTACCAAACACTGTCTTTTCTTTGGCTGCTTTTAAGATTTTCTCTTTATCAATGTTTTTAAGTAACTTGGTTACAATGTGCTCTGGTGTCATTTTCTTTCAATTTCTTAGGTTGAGGGTTCATTGAGATTTTTGTATCTATACGTTTACAGTTTTCATCAAATTTGGAGTATGTTTGGCCATTACTTCCTCAAATATTGCTATTGTTCTCTCTCTCTCTCTTTTGGCCACTTGAAGTTATTCCATAGCTCACCTAGGCTCTGTTACTTTTTCTCACTTTAGCTCCATTTCGGGTATTTTCTATTGCTATGCCTTCAAGTCCACTGAATGCAAATTCAGCGTATTTTTCATTCTAGACAATACAGTTTCCATCCCTAAAAGTTTGAGTCCGCTCTTTATCAAATCTGCTGTGTCTTTAATTTTGGAGTACAGTTAAAACAACTGTTTTAAAGTCCTTGTCTGCTCCTCTAACATGAGTCAGTCTCTGCTGTTTTAATGATTGATTTTAATCTTCATTATGGGTCATTTTTCCTGCTTCTTTCCATGCCTCATAAGTTTTCACCGGATGCCAGATATTGTGAACTTATTTTTACTGTGTTCTTAAGGTTTGTTCTGGGATACAGTTAAGCTATTTAAAAACAACCTGACCCTTTAGGGTCTTGATTCTAACATTTGTTCAATGGGACCAGGGCTGTGCTTAGTTGAAAGCTAGTTATTTCCCAGTACTGAAGAAGGACTCTGGAGAGTAGTCTAGCCAATGTTCTGTAAATTATGAGGTCCTCCAGGTTGGCTGAGGGGAATAGGCAGTATCCTAGCCTCATGTCAGCACTGGGAACTAGTTTCTCTAATGCTTAGGTTAGGGTGCTCCGCTCCCCACACATGCATTGAACAGTACTTGACTAAATATTTTGCAGGGACCCCTCTGCAGATCTCTGGGGTTTTCTTTTTGTGTAGTTCTCTCCTAGCTAGCACTCTTCCCTTTGACATTTAGCTATCCTGGTCTCCCCAAACTCTCAGCATCTGCCAGGCTCTGTACTGGTCTCCCTTCCGTACACTGAGACCTTGGAACTTTCTGACGGCCACAGACTTGTCATTTGTTTTTCAACCATTGAGGGATCACTGTCTGTTATTGCCTTGAGTTCTCAGATCTTGAAAATTGTTGTTTCATGTTTTGTCCCTTTTGTTGTTGTTGCTTCAGGTCTGATGGTAAATAGAATCATAGTTCATTAAAATCTTCCCAAAATAACTATAATAGGATGAATCTTTTAAGACAAGTACAAATCAAATGCTGTAAGAATTCAAAAAAGGAGAGAGATTAGTTTGCAGGCTTTTTTGGAGGGAATAGCCTTTGGATCAGGCCTGAAGGTTTGGGTGGACTTGTAGAAAGGGCATATAGGTAGAAGTTCAGTTCAGTTGCTCAGTCGTGTCCGACTCTTTGCGACCCCATGGATCGCAGCACGCCAGGCCTCCCTGTCCATCACCATCTCCCGGAGTTCACTCAGACTCACTTCCATCGTGTCTGTGATGCCATCCAGCCATCTCATCCTGGGTCGTCCCCTTCTCCTCCTGCCCCCAATCCCTCCCAGCATCAGAGTCTTTTCCAATGAATCAACTCTTCGCATGAGGTGGCCAAATTTAACTTATATAGGTAGAAATACAGGGGCAATTCAGCAAAGGGTTAAGTATGGCATGAAACTAAGCTATACAATAAGTGCAGTTTTGTGAAAATGTTTCCAGGAATGATTCTGCATATTTTGTAAGTTATCACAGGATATATTCAGTTCTGTGGATGAAATAGTCTATTGCATTTCAAACAACAGTCCCCTATAGACTATTGTTTCCACAATATGTAGTTATGCTGCCTTCCGTCCAGTTTGTTCGTTCATTCATCATGAAGGGATCATTGAATGCTGGTCAATGTTGTAGGTGCATGGGCTACACTGGTGAACAAAACAAAGATCTCTGCCCTTCTGGAGCTTGCATCCTAGAACTTACATCCTGTAGGAGTGGGAGGAAAGAGACAATAATCTCTTTCCATATACCTTAATAATTTTCTTTTGCTTAATTCCATAAGGTAATGATTTACCTTGCTGAGTGACTTGAGTACTGTTTCTTGCAAATATTCATAAGTACCTTGAGGAGATGGAAATAATTGCTTTTAAAGAGTATTTAATAAAAATAAATTGTACACTTGTAGGCCTATATTTATAATTCAAAATAGCTTTATGTTTTACTGCAGATGAATAGGGCTTTATGAGTGAGTAAATAGACTGTGGTAATTGTCAGGTATCTACGACTGAAAGAAGAGTATAGTTCTATCCTGTGCACTAAACTGTGCTGACTACGAAATTCCAAGTTGCTAAGACATTTAAATGCTTACTCCTTGGAAGGAAAGTTATGACCAACCTAGATAGTATATTAAAAAGCAGAGATATTACTTTGCCAACAAAGGTCTGTCTAGTCAAGGCTATGGTTTTTCCAGTGGTCATATATGGATGTGAGAGTTGGACTATCAAGAAAGCTGAGCACCGAAGAACTGATGCTTCTGAACTGTGGTGCTGGAGGAGACTCTTGAGAGTCCCTTGGACTGCAAGGAGATCCTACCAGTCGATCTTAAAGGAGATCAGTCCTGGGTGTTCATTGGAAGGACTGATGTTGAAACTGAAACTCCAATACTTTGGCCACTGATGCCAACAGGTGACTCATTTGAAAAGACCCTGATGCTGGGAGAGATTGAGGGCAGGAGGAGAAAGGGACAACAGAGGATGAGATGGTTGGATGGCATCATCGACTCAATGGACATGGGTTTGGGTGAACTCTGGGAGTTGGTGATGGACAGGGAGGCCTGGTGTGCTGCGGTTCATGGGGTTGCAAAGAGTCAGACACAAATGAGTGACTGAACTGAACTGAACTGAACTGAAGACATTTAGTAAGGGCAGGCACACACGGGCATGCTTTTTTTCTTTCTTTTGTCTCTTGAAATTACAAAACTAGAAGATAGCAAATCATGCTCATGACTACCAATCAGTTCAGTTCAGTCACTCAGTCATGTCCAACTCTTTGTGACCCCATGGACAGCAGCATGCCAGCCTTCTCTGTCCATCACCAACTCCCGGAACTTGCTCAAACTCATGTCCATTGAGTGAGTGATGAATCCAACCATCTCATTCTGTTGTCCCCCTTTGCTCCCACCTTCAATCTTCCTTAGCATCAAGGTCTTTTCCAATGAGTCAGTTCTCTGCATCAGGTGGCCAAAGTATTGGAGTTCCAGCTTCAGGATCAGTCATTCCAATGAATATTCAGGACTGATTTCCTTTAGGATGGACTGGTTGGATCTCCTTGCAGTCCAAGGGACTCTCAAGAGTCTTCTCCAACACCAGCTCAAAAGCATCAATTCCTTGGTGCTCAGCTTTCTTTATAGTTCAACTTTCACATCCCTACATGACTACTGGAAAAACCATAGCTTTGACTAGACTGACCTTTGTTGGCAAAGTAATGTCCCTGCTTTTTAATATGCTGTCTAGGTTGGTCATAGCTTTTCTTCCAAGGAGCAAGCATCTTTTAGTTTCATGGCTACACTCACCATCTGCAGTGATTTTGGAGCCCCAAAAACTTGTCTGTCACTGTTTCCATTGTTCCCTATTTATTTGCCATTAAGTGATGGGAATGGATGCATTGATCTTACTTTTCTGAATGTTGAGTTTTAAGCCAGCTTTTTCACTCTCCTCTTTCACTTTCATCAAGAGGCTCTTTAGTTCTTTGCTTTCTGCTATAAGGTGGTGTCATCTGCATATCTGAGGTCATTGATATTACTCCTGGCAATCTTGATTCCAGCCTGTCCTTCATCCAGCCCAGCATTTCTCATGATGTACTCTGCATAGAAGTTAAATAAGCAGGGTGACAATATACAGCCTGGATGTACTCCTTTCCTAATTTGGAAACTGTCTGTTCCATTTCTGGTTCTAACTGTTGTTTTTTGACCTGCATACAGACTTCTCAGGAGGCAGGTCAGGTGGTCTGGTATTCCCATCTCTTGAAGAATTTTCCAGTTTGTTGTGATCCACACAGTCAAAGGCTTTGGCATAGTCAATAAAGCAGGTGTTTTTTCTGGAACTCTCTTGCTTTTTCTATGATCCAGTGGATGTTGGCAATTTGATCTCTGGTTCCTCTGTCTTTTCTAAAACCAGCTTGAACATCTGGAAGCTCACAGTTCATGTACTGTTAAGCCTGGCTTGGAGAATTTTGAGCATTACTTTACTAGCATGTGAGATGAGTGCAATTGTGTGGCAGTTCGAGGATTCTTTGGCATTGCCTTTCTTTGGGATTGGAATGAAAACTGACCTTTTCCAGTCCTGTGGCCACTACCGAGTTTTCCAAATGTGCTGGCATATTGAGTGCAGCACTTTCACAGCATCATCTTTCAGGATTTGAACTACCTCCACTGGAATTCCATCACTTCCACTAGCTTTGTTCGTAGTGATGATTGCTAAGGCTTACTTGACTTCACATTCCAGGATGTCTGGCTCTAGGTGAGTGATCACACCATTGTGATTATCCGGGTCATGAAGATCTGTCTTGTATAGTTCTTCCATGTATTCTTGCCACCTCTTCTTAACATCTTCTGCTTCTGTTAGGTCCATACCATTTCTGTCCTTTATTGAGCCCATCTTTGCATGAAATGTTCCCTTGGTATCTTTAATTTTGTTGAAGAGGTCGCTAGTCTTTTCCATTCTATTGTTTCCTCTATTTCTTTGCATTGATC
>SJYQ01104621.1:89322-103737 GCA_006410935.1 Redunca redunca
CATGTGAGATGAGTGCAATTGTGCGGTAGTTTGAGGATTCTTTGGCATTGCCTTTCTTTGAAATTGGAATGAAAACTGACCTTTTCCAGTCCTGTGGCCACTGCTGAGTTTTCCAAATTTGCTGGCATATTGAGTGCAGCACTTTCACAGCATCATCTTTCAGGATTTCAACTACCTCCACTGGAATTCCATCACCTCCACTAGCTTTGTTCACAGTGATGATTACTAAGGCCCACTTGACTTCACATTTCAGAATGTCTGGCTCTAGGTGAGTGATCACACCGTGATTATCCGGGTCATGAAGATCTGTCTTGTACAGTTCTTCCGTGTATTCTTGCCACCTCTTCTTAATATCTTCTGCTTCTGTTAGATCCAGACCATTTCTGTCCTTTATTGAGCCCATCTTTGCATGAAATGTTCCCTTGGCATCTCTAAGTTTCTTGAAGAGATCTCTAGTCTTTCCCATTCTGTTGTTTTCCTCTATTTCTTTGCATTGATCACTGAACAAGACTTTCTTATCTCTTCTTGCTATTCTCTAGAACTCTGCATTCAGATGCTTGTATCTTTCCTTTTCTCCTTTGCTTTTCACAGCTCTTTTTTTATTTTTTTTTTTATTTTCACCTCTCTTCTTTTCACAGCTATTTGTAAGGCCTCCCCAGACAGCCAATTTGTTTTTTTGCATTTCTTTTCCATGGGGATGGTCTTGATCTCTGTCTCCTGTACAATGTCACAAACCTCATTCCATAGTTCATCAGGCATTCTATCAGATCTAGGCCCTTAAATCTATTTCTCACTTCCACTGTATAATCATAAGGGATTTAAGTCTTACCTGAATGGTCTAGCAGTTTTCCCTGTTTTCTTCAAATTGAGTCTGAATTTGGTAATAAGGAGTTCATGATCTGAGCCACAGTCAGCTCCTGATCTTGTTTTTGTTGACTGTATAGAGCTTCTCCATCTTTGGCTGCAAAGAATATAAGCAATCTGATTTCGGTGTTGACCATCTGGTGATGGCCATGGTAGAGTCTTGTGTTGTTGTCTAGTCAAGGCTATGGTTTTTCCTACGGTCATGGATGGATGTGAGAATCGGACTGTGAAGAAAGCTGAGCGCCAAAGAATTGATGCTTTTGAACTGTGGTGTTGGAAAAGAATCTTGAGAGTCCCTTGGACTGCAAGGAGATCCAACCAGTCCGTTCTGAAGGAGATCAACCCTGGGATTTCTTTGGAAGGAATGATGCTAAAGCTGAAGCTCCCGTACTTTGGCCACCTCATGCGAAGAGTTGACTCACTGGAAAAGACTTTAATGCTGGGAGGGTTGGGGGGCAGGAAGAGAAGGGGATGACAGAGGATGAGATGGTTGGATGGCATTACAGACTTGATGGACCTGAGTCTGAGTGAACTCTGGGAGTTGGTGATGGACAGGGAGGCCTGGCGTGCTGCGATTCATGGGGTCGCAAAGAGTCGGACACAACTGAGCAACTGAACCGAACTGAACTGAATTCTGTGATGAGACATCAAGAACATGCACTTCATTAGGTCCTGAAACCAGGTACTGTGGGTTTTGGCTGGGTTCAGGTCCCAAGCAGGGTTTTGGCTTGCTTTGAGTCCTAGCCATGTGGGTTCAAGACTCAAGCAGGGTTTTACCTGGGTTTGAATCCCAGCCATGTGGGTCCCAATCTGAGGCAAATGGTTTCAATTCTACTGGACTCTTTTAATTATTGTGTTGCAGATACTCACTAGACATTAGGAAAAGTAACCATCTGTCAAATAAATTGCAGATATTGTTTTCCTGTGGGTAGTTTGTCTTTTGACTTTGCTTAGAATATTTCAAGTTTACAGAAAAATCTTTTTAAATAAAATCAAATACATTGATTTTATTTTGTGGATTCTGAAGGTTTTATCTGTCTTCTTATACTCTATTATTCCTAGTTAGAATTTGGTTACCATGATTTATTCAAGAACTTTAATGACAATTTATACCAATAAATCTTTGACCCAGTTTTAACTTGGTATAACTTGTTGGGGTGTGGATATAATTCAACTTTTTTTTTTCCAGCTTTCCACCCCATTGTTCAATACAATTCATCTTAACCTCAATGATTTGAAATGGTGTCTTTAAAATCAGGACTGGGTTTAAAAATTTTTGTTTTACTGAAAGAATTGTGTGTGTCATCTCCTTTAATATGCTAATGTAGTGAGCTACATTACTAAATTTGCTATCAAGAAACACTGCATTCCAGTGGTAAGTCCTATTTGGTCATAATGTAGTATGCTTTTATTATTGTGTTAAAGAATTTTGCTTTTAACTTTACAGGGAAACAAGGAATTTTCGTCAATGTTTTTGGTGCATTTTTATTTAAGGGTATGCCAGGCTCATAAAATAGAGGCCCATCTACTTCTAAAATGCAGAAATAATCTGAATATGGAAAGCTTGATAAAATTCACTATAAAACAATATGGATTCAATGAGTTTTAAAAGAGGTATTAGTAAACTTCCTATACAGTTGATTCTATGGTTATGACCTTTGCCATTTCATTACCTTCAAACTGAGTCATTGCCTAAAGTTTCAAATGTGTCAATGTAAGTTGTACAGTATTTTAAATTAGAAAATATATCAGACAAAAAACGACGACAACAACAACAACAACAAACCCAAGTAATGTTGTAATGAGGACTTATATACCTATCACTCCATTTTGGGAAACAAATCTTACAGATAACTCAACCTCTCTATACTGTTCCCCAACTCCATTCTCCTATGTTCCTCTCCATACATATACTATCCTGATTTAGCTTTTTACTGTAAATATAAAACAACACACACACACATATATGTTTTAGAGGTTTTCAATTTACACTCATGTACTTACCTTCTGGAACTTGTTTTTTTCTCTTGGTATTTATAATTTTATTGCATATGAAGTTCTGGCTAGTAAGTTTTTAAAAGCTGTATGCTATCTCAGTGTTAACAATCCATAGTATCTATAATCATTCTCTGTTACTGGATATTTAGACTGGCCTAATATCTGAACTGAAGATTTTGCCAAAGCAAGTCTATGTCATTTTATCTTTTCTTTCTCCTTCATAAAGGGCCCCCAAAGGGAAAACTGGTGCACAAAAGCCTGATTTTTTTCCTTCCCCCCCCCTTAATTTTGCATTTTCCTCATTTGAGATACTTTGTGTTCTGAACATTGATCTATCATTTTCTTGCGCATTCTAAAAGAACTAAAGTATCAGTGTCAACTATCTCTAAGAGATCTGTAGTTCCTTTGTATTTCTCTTCAACATGCTTTGGGAAAACAAGGTCCAAGGCCTCATTTTCAGGTAGAAATGTGGAAGAGACCTGCATCAGGGTTCAGAATTGGCTAAGTTAGCCGCATAAAACTTGAAGCCACTGAGGAAGGCAGTGGCTTACTTACTGTTGAGTCAGTAAGGCTTCTAGGCTATCTTCTAGTAAGAGAACTCCTTGATTATTTGTTTGGTTTAAGAGCTGAGCATTTTATATATTTCCTGAAGAAACCATCTCCTCAAACATAGCAACCAACTTTGTTTCCTTAACAGGCTTCTATTAATTAGACAGTTTTAAGTTCATCTAGTGAATATCAGTTATTAGAAAGAATGGCTGGTTTGACAGGGCTGGTGTGCTCTCTAGTCAGTTTGAGGGGAAAAAAAAAAAAGCTCTCCAATAGAGTCACACTACAAAAAGAAGAAAAAAAAACTGTTAAGTTTTTAATGCTACATATTAACATTAAACTAGTACAATTTTCTTATACCAAAACTAGATAAAAATGCTTTAGTATCTTACTAGTCATACTCCAATTTTTAAGAACACATTTAAAATTTTACTCTTTGTGCTGTCTTCATTTTGTATTGTGGAATGTATTTTTTTATAAAAAGTCAGATTTCGTTTCAGCTATTTGACCCACGATATATATACCCAGTGAGACTGATATGCTGTTATCTGTATTTTGATACTTCCATGAGATACAAGAGGATTTCCTGCCTACCAGTCACATGCATACTTAACCAAAATACTGTGCTGAAGTAGTATCAACTCATCCTTCCCAGGACAACTTCTTTGGCCTGACATCCCTTTAAAAGCTACCTTTGGTTAAGTTAGGCTTGAAGTTTATCTTGTAAACTATCTTCAAGTATTTGACACATATTCCCAAACAGGCTCAAACTGTACAAAGATTCTGATCCCCACAACCCTTAGGACAGCTGGCAAGCAGTCTCATCCATTTCTCCCAGAATGCCTTAAAAATACCACCATTTTCCATTCAGGTAATGATGTGAAAAACTTAGGAACCATGGCTATAGTCCCATGACTACCTTGTAGACTCCTTTAAGGAACAGTTCTGTATTCTCCTGACTCTGCACTGCCCAGAACAGTCCTCTGAACACAGCATGATTAAAAAAGTGAAAGTGAAAATCGCTCAGTCATGTCCAACTCTCTGCAACCCCATGGACTATACAGTCCATGGAATTCTCCAGGCCAGAATACTGGAGTGGGTAGCCCTCCAGGGGATCTTCCCAAACCGGGATTGAACTCAGGTCTCCTGCATTGCAGGTGGATTCTTTACCAGCTGAGCCACAAGAGAAGCCCAAGAATACTGGAGTGGGTAACAAGTGAACTGATATTAATTTCTAACACCAGTAAGGCCTTTTAGAAGTTTAACTGGTTATTTTAATTGGTGAATATTTTGCATATTCTCTAACAGCCAGCACTACTAGCCAATCCTAAAATAAAGCTTTTGCAAAATATGCAGAAAGTCAAAAAAAGATGCTTATACAAAGAGCCTTGCCTTAAAAAAAATTTTTTTTTTTTAATTCGGTTAAGCTGTTCCAAAACACAATCGACGAACAGCACAGACGTTGCGATTCTGCTTTTAAATAGTCTGTAGAGAAGTGAACAGAAATACACCTTCTTAGGAAATTTAGGAGCACACATGCATTACCAAATTCCCGTGTCTAGCAAGGTATGTCTTTATATTTTATAACCAATACCTGGCAAAGATATAAACTGATGATCAGTATGGAAGTTCTTTCCAAAGGATCTTTCATTATCCCCAAGCCTTCTGGTGTGATTAAAGGTCAAAAACGATTTTAATCACAGGAAGGGCCACCCAAATGCTATACAATTATCTATATGCATGTGCCCAGTTGCTTCAGTCGTGTTCAACTCTTTGCGATGCTACGGACTGCAGCCCACCAGGCTCCTCTGTCCATGGGATTCTTCATGCAAGAATACAGGTCTGGGTTGCCATGCCCTTCTCCAGGGGATCTTCCCCACTCTGGGACTGAAACTACCTCTCCTGTTGACTCCTGCATTACAGGCAGTTTCTTTACCTGCTGAGCCACCTGGGAAGCCCATAAATATCTATAATTGTCCATAATTATTATCCTAAAAATTTCACTTTCCAAGAACATTTGTAATGAACCAGAACTTCCAGGATACCTTTTGAATGCTCGTGTCCCCATTTTAGTTTCCAAAATCCCAAATGAGGAAACAGCTCATAGTTACCTATCAAATGTATTATAAATGTACATTCAGACAGTCTGAGAAAACAGCACTCATGTCAGAACACCTAATCTACTGTAATTCTTGGCTGTAATATCCACAGCAAGCACGGACTTCACAGCTCCTGAATTCCTCTCGTCTCACCTCAGTCAGTGACTGATTGATCATACTTGATCATACTTGTCATACTTGATAATACTTGTCATAACAGATTAAGTGTAACTCCTCAAATTCTCAACTTTAAGCACATAATGCTAACTTTCACTTCCTACATTTCCAGACTGTCCTTTCTAAGCAGACTTACAGTCCATTGATGGTGCCACAGTTTCACTTTCTCCTCCTCTCACGTCTGTACTTCCCTGTTTACCTAGCTGAAGTTCCCAGGCTGTCACTACAACACCGACCTTCTTCATCGGGTCAATAAGACTCCTGTGGCAACCTCTGTTAAACCCAATTCACCTACTCTAGGCCTGCAATCATGCTGCTTTGCATGGCCGAAGATAACACACTGCCTTACTTGTGCTGCTAAGTAGCTTCAGTCGTGTCTGACTCTGTGCAACCCCAGAGATGGCAGCCCACCAGGCTCCCCCATCCCTAGGATTCTCCAGGCAAGAACACTGGAGTGGGCTGCCATTTCCTTTTCCAATGCATGAAAGTGAAAAGTGAAAGTGAATAAATTCACTATCACTAACCTTGAGTAGTCAGTCTTCCATTTTGCCTAGCTATCAACTATGTTTCCCAGGTCTGTCAGCTCTCCTATTCTTCTGGTCTAGAGCATTTGTCTACCTCCTATCTCCAGTATCTAACTGCTACAAGGTACTACCCCCTTGAAAACCAAGCTCCCAGCCCTCCCTGGCCCTGAATCTTCTGTAGTTTCTCAAACCCCAAATGTCCTTGCCATCTCCCTTTATCTCACATTCTACAACCAATCCTGGCAAATCCAAATGCTTTTATCTTTAACATATATCCAGAAATCACTACCTCTACAGCCTACAGCTTGACCTTAGGCCAAGCCAGCTTTCT
The DNA here is from genome assembly GCA_006410935.1 of Redunca redunca. Lineage (NCBI taxonomy): Eukaryota > Metazoa > Chordata > Mammalia > Artiodactyla > Bovidae > Redunca > Redunca redunca. The sequence goes on from SJYQ01104621.1 coordinate 95,865, forward strand.
CTATCCACCAAATTACCGCATAATTGTTCTAGTTTTGCCTTTACTTCCACACTTTTGCCTATTCAACAAAGCAGACATTCAGTTCAGTTCAATCACTCAGTTATGACTCCTACTAAAAAGACAACCCTGAGTTTTAGGACACTGTGTGTTTCTAGTCTTTTTCTACTTTAATCAAATGCACATTTTAGACTATGAAAGACTAAGTCTATTACACAACTATTACTTCAGACTATGCTCTATTTTGATAAATATTACCATTTACATGCACATCACCTCAGAAACAATTACATATATATTTTTAACACAGCATTCTAGGCCATAAAACAGAGTCAAAATAATTAACCTTCAGTGCATGACAAACCCATGATAGGCCAGTTGACATAATTAAGCTAATCAATGAAAAATTTACCTAATGCTTAGTTCAGAATCATTATTAGACTTTTGAAAATGTGTTTTAAAAAAGGGAATAGATAATTAACACTATTAATTCATTTTCTTCTGGAACCTCAATATGAGAAAACTTGTATTTTAAAGCTAAAAAAAGATCTAACCAAAAGTGTCATAATTTTATGTATGTTTATATTCTNACGATCTAACCAAAAGTGTCATAATTTTATGTATGTTTATATTCTCAATGCTTTCAAAGCCCAACTGTGATTTTTTAAAAAGAAATTAAACATGCTTTCATTGAGAGAATTTTTAAAATCTATACAATTCGAGCTAATGAAATATTTTATTGTACATAATAAAAGTGTTTTTTAAAAAAACATTTCCAGGCCCAGACATCCGCAGGAGTATGTGAGGAAAGGATTCCACTGGAGTATAATAAGCAATAACTGAATTGAATGGAACCACAAATCCACCCTCCGTACAGTAAATACTAACATTCACCACAGACTTGAAATTCCTGTAGCATCAGTAAATGTATTTTTAAAAATATTACAAACATGCTTACGATGCACAGGAGGATGGGAAAATTCAGTCTTCACTGTACACCATATGTATTCCCACCTTCTCTAATTCACAACCAGTAAAGAATCACAAACATCCAAAGAAAGTATTTTAAAATAGTATATGATTCACTGGTAAGTGATTTTTATACTCAAATAAATAGGAAAATTTTCATTTTAATGTCACATTGAATTTCAGTACTTTTCACTCCAAGAAAAAAATAAACTGAGACATGGTCATGAGTTTAGGATTATATATATTACAATTTGCCTTATAATACATTTGTGGCTTTATGATAAAAATAACTCAGGGACGTATGGAATCCAAGCTAATTTGCATAACTGTCACGGGGGGGGGGGAAGCATTTAAATGCATTTCTGAAATAAGAATTTTCATTTAATTCAGAATCTCAAAACAGCATTAGACCTTGGCCTTGTTTAAAAAAAGTTCAGTTAAACACTAAGCTAGCTAAATAACCTTCTTGAAAGGTTTAAACATAACTGATATAGAAAATGCTTTCCCTCTAATCTCAATCTTACATAAATGAAAGAGGTGAGGGGGGAAAGGTAGACAATTTCTTTAGCAGCATGTATGGCTAAATCCATCAACCACCTTATACTAGAATGTCCATTATTGACCCCAACAGTTACCCACTTCATAGACCAAAAGACAACAACTTTAGGGTTACGGTAAGTAAAACATTTTTGAAACAGTTCAAAAACTTTTGACATTAAACTAGAGGAATCATGTCTTCATTGTAAGAAAGAAAGACAAAACAGAAAGTAAAAGACATTTCAACTAAACCAATTTTCAATCTTCTCTGAATAAAAGAAATTTAAAAAAATGGTTGATTAGCTACGCTTTGTGCTCTAACCAAACTAATCGATTACAGTGACTTTAAATGGCAACAGCCCTCTGCCTGGGCAGCCTGAGGTGCTGAACACTCTGCAATGGTTTTTACGGGGAGACGCTGAGACGCCTGGCCGCGCGCGCCCGCCTCAGGCGCTCTGCATCTCCTTCCCGATCCTGTAGCTCAGGATCTTGCCCCAGTCGACCTTAGTACGCGTCACTGGCAGCTGCCGCCGCAGGGCTTTGAAAGTGGTGTCCGACATGGTCTGGTAGTTCTCACTGATGGCAGTCTAGGTAAACGGCAGTCAGAAGTGTAAAGAAAGAAGGAACAGAACTATGTGTAAAACACACAGATATTTTAGGGAACACCTTTATTTAAGCAGCCTGTTTCACTGTTTATAAAAGGCAAGTAGAAATCCCAAAATGCTTTTAAAAGCTATTTAAAAGCAGCTAAAAGAAAAAGCTTATAATCATTTTGAATAATTAAATTTAATAAAATGAAATTATAAATTAGATTTATTTTCTGTGTGTTCTTGTTTTGGATCTATTTTATTATTTCTCTCAGAAGAATTTCACAAATTACTATTTGTGAGGAGTGGAAAACATGTCCAATACATAAATGCTTAAATTCAAGAAGGCAGTTTAGAAGCTGATAAAGAATATATTATAAAAAGCAGGGTATAAAATGAACTATGATCTAAGCAGATCACATATAATCTAACTGTTCTGGGAAACACCTCCTATATTAGAATTTCTAGTCAGAAACAAAATAGCCATAAATAATCTTGGTCTACTTTGACCAGTCTCAGAAATTACAGTTGGCTAAAACTGAGTTTTTACTACATTTTCACCAGTCTGCCCTTGAATTAAAATGAAAAAAAGACTATCTTATTATAGTGAAATGATGAAAAAGTTCAAGCTTATGACTGAAATTTAAAATTTCAGTGCCAATATTTATAAGCAAATATAGATTATATAATATTTTTGAAACTCATACCTGGTATTCATTTTCTGCAGCCTCTACAATCTTTATAAATTCTTTTGCTGTTTGCACCTCATTCTGAATGAAAAACAAAATCGAAAAAAAATAAAATAGTAACTTAAAACTACATCACTATTTCTTTTAAATAGGTATGTCAATAGATGTCCGGTTAATGATTTGTTACAATTTAAATAACATAGGTGGAAATTATGACAAAGGGAAAATACTGTAAGATCAACTATTCTAAATTCCAGGGGAACTAGGCAAAAACATTTTAAGTCTATAGAATGAGTGTGTTTAGTGTTCCCTGGTTAAAGAAAGTGAAATCTTAGTAATACGTGCTGATGAAAAATTCAATTATAATACTTACAAACATGTCAATAATCGTTACAGATAAGTTAGTCACAGATTTCTAATTAATGACNTGTACCCTGCTACAAAAGTAACTTTACATATATACTCATGACACAGAACTATACTGAGACTGCCTTATAGAAAATCAGACATCAGTAATTATCTTTCCTGGCAAATCTTGCAAGAATACTATTTAGCAAGAAATCAGAAATCACCTTAGTGCTAACGAAAAACTGAAAGTAACAAAAACAAAAGCAAAGAAGAAAGAAAGAAAACCCCCAAATCCCACAGTTCTCATTTCTTTTCAGGTAGAATCTGGCCTAATACAGTCTCACATGTTTCTTAATATTAAATGCTTTCTTAAAATTAAACTTAAAAAAATTTGTAAATATTTGAGTATTAGTAGTTGATGTTTATAATATACTAATGATTTTAGGTATACAACACAAATGTTTATCAGAAATGTTATTATTAATGTATTAGTAATACCCTTGGGAGAAAAAAATTCCACAAAGACATAGTTGTATCTGCAATGAAAAGAATGTGTGAAAGAACTCTGGAAGAAAAAAAAAGTTCAAAATTTCTAGAATTTGAAAGCTGAACTTAGAAAAACTTCATTAAATCATAATCCAAATAGAGGGGAAAAAATACAACAGGGCTTAAAAGTTAAAAGTACAGGATCACAGACCTTATTTAAGAGCTAAAACCATAAAATTCTTAGAAGAAAACACTGGAGTAAATCTTCATGATCCTGGGTTAGGTGATGGTTTCTATTAATATTCCAAAATCACAAGTTATAAAAGAAAAACAAACTGAACCACATCAAAACCAGTTACTTCTGTTTTGCAAATGATACTACCAAGAAAGTGAAAAGACAGAATCTGTATCTATAAATCATATATCTGACACACGACTTGTATCAGGATACATAAGCAACAATTACAACAAAAAAAATACAAACTAATCAAAAAATAGACAAAAGATCTGAAAAAACATTTTTCCAAAGAAGCTATTCAAATGACCAATAAATACACAAAAATAGGCCCAATATCATTATCCATCAGGAAAATATAAATAAAAATCACCATAAGGGACGATCAATACTAACTAGGATAGCTATAACAAAACAGGCAGACAAGTTTTGGTGAGGATGTGGAGAAACTACAACTGATAGGAAGTAAAATAGTTCAGCCACTTTGGAAGCAGTCTGGCACTTCTTCAAAAGGCTTGACCAACCTAAAGCCATCACCCTGTATATACTGAAGAGGAATTAAAACAATTTCTACACAAAAAATGGTACATGAAGGTTCACAGCACAAAAAGTAAAAATCAAGACACATGTCCATCAACTGATAAATATATAATGGTATATGGGTTATTATTTGGCAATAAAAAGGACAGAAATACTGACACCTCTCTCACAGGGTGAACCTTGAAAATATCATGCTAGGTAAAAAAAAGCCTATCACAAAAAAACACATATTGTAGGATTCTATTTATATAAAATGTCCAGAATAGGAAAATCTATAGAGTCAGAAAGTGGGTTCATTGTGGTTTAGGGTTGACAGGGGCTTGGGGGAAGGGCAGGTAGGAGGGAACAGGAATGACTGCTAATGGGTGCACTGGGTTTTGGAGGATGAAAATGCTGTAAAAAGATTGTGGTGACTGTTGTATAACCCTGTTAATATACTACAAATAAATAAATTTTATACTTTAAATGGGTGAACTAAATGGTGAAATATATCTCTTTAAACAAAGCTGCTTAAAAAAAAAGTTAGATACCAATTTCCAAGTACTTACCATCTTTCCTCTATCTGAAAACACTTAAATCTGAAGCAGAAATACTACTTAAAATGTTAATTCCAAAACTGTTATGGTTTGATAGAAGTATTAGGTTGTTTAACTTTTATTTGGGAATTAATTACTTACAGACACTGTTAGGGAATCTTGTATATCTTTATGACTCACTAGTTGAACATTACCATCTTCATAATAATGAACCTATTAGAAAAAGAAATTACAGAGACCACATTTCAGGAGTTAACAAGATCCTCATGGATTCAACAATCACACCAATGCAGATGACTACCGGTTTCGGCTCTAACCAGTCTTCTCTGCTGAGCTCATGACCTTTTAAACTTCAGTGAGCGTCTTACTGCCTTCAAGCTAGTGAGGAACTAGGCAGCAATTCCTGCGGTTACTCAGGCAAGCCCTCCACTGACTGGATTGTGGGACATTTTACCTCACAGATCCTCTTAGCAGTATCTAAACACAAGATTTCCAAAATTGAACTCACAATGTTCTCTCCCAACACCAGTCATCTTCTGTATACTGTATATTTCCACTAAGGCAATGGCACCCCACTCCAGTACTCATGCCTGGAAAATCCCATGGACGGAGGAGCCTGGTGGACTGCAGTCCATGGGGTCGCTAAGAGTCAGACATGACTAAGCAACTTCACTTTCACTTTCATGGATTGGAGAAGGCGATGGCAACCCACTCCAGTGTTCTTGCCTGGAGAATCCCAGGGACGGGGGAGCCTGGTGGGCTGCCATCTATGGGGTCGCACAGAGTCAGACATGACTAAAGCGACACAGCAGCAGCAGCAGCATTTAACTCCTCAAATCCAAAGACATGAATTTATCCAATAAACATTAATTAAATATAGACGACTGCTACTACAGGTTACAGAAACATAAAGCTTTTTAAAAGACAATCCCTGACTTCATATTTCACCACAACACAGTAACAGATACGTACAAAATACATTAGCAATACTCCAGACTCTCTGAAACTTAAAAGGACTTCAGAAAAGAGGTGACATTGTTCTTGGGTTCAGTAAAATGAGTATAACGGACTAAGGAGATGAAGCAACTAAGCTTAGAGAAGAGTATACTTTAGAAAGGCCTACAGGTACCTAGGACTGGCATGTGTGAGTTTGAGGAGGAAAAGGAGTGGCTGATAGAATACACAGGTAGGGGACAAGTCAACAGTAGGCCTTGTATGCTATGCAATATTGTCTGGAATATCTAATAGGGGAATGTACCACTAAAATGGTTTCAAGTGACAAGTAACATATCCGGGTTTAAATTTTAAAAAAAATCACCTTTCTGATGGCAATGTAAAAAAATAGATTGTGTGCATTAATTGCTCAGTCGTGTCTGACTCTGTGACCCCATGGACTGCAGCCCGCCAAGCTCCTCTGTCCACGGCATTCTCCAGGCAAGACTACTGGAGTGGGTTGCCATTCCCTTCTCCAGGCGATCTTCCCAATCCAGGGACTGAACCCAGGTCTCCTGCATTGCAGGCAGATTCTTTACCATCTGAGCCACCAGGGAAGCTCTAAAATGGATCAGGCGATGACAAAGGCTCCAGCAAATCAACAAAACAATGTAAACATTATATGCTAGGCATCATGTTAAGTGCTGAAGATAGCACCAGACAATCCTTATTCTTAACAAGCTTTAGCCCAACAGGAGCACCATCTCAGAAATTATGCAGGTTGAGAGCTACTGAGGTCTGACTGAAGGAAAGAATAATGTCAACGATAACAAGTAACATTCATTAACACTTTATGTCTGGCTCTGTTCTAACCACTTTGCCCATATTAACTCATTTTCAAACAACTGTATGAGCTATTCCATTATTGCTAATTTTCTTCCTTTTTTTTTCTTAGCTGATGAGGAAATAAAAGCTTAAATGACTTCCTGATGTTACTCAACTGATAGAGCTGGGATTCAAACTCAGGCAATCTGGTTTCAGAATCCATGTTCATAACTTCTATTCTCTAGCCCTTAAGGGACAGTCACATCAAGACATAAACGTAACAGGACATAAGACTAGAAAGAATATATTCTGGAGTCAAATGACAGAGCAGTGTGTTTCATCCAACTTAATTCCTTTATGGCTTTTAGCATAATACCTTTCATTATAGTTTCGTGACATAATAGATGTTACTGAATAAATAAGTGAACCAAGAAGAGACCAGTCAGTATTTTTCTGTAACTTATTTAATAATATTTATATTCAAATCCTCTTAGTTATTAGATTTCTTCTACGTAAGCATTTGAGCTTACATTGAATCAGTTCTAGTGGGTTTCACATATGTGAAATATGAGTACAGAAGATACTTAAGATATATGTAACAGGTACATGTTACATATATATACTTATACATCTACACACACACATATATTAATATTATACTTCATTCAACTCCACCCCAATTTTAAAGAATAGCACAACTCAACTCAGAAGATGCTTGGATGAACAAATTATATGAAAAGCAGACCAACTGATAGCATCTAATTTTAGCTATGTTTTTAGAATCTGTCAACTACCCCTGTAGAGTTTTGATGACTAGGGAATGAACTGCAAGGTTATTTAAAAGATAAAATTAGCACTACTTTTTTCCCCATTACCTCTGAACAAAGATCTGGGAAAGAAATAGCTACTGAGTACTATGAAAATATAAACATATGAATTAGTTGCTTCTCTGTTCAGAATCATCTAGACATCAGCAAACTATTTCATACCTGAATTTTCAAGATGCCAACCACCTGAGTGGTTGAAGGAGTGATTGTAAACTTCCACTCTGACCTCCAACGACCATTCCTTAAAAATAAAAACAGCAGCTGTAAATAAGGTAGGGAAAATTATTTGAATAAATTTTAAATTATTTAAATTCCAGACTTAAATTTACTCTACATAATGACAGAGTGTGGGGGATGGATGATG
>SJYQ01104621.1:103754-153663 GCA_006410935.1 Redunca redunca
ATATTCATTTTTTTAATCACTGAAATATTCAAAAGAATCAAGAGATTAAGTTTAGTTATAAGCTGCATTTAATTTAATCTTTACCTGACTGATAAGGATCTACATAATGGATGCAGTTTCAAAATTCTAAGGCTTAAAATACAGTTCAAAACTACATCAATTTTCTCAATTAGGCCTTAATTAAAAAACTGAATAAATATTCAGATTATCAAGGGCTTTCACAAGTTTACCATCCACTGAATGATACTAAGTACCATAGTTTTAAAAGAATGGATGGCAGTTCAACATTCTTAGGGAGATTTTGATATTTGGAAAGAGGAGGGTTATAAGCATTAGACTTTTTTTCTTTCCTAATTTTAGATTTAGTTTCCAAATAACAGGTACAACATCCTCCTCCTAGATTTCAAAATAATTTTTGGTATAAAAATTGGTAACAGATTAATAGTAGGAAACTGTGACATTACAAACAAGCAACAAGCATGTTATTTATTTTTGTCTCTCAGATAACGGGTTTTATTTTTTCCTGACAGCTTTTTCATAGCAACTTCTTTGCTTTCAACTTTTATTTTCTCTTTGCATGCTAAAGACGTATCCTGATATGTAAACTTAACAGTTCTTTTTTTAAACAATATGTAAATAATCACAGAGCTAATGGTTCACTATACTGGCTTTGCTACAGAATTATTTCTGGGTTCCCTTCAACATTCTTGCAATCTGACCAATCACAAAAACCTACAGTATGATAGTACTCTCAAACCTAAAATCAACACTTATTTGAGAAGTACTATAATTAAAACAAAGCATATGTTCTACAAAATAAAAGACAACTTTGTAACATGTTCTGATTTTGAGTGACTCAATTCAGTCATTTTGGAAAAAGAACTTGGATCTATTCATTTTAATTTCACAATTCCAAAAGAGGTTATTCCTTTTATCTAGGTATTAGTATGAACAACTAGTGAGGTCTAAGCATACACAATTCTGATTTATAATGGCAATATGCACATATCACCACTGGTTATGAAAAAGAAAAAAAAAAGGAATTCCAAATCAAGCAATGGTACCACTTCGACAGATGTTTCAAAAGATCCTTTCAAAGCCATTAAGATCTTCACGAAAATCACAATGGTGTGATCATTCACCTAGAGCCAGACATTCTGGAATGTGAAGTCAAGTGGGCCTTAGAAAGCATCACTACGAACAAAGCTAGTAGAGGTGATGTAGTTCCAGTTGAGCTATTTCAAATCCTAAAAGATGATGCTGTGAAAGTGCTGCACTCAATACGCCAACAAATCTGGAAAACTCAGCAGTGGCCACAGGACTGGAAAAGGTCAGTTTTCATTCTAATCCCAAAGAAAGGCAATGCCAAAGAATGCTCAAACTATTGAACTCATCTCACACGCTAGTAAAGCAATGCTCAAAATTCTTCAAGCCAGGCTTCAGCAATATATGAACCGTGAACCTCCTGATGTTCAAGCTGGTTTTAGAAAAGGCAGAGGAACCAGAGATCATATTGCCAACATGTGCTGGATCATGGAAAAAGCAAAAGAGTTCAAGAAAAACATCTACTTCTGCTTTATTGACTATGCCAAAGCCTTTGACTGTGTGGATCACAATAACCTGTGGAAAATTCTTCAAGAGATGGGAATACCAGACCACCTGACCTGCCTCTTGAGAAATCTGTATGCAGGTCAGGAAGCAACAGTTATAACTGGACATGGAACAACACTGGTTCCAAATAGGAAAAGGAGTACGTCAAGGCTGTATACTGTCATCCTGTTTATTTAACTTATATGCAGAGTACATCATGAGAAACGCTGGACTGGAAGAAGCACAAGCTGGAATCAAGATTGCCGGGAGGAATATCTATAACATCAGATATGCAGATGACACCACCCTTATGGCAGAAAGTGAAGAGGACCTAAAAAGCCTTTTGATGAAAGTGAAAGAGGAGAGTGAAAAAGTTGGCTTAAAGCTCAACATTCAGAAAACGAAGATCATGGCATCTGTTCCCATCGCTTCACGGGAAACAGATGGGGAAACAATGGAAACAGTGTCAGACTTTATCTTTTTGGGCTCCTAAATCACTGCAGATGGTGACTGCAGCCATGAAATTACAAGACGCTTACTCCTCGGAAGGAAAGTTATGACCAACCTAGATAGCATATTCAAAAGCAGACACATTACTTTGCCAACAAAGGTCCATTTAGTCAAGGCTATGGTTTTTCCAGTGGTCATGTATGGATGCAAGAGTTGGATTGTGAAGAAAGCTGAGTGCCAAAGAATTGATGCTTTTGAACTGTGGTGTTGGAGAAGACTCTTGAGAGTCCCTTGGACTGCAAGGAGATCCAACCAGTCCATTCTAAAGGAGATCAGTCCTGGGTGTTCTTTGGAAGGACTGATGCTAAAGCTGAAACTCCAATTCTTTGGCCACCTCATACAAAGAGTTGACTCATTGGAAAAGACTCTGATGCTGGGAGGGATTGGGGGCAGGAGGAGAAGGGGACGACAGAGGATGAAATGGCTGGATGGCATCACCAACTCGATGGATGTGAGTCTGAGTGAACTCCGGAAGATGGTGATGGACACGGAGGCCTGGCGTGCTGCGACTCATGGGGTCGCAGAGTCAGACACGACTGAGCGACTGAACTGAACTGAACAGTATATTGCACTGTGTAGACAGTAGCCTTTCATCAATGGAGTAAACAGTCAAGATTTCTTAGCCTTTGCTTATATTCTTCCCTTCTCTCCTATTAATGCTTTAATTACAAAGGTGAATTTATTCAACAACCATTTATTAAGCCCTTAATACTGCTGGACATTAGCAAAACAGTATAGACCAAGAAATGAATGTCTCTAGTGAAATCTAAGAAATGTCCATGACTAGAATCTTCTGATTTTTATTCTATCTGTATCTGAGGTGAACTGAAGTAATTTCATTGTACCAAAATATTTAGATTTTAGTGAGGATATTGCAATATGTGATGTCTAGTACTTTGGAATGTCATAAAAAATTATCTTTTCCAAAAAGTGGAAGTGACTTTAGCTTCAATAATATAATGGTCACAGTGGTTTAGAAAAAAATTTAGATATGTGAAGTGAAACAGACTAGAAAATTCAAGAACATCATTTTCATTTTATATATGTTGACACAAACTGTATTTCTGAAAACTAGTAAATTTACTATATTTATAAACTAGTAACTTTACTATAACATCTCTCAATATATTTTAAACTAAACTGAGTAATGAGTCCAAATCTCAACAAGATTGCTTTCATTATAAGTATCCTGGCACAAACAGCATAAATTAATAGCGATTTTGTGAAGATTTATTTCTTAAGATACTGGTAAATCAATGCGACAAGTTTTTAGGCCTAAAATGGACAAAATACATTTATATTAAGGCCATACAAGTAAGATGATACAACAGAACTTTTAGGAAACTTCAGCTTGTCAAGAAGGCACATATCTACAAATTGAATTGACTTTCCTTCAGTGATAACGGATCTGCTTTCCTCCAAATGTTTCCATAACCTTACATTTATTTCTGTGATGGTTAAGCAGTAGAGCAACCTTGGACCATTGATAAAACTGGTCCACAGGGGTTACTGATACATGCTATTGTACCCTAAACACACCACCAACCAACTCGGCTAACAAGTCAAAGACTAAAATACTTCAGGTAAATATTATAAGCATACTTACTCTGAGGGCTTAGCATGTAGTATCAAAAAATGGGGATAAAAGTAAAGATTTCACTCAATTTCGAACTTACAAAGTCTTGGAGGGCCAAAGAATTTTATAATAGGAGAGATCTCAGAAACAGGATAGTGTAAGAATAAAAAGGCCCAACAACCTGATTAATAAAATGGCTGTCTGGGGAGGACCTTACAAATAGCTGTGAAAAGAAGAGAAGCGAAAAGCAAAGGAGAAAAGGAAAGATATAAGCATCTGAATGCAGAATTCCAAAGAATAGCAAGAAGAGATAAGAAAGCCTTCTACAGCAATCAATGCAAGGAAATAGAGGGAAAGAACAGAATGGGAAAGATCTCTTTAAGAAAATTAGAGATACCAAGGGAACATTTCATGCAAAGATGGGCTCGATAAAGGACAGAAATTGTATGGACCTAACAGAAGCAGAAAATATTAAGAAGAGGTGGCAAGAATATACGGAAGAACTGTACAAAATAGAGCCAGACATTCTGGAATGTGAAGTGGGCCTTAGAAAGCATCACTACGAACAAAGCTAGTAGAGGTGATGGAGTTCCAGTTGAGCTATTTCAAATCCTGAAAGATGATGCTGCGAAAGTGCTGCACTCAATACGCCAACAAATTTGGAAAAGTCAGCAGTGGCCACAGGAATGGAAAAGGTCAGTTTTCATTCCAATTCCAAAGAATGCTCAAACTACCGCAAAATTGCACTCATCTCACACGCTAGTAAAGCAATGCTCAAAATTCTCCAAGCCAGGCTTCAGCAATACGTGAACCGTGAACTTCCTGATGTTCAAGCTGGTTTTAGAAAAGGCAAAGGGACCAGAGATCAAAGTGCCAACATCCGCTGGATCATGGAAAAAGCAAAAGAGTTCCAAAAAAACATCTACTTCTGCTTTATTGACTATGACAAAGCCTTCGACTGTGTGGATCACAATAACCTGTGGAAAATTCTTCAAGAGATGGGAATACCAGACCACCTGACCTGCCTCTTGAGAAATCTGTATGCAGGTCAGGAAGCAACAGTTATAACTGGACATGGAACAACAGACTGGTTCCAAATAGGAAAAGGAGTATGTCAAGGCTGTATATTGTCACCCTGCTTATTTAACTTATATGCAGAGTACATCATGAGAAACGCTGGACTGGAAGAAACAGAAGCTGGAATCAGGATTGCCGGGAGAAATATCAATAACCTCAGATACCCAGATGACACCACCCTTATGGCAGAAAGTGAAGAAGAACTAAAAAGCCTTTTGATGAAAGTGAAAGAGGAGAGTGAAAAACGTGGCTTAAAGCTCAACATTCAGCAAACGAAGATCATGGCATCCAGTCCCATCACTTCGTGGGAAATAGATGGGGAAACAGTAGAAACAGTGTCAGACTTTTATTTTTTGGGGGCTCCAAAATCACTGCAGATGGTGACTGCAGCCATGAAATTACAAGACACTTACTCCTTGGAAGAAAAGTTATGACCAACCTAGATAGCATATTCAAAAGCAGTGACATTACTTTGCCGACTAAGGTCCGTCTAGTCAAGGCTATGGTTTTCCCAGTAGTCATGTATAGATGTGAGAGTTGGACTGTGCAGAAAGCTGAGTGCCGAAGAATTGATGCTTTTGAACTGTAGTGTTGGAGAAGACTCTTGAGAGTCCCTGGACTGCAAGGAGATCCAACCAATCCGTTCTGAAGGAGATCAGCCCTGGGATCTCTTTGGAAGGAATGATGCTGAAGCTGAAGCTCCAGTACTTTGGCCACCTCATGAGAAGAGCTGACTCATTGGAAAAGACTCTGATGTTGGGAGGGATTGGGGGCAGGAGGAGAAGAGGACGACCAAGGATGAGATGGCTGGATGGCATCACGGACTCGATGGATATGAATCTGAGTGAACTCCGGAAGATGGGGATGGACAGGGAGGCCTGGCGTGCTGCGATTAATGGGGTCGCAAGGAGTCGGACACGACTGCGCGACTGAACTGAACTGAGTATGAATAGGTAGGACTTCCTGGTGGCTCAGATGGTAAAGCGTCTGCCTATAATGTGGGAGATCAGGATTCGATCCCTGGGTCAGAAAGATCCTCTGATGAAGGAAACGGCAACCCACTCCAGTATTCTTGCCTGGAAATTCCATGGACCAAGGTGCCTGGTAGGCTACAGTCCATGGAGTCACTCAGTCAGACATGCTTGAGTAACTTCATTTCCACTCTCAAGATGAGTAGGGAAAACCAGTATTTTGGAGAGCTGGACTTTTATAAGGCATAATCAAATGATTTGTACAAAAATTATAAGGCATGTTGTAATTTGGCTCACTGTACAAAACATGTCATTATTTCCTCATATTGGCCAACCAGACATAAAGCAATCCACATGAAAATATCTAGTTCAGAGTCATTAAAGTTCACACACAAAAATGATCATCCTTCACTTTATTAAGTATCTCTGTCTTCCTCCCCCATGTTAACTCTCAGTCAGGAACAAACCCTTCTCAGAATGAACATATGGGCCTGCCAACTGGTCTGCTCATAGGCACACATGTTCCCTTAGAATGCTGCTTGCTAGTCTAAAAAATACTCCTCCCTCTCCCACCTTTTTTTCACTGAGTGTCAACAGATTTACTGCTACCTTTAAATGACTGGGTAGATTATAGAGCAGGTATTTCTCTCATATCAAAAGGCTGAAGTTTTATTCTGTACTGTTCTTAGCCAATCATACACAAACAAGGTATACGCCCAATCAATAAAGCAAGAACTACAAAGAATATAAGCAATGTCATAATTCCCCAAAACAAGTTAACTTACCAAAAGTTTTTTGCTTGGAACTGATGGCTTTCTATGCATGCAATAATGGTTTGCTGTCCATCTATTTTTTTACCATATACCTTATTGGTAAAGAAAATAAACACAAGAGTGAATTTAGGGCCACAGAATGTCCAACTTTAAACATCTATAAAATATTGAAAACTGTATAGAATTGTGGCAAGAACATATAAAAGAATACAAAGTAGGTCATCACTCCAATATAGCACCTAGGAAAATAAGTACTTATACACTGAATCACAGATTCTTAGTGAATCATAAAATAGCTCATAATTGATGAAGTACAACTTACTGGGAAAAAACTAACTGTACTCTCATATGTTCAAAAACATTTCACAATTTCAGGGGTTGTCATTTCTCTAGACATTTAAAATTAAAAAGTACTGAGACAGAAGTGAGGAAGTTAATTTACTTAGAACTGAGAAAGTTCACTAAGAGAATGCCTGTAATGGGTTGATGTTTTAATACTTCATCTCTTGCCAACTGTTTTAAAAGTAATGAATAATTTGTATCTTTGAATCCCCTGAGGACAAGTGAGGACTCTTAACTCAACCATACCACCTTATCCTTGAGTTATTCTTCCAAAAGAATCCTAGTCAACACGTTTATAAGAACCTGTATGGTATTTCAGGTCATGGTGCTATACTTTTCAAATAAGTACTGAGAGTTAGATACTTAAGGGAACCATATGAATTTCTGTCCTAACCAGGCATTTTCTAAGAGTTAAATGGGGTGGCTATTGTTATAATAACAAAGTTGGGACAGAAGGTATAAACCAAGATGCACAGTCTTCTTAGATTGGTAGGCAGAGGCCAGCTTCACAGAGCCTTGAAAGCCATGTCCAGAAGTCTGGACTCTTTCTGAAGTGCAATGCAAAATCTTTGAAGAATTTTTTAAGGAGGAGATTTTCATAATTTGATTTGCATTTCAGAAGATCATTGGTTATGGAGAAGATCACGGAAGCACAAATGTAGGGGACTAAAAAGCATAGTAGGTACAATTTTATGAAAGGAAAAAAAAGTACTCCTACTTTCTATCATATTTTATCCTGAAAATAAAAAGTAGGTTAAATCTATGAAAAAACAAACACATTAAAAATATAAGAAATTTGGTTATAAAACACACAAGGAGAAGATTTCACTTCCAATAATTTTATTTAAGATCTTATAATTTAATGAAAAGTTTAGTGTAAACTGATGGAGATGAGTCATGAACATGAGATTAAAGAATCTCATCATATCATGTTCCTCTAACCAATATATGAGAATTACTACTTGGATTTAATTCAAGGTACAACCATTTTTCCATTTTTAATGATTATGACAGATTTACTATTTAAAGTTTCTTGAAAAAACTAGTAAACACTCTCAGAAGTATTTACTTCAAAAAAAATATTGTTACTAAAGTCTATTCTGTAAGTTACTATGGATTTCAAGATACTACAAAAACACTTGTCACATTTACAAAGGACAAAAGATAAAAGTGCACACTGGATGACTCACAGTGCAGACTCCATTCGGATAATGTTCTTTTACATAAGCTCGTAGAGCAGTTTCTACTGAAGTTCTCCATGATTCAATTGCATTTTCTGCTTCATATGGTCTTGGATCAGTTGCTTCCTTTCTTAAGTGATCAAATTTGAAAGAGATTCTGTTTTTTGGATCCAAAAACTTTCCATTTCCCAGGTCACCATGTTCTGTTATCAGTACCTTCGATGAGGCAAAGAATTTTGAAAAAAAAAAAAAAAAAAAAAATTCTTTTAAAATAGTACTTAAATACCGTCATACTAACATACATTCCTTAAGCTTTTTCTTTAAAACTATAAAATAATTCTACTCCAAGCAATTGATCTATCCATATGGCATAACTAAAATACTTCAAATGATTAGACTATAAAGATAGCGAGGGTGGTCTTATTCAGTTTACATCAGTGGATCTCATTTTCTCCCAGTATAACATCCAGCTACCCAGCTGGGGGAAAATATTCATCTTCTAATATCCTGCTGGAATCAGGTTTGGTTTGGCTTTGGAGACCTATGAATAGGTTACTATTTTTATGATCAGTCTCCAGTTCCTCAAAACTAAGCAACTGGTAATAACCTTTAATGAGGCTACAAAGGAATGATTTTAATCCAGTTAGAATCCTCTTCAGTATGTCCTACATTACTCCTGGGGCCACAATTTCACCTACTGTTGAGTTCCTGCTGCTTGTTTTTAGTAAGCTAATCATTGACAGTTGTTTTCCATTGACTTCTGGATTTTAAAAAAAGTAATTTCTTCATTTATGTATATTATTTCTTCATATATGTATAAATTTGATATTTTATGCTTTGTTTTTAAAACTTTCACTCTTTATTTCCCATGCAACTCTCCCAGTATTTGACTCCATACCTATATCAGGACTCCCCCATCCCTCTGAAATAAATTATGCAAACATAGGAGATACCCTTTTAAATTTTTTCCAGTCATGTTATTCTACGGATACAGATCAATACATACACATACACACATTGAGGGGTTTTATTTGGTCACTGTTCTATGAAAATGGAATGAAAATGCACACATACTTTTCTGCATGTGGTTCTTTTCAACATCAATGCCTTATAGAAATCCTTCAAAATCAACTGGTAAACTGCTCACCATTCTTTTAAATGGTTGCATACCATCCCTTGATACAGATACAACGTAATTTATTCTGCCATTCCACTATGCTGGACCATCTCTTTATTTCTAGGTTGTTTTCTTTGGGGGGGGGGGAATCAAGCACATTAAAAATGTTGAAGTATTATTGTATATATAACATGCTGCTGCTAAGTCGCTCCAGTCGTGTCTGACTCTGTGCGACCCCATAGACAGCAGCCCACCAAGCTCCCCCGTCCCTGGGATTCTCCAGGCAAGAACACTGGAGTGGGTTGCCATTTCCTTCTTCAATGCCAGAAAGTGAAAAGTGAAAGTGAAGTTGCTCAGTTGTCCGACTCCTAGCAACCCCATGGACTGCAGCCTACCAGGCTCCTCCGTCCATGGGATTTTCCACACTAATGTTTCTATTTCCACTGGATGCTTCTATTTCTCTTAGATTCTCAGCAGTGAGAACAGTAGGTAAAGTCTGTATATTTTTAATTTTTAACACATAATTAGATTGCTTTCTGAAAATGGCTGTGATAATCTACATTTCTAAGGACAATAAATGAGACGTTTCCCTTCATATTATCACCATCAAAAGGAACAGAGTTCTTGTCTTCAGTCTGATGAGCATAAAATATATCTTATTAATTATATTTCTCTGGCTAAGTCTAAATATCTCCAAGTTTGTGGACCAATTTTTCTTCTGTGAGTAAATACCTTTTAATATTTTTCATCTGAGTGGTTTTTTCTTATTAACTTGTAAGTTTCCTTTATTTACAGTGATTTGTTTTATTCTACAGTTAAAATAATTGATAAGCAGCAAAATGCTCATCTTTTCTTTTACAGTTTCTGGGTTTCCAGTCTTAAGATGCTTTCCCTTGCCCTTAAACTACACATGTAGATGCTTTCCTCCAAAAATTCTAGTCATTTTACAAATCTTTAATCCACTTGATATTCATTTGTATACATAGTTGATAGAAATCAGTTGTACCAATACCCTTTATTATATACCTGTCCAAATTATAACCTTGTTATGTATAAAAATATTCATATAATTCTGACCTTGATACGCTGCTCTCCTGATCTGTTTGTCTGCACATTATCACTCTGATATGACTTTACACTGGCTGTAAACCATTTTCTGCTATCAAGCGATATAACTCTCACCACTTAAAAAACATTTTTCTAAGTGTTTTTTCAAGCATGGTTTTCATATAAAGTTTATGAAAATTCTGACCAATTAAAAAAACTACCAATTAAAAAAACTATCAGGATTTGAATCAAATTGCATTAAATCCATATTTTAGTTTTTATATAATTTAACTTTCTACTTTAAAATGGAATTCACTATGCTTTTCCATTTGCTCAGAAACTATTTTATGTTTTTCAAGAAGATATCCATCACTTTCTTCACAATCCCATGCACTTCCTGTTAAGGTTTATGTTCAGTATTTGTTGTTTGGTCACTAAGCCATATCTGACTCTTTGCAACCCCATGGACTGTAGCCCACAAGGCCTCTCTATCCATGGGACTCCCCAGTCAAGAATACTGGAGTGGGCTTTTTCCTTCTCCAGGGGATCTTCCCAACCCAGGGATCAAACCCATGTCTCCTGAATTAGTAGGCAGATTCTTTACCGCTGAGCCACCAGTGAAGCCCCGTGTTCAGTATTAACACTATTTAAAATGAAACCTCTCCCCTTCCAATTATTTCTAGTGTAAATCCCTACTTGCCACAACAGAGGAAAGTTAATACACTTTGTATACTTACCTTAAATTCAGCCATCTCACAAAATTCTTTAAGTCTAATAGGTTCTTTTGGTTGGGAGGTTAATTTATGGGAGTTTCTCACTACTTCTTAATATAAAAATCATGTCACCTAAGAGTTCTCTCTGCTTCAAAAGCTTTAAGAGTTCTCATTCTCTTGTCTTATTTGCGATCCTCCCATTTATGATACATAATGATGGTGACAAGTTGACATATCTAGACAGTTTCTATTTTAACTAAAATCACATTAAGTGAAGTCACTTAGTCATGTCCGACTCTTTGCGACCCCATGGACTGTAGCCTTCCAGGCTCCTCTGTCCATGGGATTTTCCAGGCAATAGTACTAGAGTGGATTGCCATTTCCTTCTCCAGAGGATCTTCCCGACCCAGGGATCAAACCCGGGTCTCCCACATTATAGACAGACGCTTTACCGTCTGAGCCACCAGGGAAGTCAATACTACTGTTTTTTGTTAAACAGTCTATTATATTTAAGAGGTTCTCTTCTACCTCTGTTTTACATAGGGTTTTTGTAATGAGGATTAGCTGCTGGATTTTTCAAACCCCTTTTCACTGTCCTTTGATATATCTTAAGACTTGTTGGCTAATTGATAGAGTCATATATTGTCTTGGAACCACTCCTACTTTCCATAATAAATTCCATTTTGTCTCGGCATATCATTCTTCTGATATACTTCTGGGTTCTATTTGTCAATATTTAAAAAGTTCTGAAATCTACAGTCATATGTCATATGAGAGATTAGTATAGTGTGCTTTTTTGTTTTATATTTATTAGGTTTAAGTATTAAAATTATGATAGGTTCATAAAATGAATTTGAGAGCCACCCAACATTTTAAAAATACGCACTCCCTGGATCTAGCAAATCTTTTAGGGATTTACCTCAACAAAACAATGGTCCGTGTGCTCAGAGGTATAATGAGGTTCAGCACAGTACTGTTTATAACAGTTAAAAAAAAAGGCAAACCCAAAATCTCCCGAGGGGAAAGAAAAATTAACAGCTTTATAAAATGAAACCCACTATAAAGCCTCTATATATACATGGGTGTATTTACATACATGCATACATCTATTTGTCTTCCTATCTACCTATCCAGACTTTTTCCCTTCAGTTTTAAGTCATCTTCTGTTTAGTCTTTCTTTTTCCCCTGTAACTACATAACTAGGGGACCACATATTACATAATACCAAATGCAAGCTTTAATTAGCCACTGAGACTTTTAGTACTTTCTGTTGTGTTTTATCTATGAGCTCCTTCTTCATATCTTTTATATAAATTGTGCCTCATATAAGCATAATATGAATATAACTACTGTTCAATTATTAGTAACTTTAAACCAAAAATGAAAAATAAGAATGCTAGTGACTTTTTGTGGTTTTTCTTTGCTTAGCAATTCCAACTTGCACTTTGGAAAGAAAAGATTCAATAATTACTAAATGCTAAGTTACTCACATGAACAACTGCAGAATTCCAGAGTAACCAAATTTGACATAAATCTTACTAATATATATTCTAGATTTTGGATTAACATAGGATTTTTTCCCTATAAAAAATAATAAGGTATATTTAAAGCAATTGTCTTATAAAAGCTTAAAATAATTACATTTGAGTATTTCTAAAAGGGACTTTTTGCTAATAGCATTATTGGTCTCAACAAAAGAAACTACATTTTCAATTATTTTGCCCCTAATTGGCTATGGTTAAAATAAACACTTAAAAAAATTTTTTTAAACATACCACTTTACAATTCTTGCAGGATACATTAACCATTATAAGTACAATAAAGAATAGCAGATCCTGTGTTTATATGAAATGTACATACCTGATCTTCATAACCTTCAATTTTTACTGGGGTAAACTGGTCCAAGTTATATTGTGCAAATGCACTAAAAAGGAAAAAGGTCGGTTATTTAAAATTATGTATTTAATGCTCTTAAAAAAATCAGAAACAATTCACTTGTCAATAAAAGTCTCCTGCACTGCAGGAGTTAAGTAAAACTGTAATTCTCCACTCTTGATCTTATATTAGGTATATATTATATAGATATGGCTTTATAAAAACTGATGAATGACATCCAGCTTTCAATATTTAGCTAGTATAGGCCTCACTTATCACATCCACAAAAAAGAAGGGTTTGAACTAGATGACTTCCAAAGTTCCTTCTAGTTCAGAAAACACTCCATTTACCTACCTCTCCATCCATGCAAATATTTAGGTGTTAAGACTCTGTTAGACACACTGTAACCAATAATTTCTCTGCCCCTACAGCCCAATCACCCATTTCTAAGTCACCTGGTCCTGTAGTTAAGGTATTTTTATGCCCTTTACTATGAGTCACTCACACCTTTTACTTTTCACCATGTATTTCCACTAATTTCTTTTATCTATTATTCAAATTCTGTTCATTATTTAAACTCAGCTCAAAAATCATCTCTAAATAGAAATTTTAAATTTCTTCCTTTGGGCTCCAAAGGCCTTTGATATTGGGCTCCAATATGCCTCTATACTTTCTTCAGTTGGCTAGAAACTGAACATGTCTTACTCCCCACTGGGAAATCCCTAAGAGGTTTATTTGTCTTACCGTCACAGTAAAGTCTGGTTTTCATAAATCTGTTAGATAAAAGGCTATTTCTGGATATTTCAAATTTTTCTAGATTTAGGAGTACCAAGTCTTCAGTATGTGTAATTTTACTATGAAATATACTGAATTTATGCCTTTTAGCAAAGATGTCCAATTAAAACCACTTTTTTAAGAAAACCCATGTTTTTTTCCCCTTACAAAAAGACAGAAATTTCTCAAAACTAAATTTAAAAAAATTAAAAGAGTTAAAGCAATAGGAAAAAGGCAGAAGGTGGAAAAGAAGTACAGAGAAAGAGACTGCTTAAAGAAATTCAATATCAAAAAATGAAATTGAAGCAGCAACAGGACTATGGCTATGCACTTACTCTGATGAAAGTGCCGCTAGGCTACATTCTAAATGTTTTTATAATGCTTTCCAAACTTATGTTATATAGCTCTGGACAGTCTCAAGGACAGGTGATACATTAACTTTTGAGGATGAAACCAGGTTTAGAGATACTTCAAAAGTAATTTAGAATCAAGGGAACAATGAGGCGGGGTTAACATGATATTTGTTTGAAAATTATTTCATAGGACAGTATAAATCAGAGTAATATAGTTCTAAAGTCAATCAATGATTTAAGGTATACTTCTGTACTTTACAGATAACCTCAGAAATCTGCAAAACGAATCTGAATAAAGAGCTTTGAGAAATTCTATACAAAGATTACAACTGAAGTCAACAAAAAGAATCAATACTTTCTCTCCTTATTCATCTAGTTAGCAATCATTTACTGCAACTATAACCACATGCAAGAAAAACTGACGTTTCTACTCAAGGTTTTGATGTTTTTTGAAGTCATACTTATAAACATCTTGTTTTTATCACTAGGTACTGATTTCCTCAAAGTTTTTAATCTTAAAAAAGATTAAAAAATTTTTTAATCTTAAAAATTCAGAATATCAGGCATTTAATGTATATACCTCTTAAAACATGGACCAAGACGTCCTGTCCCTGAAATATGGTTTATAACAGAAGAGAAATATAGCTCACATTCCAAGGGAATTCAATTTATTTAAAAGTAACAAACATCAGATAAACATTCCTTTGGATAAATAAAATTTCAATGCTTTCATACTTTATTCAAATGTATGATTATTTCATACCACTTATATAATTATGAATATTTTTGTGACCTTCATTAAACTTTATTCTGCACAGGAAAAACTTCTTTCAACAAATCAAGTTTCTTATTTCCTTAACTTAAAAAAAATTCACTAATTTTTGCACCTACATTAAACAACCCACATTTATTTACCACAGAGAACTCAAGAGGAAACAATTGCTCTGAAGAGTACTGTTGCTAAAAGGTCATGAACAATGTACATTTCCTTTACTTTTTTAAGACTTTTGTCAACATGCTATATGCTATAAGAAAGAAAATAAATTTTACTTGGATATATAATTTAAAAGGTTTAAAGAACTTAGGAATAAGAGGCCATTCACTCAGAAACTAATAACTGAAGTCAGAGATATCAAGTAAACTTATTTCTATTAAGCACGTCAATCATTAACAGGGGTGGAAGCAACCCAAATGTCCACTGAGGGTGAATGGAAAAACAAAATGTTTATCCATTTTTTTTTAATCCACAAAACACACACACAGCAAGTGTTAAAAAGGAAGGAAGTTTTAACATGCTCCAACACAGGAGAACTCTGAAGACATTCTGTTAACTAGAATAAACCAGTTACAAAAGGACAAATACTGTATGATTCCAGTTATAAGAGGTATCTGGGGAAGTCAAATTCATACAGAAAATAGAATATAATTCCCAAGGGCTAAGAGGAGGGGAGAATGGGAAATTGTAGTGTTTCAGTTTGGGAAAATTAAAAAAAAGTTCTGGAAATGGATAGTGGTGACGATTATACAAAATGTGTATGTACTTAATGCCAAAGAACTGTGTGCTTAAAAAAACATTAAAAAGTTAAACTTTATATTAGGTATATTTTTCCCACAATAAAATATAATATATAAACATTGCTATTAAAAGATAACAGGGCATAAAAGACCCCTAACAGCTTGTACAATCTTGAGAATGAAGAACAGAGCTGGAAGAATCATGCTTTCATATTTCAGAGTTATACTACCGGGTTGGTCAAAAGGTTTGTTTGTTTCCGTAAGATGTTATGGAAAAACACAAATGAACCTTTGGGCCAATCTAACTCAAAGCTACAATAATCAAAACAGTATGGTGCTGACACAAAAACAGACATACAGATCAGTGGAACAGGGTAGAGAACCCAGAAATAAATCCACATACTTATGTTCAATTAATCTATGACAAAGAAGGCAAGAAATTCAATGGAGAAAAGACAGTCTCTTCAGAAAGTGGTGTGGGAAAACTGGACAGCGACATGGAAAACAATAAAATGTGAACATTCTCTAATACCATATATGAAAATAAACTCTAAAGCCCCAACTGTAAGACCGGAAATCATAAAACGCCTAGAGAAAAACATAGACAACACTCTCATATGAATCGCAACTAGTTTCAGATCCATCTCCTAGAGCAAAGTAAATAAAAGGAACCTAATTAAACTCAAAACCTTTTGCACAGCACAGGAAACCATCAATAAAACAAAAAGACAAAATAATGAACAGGAAAAAACATTTGCAAATGATATATAACTGATAAGGAATTAATATCCAGAATATAAAAAGTTGATACAAATCACAATCAAAAAAACAAACCACCTGATTAAAAAATAGGCAGAAGAATTGAATAGACCTTCTTCCAAAGAGGACATACAGATGACCAACAGGCATATGAAAAAATGTTCAACATTACTAATCATTAGGGAAATGTGAATCAAAACCACAGTGAGATATCACTTCACACCTGTCAGAATGGCTAGTATCCAAAAGAACATAAATAACAAATGCTGGAAAGTATGTGGAGAAAAGGGAACCCCCCTACACTGATGGTGCTAATGTAAATTGGTGTAAGCACCGTGAAAAGCAACATGGAGCTCTCTAAAAAACTAAAAACAGAACTGCTTCATGACCCAGCAATTCCACTCTTTGGTTTATATTGGAAGAAAACAAAAAACCTACTTCAAAAGGATACCTGCACCTCAATGTTCATAGCAGAATTATTTACAATTGGCAAGATACGGAAGCAACCTTAAGTGTCCACCAACAGATGAATGGATAAAGAAGAAGTAGTAAATATGTACTGTGGGATACTAGTCAGCCATAAAAAATACTGAATTTTTGCCACTTGCAACAACATTGGTGGACATGGAGAGCATTTATGCTAAGTAAAATAAGTCAGAGGAAGACAAGTATTGTATGGTATCACTTATACATATAACCTAAAAATAGGACAAACTAGTGAATATAACAAAAAAGAAACAGACTCACAGATATGGAGAACAAACTTGCGGTTATCAGTGGGGAGAGGGAAAGGGGGTAGGGCAAGAAAAGGGCAGGGGATTAAGAGGCACAAACTATTATGTATAAAATAAATAAGGCTACAAGGATGTATTGTACAACAGGGAACATAGTCAGCATTTTGTAGTAATCACTCATGGAATATAGTTTTAAAAAGCTGTGAATCATTATGCTGTACACCTATAACATATGTAATATTGTATATCAACTATACTTCAATTTAAAAAGTGGGGAAAAGATAACAGGAATTTAAATCAGAAATGTCTAGAAGTCTGTTGAACCTCCACCTTCATCAGAAAGATGGTGATGATGACCCTGTATGCGAGACAACAAGAGACTCAGATCTGTAGAGTGGACTTTTGGACTCTGGGGGAGAGGGAGAGGGTGGGATGAGATGGGAGAATGGCATTGAAACATGTATGTATACTATCATGTAAGAAATGAATTGCCAGTCTATGTCCGATGCAGGATGCAGGATGCTTGGGGCTGGTGCATGGGGAAGACCCAGAGAGATGTTATGGGGTGAGAGGTGGGAGGGGATTCATGTTTGGGAACGCATGTACACTCGTGGTGAATTCATGTCAATGTATGGCAAAACCAATACAGTACTGTAAAGTAAACTGAAGTTAAAATAAAAATTAAAAAATAAATAAATAAAATAAAATANNNCTGCACCTTAAAGTTTAATTTCATCATTTTCAAATGAGTAAATAAGTTAGTTAAATATGGGTCCACAGGCCTTATTCAAGGAGGTGAGAGAGGAAAAGAAAACAAATTACTTCTCTGAAATCTTAAGATAGTTGTGGCAAGTCATGATTGTGGTCATTGGTCCAAAGATGACATACTGAGATTTAGAACTGCTTAGTGATTCTTTGATTCACTCAGAAATCTAGTAAATACTTATTAAGTAAGCATTTGTCAGATACTATGTTAGGTATTTATGAACAAATTAAGTTCCTAACCCTCAAAAATCTAGTTTTTAAATTGAAGTATAGTTGATCTGTAATATTTCAGGTGGACAGCAAAGTGATTCAGTAATACAAACATATACATTCTTTTTCAGATTCTTTTCCACTACAGGTTATGACAAGATATTGACTATAGATCCCTGTGCTATATAGTAGTTGGTCCTTCTCAAATATCTATTAGGATCAAGCATTTAATAGAAAGTTAAGCTTGCATAAAATTGAAAATATCACAGTTTTAAAAATCAAAGTTTCTAAAATAATTTTATCCAACTGTGCAAATGTCAAAATGTAGTATTAAGTATAAGTATTAGTATTAAGTATATAAGCCACACACAATGAATACAGAGTTTCATGTTATAGTTATATCTCTATATCCCTCTGTGGTCAAAATATTTCTCTTCTAATCTAGTGCATATATATGAACTTGATGTACATGTATCTGATTCATGGATTAGTACCTAAAAGCCCCTTTAAAAGTTTTTCCCATGTCACTTTAATTATGTTAATATAATACATAATACTCACTGGGCTGCTCCTTCCCTGAGAAGATTATCATTATTAAGTAGTAACCGAACATCTGCAAAACAAACATTAAGTTTTCAGTATTACTATTTTCCTATATTTGAAATTTCTATGGATTGAATTTACGTTATTTCAGTCATGTATTAGCCTCCTACCCACCCCCCAAAATATGTACAGAAGATCAAAATATTACTTTGATGACCAAAATAACCACAGAAACACATCATGGTATTAATAAGAAAAGAAAAGATTTTGGAAAGGAAATAGGAGATGGAATGAAATAAAAATGTGTTATTTCAAATGCAGGCAGACTGAGACTGTAACCACCTATACCTGTAACTTTCTTCTTTAAAGTGAAGATAAGCTACACCAAAAAGATGATGTGAACAGATCTGCAAAAGATTGAGGACTATGCCTCTTAGTGTGACAATACTATCATGAGTCTCATACGTATTTACTTTATGGAAAAAGTGATTAAAACAAGAAGCAGCTTGTGAACACAGTACAGATGGAGGCATTTCATTTCTCAGACATCTCATGTTCAACGATAGACAAATGTGTTTAGTTGGATATGGATAACTACTTTACTTGATCGAGTAATCTCATTTTGTTTGTTGATTCTTAACTTTGTCCTAATTTTAGACTCAACTATGCAGACATGTATCTATTAATCATTAAAACAGAACTAAAACTACTACTTTTAGTTGGGAAAAAAAAATTACAAAATTTCACCAGAAACCAAACAAAATTCTACTCTAGTCTTGGTGTTTTTTCTTTCATTATTTTCCCTACACACTTGGCTATTGTACATAATTGCTATAAAATATACATATAACAAAGTATCCTAATTTTTTCATTAAATGAAAATAACACAAATAACTTAAGAAACTGGTTAAATATAACACAGACAATAGTTCTTATAAATAGTGTAAAATTGGGCTTCTAGTAGATATAATGCAGATATGCATTTATCAACATGGAAATAAATATGCAATAAACAGGAAGGAGGAAATTCATCATGCACAGTAAGTACTACACTCATGTAATGTTATATACATGAGTATAAACTGAGAAATGTTTTAAGTATTTTATTCAAACAGTGGAGAAGGCAGGGTAGAATTCTGTATGATTCTAGATTCTCTTCCACACTTTAGAAATTTTAAAATGACTACGAATCAATAAAAATATAGTTATTCCAAAGGAAAAATATTGCCTATTCACATACCTCTTTTCAGCAGTGGGTCAAAAAAAAAAAATCTCTTTGACTAACCACTAATACAACTCCAATTTAATTTCTAAATTAACTGATTTTAAACAACGGAAGCTTCTGCCTGAATAAAACAAAGATATATACAATTATAGGTATTTCTATCTCACAAAGTAAACTGGCAATTCTAATTGACACATATGATTCCTGTATCTTCAGTATTTAAAGCACAAGCATTAACAGTGCTTCTGCACAGTAATGTCTCTTCTCCCATTTAAATGGGAAAATAATTTAAAAGCAGAATCTATTGATCCTGTTATCTTTACTCTGGAAAAAAACAATTCAAACTTTTATCATATGTAGAATACTATAAAAGAAACAGAGAAGAATTTGAATAAAATAAAAACTACTCTTAAGGGATGTGGTTTCAAGTCAGACCACACATTAGAACAATGGGTGATGAGTGGGAGTCTAAAAAAAAAACAAAGAACAGTATACACTTCAGAGCTCCTGCCCAGATAACACATCAGTTCCTGAAAACTAAGACCAAAAATCCATGTTGTAGCGATTCTAACAGGCAATCTGGGAAACAGCATTTGGGAAGCACTAATCTGACAAGATTATGACTCTGCATTTATAGCCTTTGTGGCGTCCATGAAATTATTCTGATGTTAATGTTATCAACAAAAATAGCATACAAATAATCAAATACATATGAGATTTTTTTCCCTTCAAATATTTCATTCCTTTTTAATACTAATATACTCGTATATGTAGTTTAAACCTACATATCTTATATCTCCCACTCCCATTTCACAGCTCCAGCCCAGGCCTACTGAATGCCCAAATCTATTGGACCTCAACACAGAATGTATCAATTCAACATTAATTTCCAATGAGACTTACAAAAGCAATTTCTAGGACTCATATATTCTTCAAGGGTCTTTCTGATGAATACATTTGTAAGGCATTTAACTCAAAACAGTAAGTGAAAAACTTCTCTCAGAATTATAATTTATTCTTGGCTCTGTAAATTGTACAGGAGTTTGGGAGCCACTAACTTTAGTGCAATTTCCCCCTTATCAATTTAAGTTTTAAACACCAATTTTGACCCAAGGGAGAAGAGACTCTGTCTTCTTTAATGTCCCAACCATCACACATATTAATGGGTATTTAGATTAAAAAGACTGAATATTAAAACAGAATTTAAGCCCTACAGCAACAGAGGTATTTTTGAATTCTCCCCAGCTTCCCAACTTATTGCTTCAGATTTTATAGTTATCTTGAAAGAGAGAATATTTTAACTTTCAGATTTTTCACAATATAGACTACCATTCTTCCTGAGTGTAGATCAGTGGTTAAATTTTTAAATGTGTAACAATTGCCATATGTAACTCTATGTACTAAATCATACATTAATACAGTTTGTGGATAATTTAGGGGATTTTTCTAGGGTATTTTAGGATTTGAAATGGCTGAACTATTTCAAATTCTAAAAGATGATGTTGTTCAAGGGCTGCATTCAATATGCCAGCAAATTTGGAAAACTCTGAAGTGGCCACAAGACTGGAAAAGGTCAGTTTTCATTCTTATCTCAAAGAAGGACAATGCCAAAAATGTTCCAACTACCACACAACTGCACTCATTTCACATGCCAGCAAGGTCATGCTCAAAATCCTCCAAGCCAGGCTTCAACAGTACGTGAACTGAGAACTTCCAGACATACGAGCTGGATTTAGAAAAAGCAGAGGAACCAGAGAACAAATTTTCAACATCTGCTAGATCACAGAAAAAGCAAGGGAATTCCAGAGAAACATCCATCTACTTCTGTTTCACTGACTAAGCTAATGCCTTTGACTGTGTGGATCACAACAAACTGTGAAAAATTCTTAAAGACATGGGAGTACCAAATGATCATACCTGTCTCCTGAGAAGCCTGCATGCAGGACAAGAGGCAATAGTTAGAATTGGACACAAATAATGCACTGGTTCAAAATTGGGAAAGGAGTATATAATGGCTGTATATTGTCACCCTGTTTGTAGAGTACATCATGTGAAAGGCCGGGCTGGATGAAGCACAAGCTGGAATCAAGATTGCCAACAGAAGTATCAATAACCTCAGATATGCAAATAACACCACCCTTTTGGCAGAAAGCAAAGAGGAACTAAAGAGCCTTTTGATGAAGGTGAAAGAGGAGAGTGAAAAAGCTGACTTAAAACTCAACATTCAAAAAATGAAGATCATGGCATCTGGTCCCATTACTTCATGGCAAATAGACGGGCAAACAGTGGAAACAGTGACAGACTTTATTTTCTTGAGCTCCAAAATCACCACAGATGGTGACTGCAGCCATGAAATTAAAAGACTCCTGGCTTCATGGAAGAAAACCTATGAAAAACCCAAGACAGCATATTAAAAAGCAGAGACATCATTTTGCTGACAAAGGTCTATATAGTCAAAGCTATGGTTTTTCCAGCAGACATGTATGGATGTGAGAGTTAGACCATAAAGAAGGTGGTGTTGATGATTTCGAATTGTGGTGTTTGAGAAGACTCTTGAGAGTCCCTTGGACTGCAAGATCAAAGCAGTCAATCCTAAAGGAAATCAATCCTGAATATTCATTGAAGGGACTAATGCTGAAGTTGAAGCTCCAATACTTTGGCCACTGATGTGAAGACCTGACTCACTGGAAAAGACCCTGATGCTAGGAAATATTGAAGGCAGGAGAAGGGGATGACAGAGGACGAGATGATTGGATGGCATCACCAACTCAAAGGACATGAGTTTGAGCAATCTCCGGGAGATGGTGAAGGAAAATGGAAGCCTGGCGTGCTGTAGTCCATGGGGTTGCAAAGAGTCGAACACAACTGATTGACTGCACAACAGCAACAATTTTTGCCTCATTTTTTGACTTTCAAAACTAATCTTTTCTGAGGTGAGATTCCATTATATCTTATACTATGAATGAAAATGAATGATTAAACTTCTTAAAAAACAGGTTTAAATAGCTTACTCTGGAGTAGAATGTTTAAAAATGAAACTGAATGAATACCCATTTAAGACATAGTAAAGGCCAAATATTTGAAGTAGAAGTAACAGATTTTTTTAAGTATTTATGGTAGCTTATTCTCAAAACTGTTTAAAAAAAGTCTTGTATAAAGATCTCTACAAGCCATTTTCTGCATGACCGTTTCAATGTTTCAATCACATTGTTCTTCCTGTTAAAAAGGAAGTATTTT
This sequence comes from Redunca redunca, assembly GCA_006410935.1. Taxonomy (NCBI): domain Eukaryota; kingdom Metazoa; phylum Chordata; class Mammalia; order Artiodactyla; family Bovidae; genus Redunca; species Redunca redunca. The sequence continues at coordinate 126,643 of SJYQ01104621.1, forward strand.
AGAGTTTTTACAGCAACCAGGAGACTATGTTATATTTAAATTTCTCATCTATGGGTGAACAATTATAAAACTGTTTGCTATATAGTGTAAGGTTTAAAGAAAGGCATACTGGTAACTGATTTATGAGCTATAATTTAAACAACAAATTTTTTTACATGTGATGTCATTTTCTAAGCAGGTGAAACAGGCATAGTGAAACAGTGTTTCTCCCTTTCTTGGCTGTTCTTATTATCTACTAATCTTTTCTTTAAAAGAAATTAAAAAAAAAATGCATCTCACAATTCCAAAGAATATTTAAAATTAAAATTTTCTTATCTTTTTAAATGATTTAATGTTATTCTTTTTAGAGGATTAAAATTTATCAGGTACAATAATCTATGTCATAAATATATTATATTGTAGACCTTACATAATGCAGACTGACAAAAATTTTCATTGCAATTCAGAAAATACAGATTTTTCTACCCATTCTCTTTAGCTTAGTTATTGGTTATGTAATTTATTCTTTAAAGAATGAGTACTGGATACCTCAAGCCTTATTGTTTATGAATTAAACACTCACCATTAAACACTTCATTAAATTCTCCAGGAGGAGCATGAATGATGAACTTGGCTGCTATGCGCACCTGAAACAGAAATGAAGATATAAATGTCCCATAGCATAGGCCTCTGCTAAAACAACAAAAGAATCATGAGGAATTATACTGCTTCAAAATTCTATTGAAAATGACTTAAGATTTTAAAGACTGACTTTTTTTTCACTCAAACACCCTAAAGTTATTACTCTTTTAATTATTTAATATAATCACAATGCATAAGCTGAATGCAGATAAAATATACATATAACTAATGCATTTAAGGATTCAAAGCTGCCTACATAGAAAGATTTTCTTATAAGCAAATTTTTCTTTTAAACTAAAACAGAAAAAAATGACCCAGCAAGAAAATTTATATGTATGAAGAATTAAGAAACATTTAGGTAAAACAAAAAAATATATGCATGTGTCTATACAGTCACAGATGTGCTTATCTATAAAGTCACAAATTAGTAAAAAGAAAAATGTAGTGAGGAAGAAAGCATAAATTCAAAATGCTCTGAACATGACACCTGACTGAATCTTTGGAATTTTAGCTCAAAAATAAGTGAGAGACAAATATCAACAGGTATGAAACTGAAATTTGAAACTGTTAGTCACTCAGTTGTGTCTGACTCTTTGTGACCCCGTGGACTATAGCCTGCCAGGCTCCTCTGTCTATGGAATTCTCCATGCAAGAATACTGGAGTGGGTTGCCATTCCCTTTTCCAGGAGACTGAACCCGGGTCTCCTGCATTGCAGGCAGATTCTTTGCCATCTCAGCCACCAAGGAAGTGCCATCAACAGGTATACTGACAGACATATTTCAAGAGAATAAGCGCTATATTACAGAGATTAACACTAATGAATACATACATACACACACATATATATATTTTGAAAGGTTAGATGATAAGCCCAGTATTATCATTTAGTGAAGAAATTATGAGTAATTATAATAATTTCCCAATCACTATACAATAACTTTCAACTAAGCTGATCAGTGATCTTGTCAGATATGTACATTCATTAGCCCTACCCAACCAACTGAATTAGATTCTGGAAATGAGGCCCAGAACACACTATTGAGAGAAGCTTTCCAGGTGATTTTTAAAATACACACTCAATAGTCACTGAATTAAGGGACCACACTTGGCAAAAACAAAAGCCTTATTTCATATTGTCCACTTGTCACTGCTCTGATGTGGACACTAAAAATAATGGAAAAGCAAATAGTCCTAGATCTAGAAAGAAATCAAATTTATTGTTAAAAGCATTTCAACAAATAAAAACTTCAGGTTTTCTTCTAACAGGTATTTAAGGAAGAAATACCAATTCTATACTAATTATTTCAGAAAACAGAAGTGAAAACAACTTCCAACTTTTTAAAAAAGAACAGCATTGTCTTATACCAAAGACTAAAATACTATAAGAACACAACTCAAAGACCAAAATCCTCCTGAAGGTAGATGCAAAAATCCTCTCAATAAAATATGAGCAAATTTAATCCAATTATATATAGAAAGGATAACACATCACAACCAAGTGAAGTTTATCCTGGAAATGTAGGGCTGTTTCAATATTTGAAAATAAACGATAGTAATTCATGATATCAATTGATTAAGATGAAAAGCCACAACTACCTCAATAGAAGCAGGAAATTATTTAATAACATTCAACAACCAATAATGATAAAAATTCTTAGCAAACTAAAAAGTGTCTTTAATCTGGTAAAAGATATTTTCAAAAAAGCCTATAGCTAACATCATCCTTAGCGGTCAAAGACAGAAAGCTCCCCCCTAAAATCAGGGACAAGACAAGAATGTCTGTTCTCATCCCTCCTATTTAACATCACACTGAGAGTGCAATAAGGTAAGAAAATGGAATGAAAGGCAATTTCATAAATAAAACTTTCTACTTGCCAACATGATTCTTTCCAATGAAAAATCCCAAGGAGTCTTAAACAAATAAAGAAAGCTACTAAAAAACCTAAAATTGGAGTAGGAAATGGCAACCCACTTCAGTATTCTTGCCCAGAAAATTCCATGGACAGAGGAACCTGGAAGGCTACAGTCCATGGGGTTGCAAAGAGTTGGACAAGACTAAGCAAGAGGAGCGAGCAAGAACCTATAACTTAGGTAAAAATCTAACAAAATATGTGAAGACTAATATTCTAAGAACTACACAAAACTGATGAAAGAAATCAAAGAAGCTCTAAATAAACAGATATGCTGGGTTCATGGATTGTAAAATAACAATTTTCAAATGCCCAATCAAGATCCAAGAAGAATTTCTTTGATACATAGCAACAAGCTTATTCTAACACCAATGCTTCCTATACTATTATTTTTCTACGTTTGAAGAATCCAATGAATGCAGATTATTTTGGCTATGTATTAATACGCCCTCCCCTAAATGCAAGCAACATCAAGAAATCACTCTAATGCCTAGAACAGCCATAAACATCACCAAAGTATTAAAAAAAAAAAAAAGATTTTGTCTAGAAAATTAGAGGGAATAAATATTATTCACACCCTCAGTAGTAAACAGGATTCCCTTGTGGCTCAGCTGGTAAAGAATCTGCCTGCAATGTGGGAGACCTTGGTTTCATCCCTGGGTTGGGAAGATCCCCTGGAGAAGGGAAAGTCTACCCACTCCAGTATTCTGGCCTGGAGAATTCCATGGACTGTGTAGTCCATGGGGTTGCAAAGAGTTGGACACCACTGATCAACTTTCACTTTCAGTAGTAAACACAAAGTAGTAATGGCAAATGAAATAGAATAGCCAAAACAATTTTGAAAAAGAACAAAGTTGAAGAGTTCATATCACCTAAACTACAGTCATATACGGATCATAATGGAATAGAACACAAAGCCCCAAAATAAACCCATACACCTCAGTCAATTAATCTTTGACAAAGGAGGCAAGAATATACAATAGAGAAAAGACAGTCTCTTCAGCAAGTGATGTTAAGAAAGCCACATGTAAATCAATTAAGTCAGAACACTGGCTCACATTAAAACACAAAATGGCTTAAAACACATATAAACTCAAAATGGCTTAAAGATTTAAATATATGACATGATATCATAAAACTCCTAGAAGAGAACACAGGCAAAACATTCTCTAACCTAAATCTTACCAATGTTTTTCTGGGTCAGTCTTCCAAGACAAAAGAAATAAAAGCAAAAATAAAAAATGGGACCCAATCAAAATTCTATGCTTTTGCACAGCAAAAGAAACAATAAATAAAATGAAAAAACATCCTATTTGGGAGAAAATATTTGCAAATGATGTGACCAATAAGGGCTTTGTTTCCAAAATACAATACAAACATCTCATACAACTCAACAACAACACAACTGAATCAAAAAATGGGCAGAAAACCTAAACAGACATTTCTCCAAGAAAAGACATACAGATGACCAATAGACACATGAAAAGATTCTCAACATCACTAATTATTAGAGAAATGCAAATCAAAACTACAATGAGGTACCACCTCACAGGTCAGAATGGCCACTGTTAAAAAATCTACAAATAATAAATGCTGAGAAGAGGGTGTGCAGAAAAGGGAACCCTCCTACACTCTTGGTGGGACTGTAAATTGATGCACCCACTATGGAAAACAAAACAGAAGTTCCTTAAAAAAACTAAAAATAGAGCTGTCAAAGAACCACAATCCCACTCCCGGGTATGTATCTGAACAAAACTGTAACTGAAAATGATACATACACCCCAGAGTTCACAGCAGCACTACTCACAGTAGCCAATATATGGAAACAGCCTAAATGTCCATCAACAGCTGAAAGGATAAAGAAGATGTGGTACACACAGACACACACAAACAAGTACTATTCAGCCATAAAAAAAGAATGAAATAAAGTCATTTGTAGCGACCCACTCCAGTGTTCTTGCCTGGAGAATCCCAGGTATGGGGGAGCCTGGTGGGCTGCTGTCTATGGGGTCGCACAGAGTCGGGCACAACTGAAGCGACTTAGCAGCAGCAGCAACACAGACAGACCTAGACTACCATACTAAGGAAAGGAAGTCAGAAAGACAAATACCATAGAATACCACTTATACATAGAATCTAAAATATGACACCAGTGAGCATACCTTCGAACAAAAATAGACTCCAAATACAGAGAACAGATTTGTGGTTTGGGGGGCACCAGGCAAGGACAGATTGGGAGTTTGAGATTAGGAATTGAAAACTACTATATATAAGATGCACAAACAGCAAGGTCCTACTGCAGAACACAAGGAACTATATACAATACCCTGTCATAAACCACAATGGAAAAGAAAAATACAATAATAAAAAGTGTTAAAAAAAAAAGTTAGTCATTAAGATAGCATGGTATTGGCAAAGGGACAATGAATGGAACAGAGTTGACAGCCAAAAAATATATCCCACATGTATATAGCCAAATGTTTTTTGACAAAGGTACAAAGGCAATTCAATGTTGAAAAATATCTTTTCAACAAATGATAGCCAAACAATTAGATATGCATGAGCAAAAAATACACTATGTAAACCTCACTCCTTACCAAAAAAATTACCTCAAAATGGATCATAGCTCTAAATGAAAAATATAGAAATTAACAAAAATTAAAAGGAAACAGAAGAAAAACCTTCATGACCTGGGCTTAGGCAAAAAGTTACTAGACGTGACACTAAAACCACGATCCATTAAAAAAGCTGACAAGCTGGACTTTACTGAAATTAAAAACTTATGCTCTGTTATCAATGCTAAAAAAACGAAATAAGAATTGATGCTTTCAAACTGTGGTTTTGGAGAAGACTCGAGAGTCCCTTGGACTGCAAGGAGATCAAAGCAGTCAATCCTAAAGGAAAACAATCTTGAATATTTACTGAAGCAACTGATGTTGAAGCTGAAGCTCCAATACTTTGGCCGCCTGGTGCAAAGAGCAGACTCATTGGAAAACACCCTGATGGTGGGAAAGACTGAAGGCAGGAGGAGAAGGGGATGAGAGAGGACAAGATGACTTGATGGCATGACCGACTCAATGGACATGAGTTTGAGCTAACTCTGGGAGATGGTGAACAACAGAGAAGCCTAGCATGCTGCAATACATGGGGCTGCAAAGAGTTGGACACAACTGAGCTACTGACAATAACAACAACAAAAGAATGAAAAGACAAGCTATAAACTGGAGAGTGTGAGTGAGTAGCTCAGTCATATCTGACTCTGCCACCCCGTGGACTGTACCCTGCCAGGCTCCTCTGTTCATGGAATGCCCCATGCAAGAATACTGGAGTGGGTTGCCATTCCCTTCTCCTAGGGACCAAACCCTGGTCTCCTTCATTGCAGGTGGATTCCTTACCATCTGAGTCACCATAAACTGGAGAAAATATCAGCAAATCACATATCCAATAAACAATTTGTATCTGGAACATATACTATCAAAATACAACAGTAAGAAAACAGTAAACAAAAGACGTGAACACACTTCATCAAAGAAGATAAACAGAAGATAGATAAACACAAAAAAGGATATGCAGTATCATTAATTATTACAGAAATGAATATTAAAATCATGAAACATCATTATATACCTAATAGAATGGCTAAAATAAAGAAGACTGATAATACCAAGTACTGGTGAGGATACAAAACGACTAGAGCTCTAAAACATTGCTTTGGCAATGCAAAATGGTACAACTGGCAGAAAAAACAGGTTAGCAACTTCTTATAAACACACATCATATGACACAACAATTCCACTTCCAGGTATCTAACTCTGTGTTTCCACAAAAATCTATTCAAAATTGCTCAAAACCAAGAACAATCCACAACTGAAATGTCCACACGTGGGTGAAGCATCTGTGCAATGGAATACTACCCAGGAATGAAAAGGAAGAAATTATCAATGCATGCAACAACTTGGATGAATCTCAAAAGCCTTGTGCTAAATGAAACAAACCAGTCTCAGAAGGTTACATGGCAATGATATGTTTCCATTTATATGATATTTTCAAATAAACAATATTTTATAGCAAGGGAGAACAGATTAATGGTTGCTAGGGGCTGGGAGAAGTGGGTGTGAACACAGTGGGAGAAGTGAAAGAAAAGAAGAAAATGAGGCAGCTTTGGGGGGTGATGGAATCACTTTATATCTTGATTTTGGTAATAGGTACATGCATCTATACACATGTTGAAAGTCATAAAAGAGAAGGGCACACTTCTACTATATGCTAATTAAAAATATATATTTCATGTGTTTTCAAATTATTTTCTTCTAAACTGTTTAAAAGTATTATTAAAATCAAAAGGCAAAATATAGAAAATAAGTGATTTTAAATAGGCAAGGGTGGTGTAGAGAATGGAAGACAGCATATGCTAAACATACACTGGAATCTCCTATGTCTATATAAATGTCTTAACTTCCTTTGTTCCCTTATTCCTCTCTTTCTTCTCTTGGGGTAAATGTAAGAAAGCATTAAAAACAAAGTCTTAATCACTACCACAGGCAACAAATAAAAATTGTGGTATCTTGCTCATGAATTTATCAAATATTTCTTTGGGAAACTTTTAGAATTTTGAAGAAATTGTTTTTACTAGCCCTGAAGACTCACACAATACCAATAAGCTGACAAAATTAAAGTACTGATAGCAAGCAGTATATTATATATATATAAAATACACAATATAGCATATTTAGTGAAACGATTAATTGTTGAGTTTTTTTTAGTTATTTTAATAAAAAATACATATCATTTAGACTTTTATTCAGTTCTGTTTTGGTTTTTTACCGAGAAAGCAAAACTGCTCTATACTTTCTCATCTTAGACTTATTTGCCCTTGTTATTGCACAAAATGCATACAGTAAACCAAAAAGAATTAACAGATGGCTCACAATAACCAAAGTGAATGGTGGGTCAAAAGAAGTGCCACTGAGTATTTAGAAGTCATGGGAGCTGACTGAAAATCCAAAACACAACTTGGACTTTACCAGTTATAACTGAAGTATCTTCATCTGGTCTTTGTGAATTTCAAAAGATAAGATTTTTGGATTTCTCAGCTGCTAAAGAAAATAAAGTGTGTCCACCACAGTAAAGGATTACTTATCTTCCTGAGAAACAGTTCTATCATCAGGGTATTTTTTAAACACTGCTACAGACTAAACATTCCCCTACACCCATCTTTCCTAGCTAACTTAAAAAAAAAAGTAATTTATTCTAGCCCACTTCCAAATCCAAGAAAGAAAAAAAAGTCATACAAGTTAACGAGAAGAGGTCTCAAGAGCAGAATTAAAGTCTGAAAATAATCAAACACAAACTTCCTCAAACTCTAACACACATGGAGCTATACTCAATCTATACCTGCAAATACTAGTTTTTCTGGACAAGCCCTAGTACTCTCCTAGGCCCACAGCAAAATCTCCTACATTAACCATCATCTTCTTCCACATGATATTATTCAAAGCCAGTTCAGTTCAGTCATTCAGTTGTGTCTGACTCTTTGCGACACCATGGACTGCAGCACGAGGCTTCCCTGACCATCACCAACTCCCAGACCTTGCTCAAATTCATGTCCATCGAATGGGATATGCCATCCAACCATCTCATCCTCTGTTGTCCCCTTCTCCTCCTGCCCTCAATCTTTCCCAGCATCAGGGTCTTTTCCAATGAGTCAGTACTTTGTATCAGGTGGCCAAAGTATTGGAGCTTCAGCTTCAGCATCAGTCCTTCCAAAGAACATTCAGGACTTGTTTCCTTTAGAATGGACTGGCTGGATCTCCTTGCAATCCAAAGGACTCTTAAGAGTCTCCTCCAATGCCACAGTTCAAAAGCATCAATTCTTCAGCACTTAGCATTCTTTATGATCCAACTCTCACATACATGACTACTGGGAAAACCACAGCTTTGACTAGACAAACTTTTGTTGGCAAAGTAATGCCTCTGTTTTTTAATATGCTGTCTAGGTTAGTCAGTTTTTCTTCTATGGAACAAGCGTCTTTTAATTTCATGGCTGCACTCACCATCTGCAGTGATTTTGGAGGCCCCCAAAATAAAGTCTGTCACTGTTTCCATGGTTCCCCATCTATTTGCCATAAAGTGATGGGACCGGATGCCATGATCTTCGTTTTCTGAATGATGAGTTTTAAGCGAACTTTTTCACTCTCCTCTTTCACTTTCATCAAGAGGCTCTTTAGTACTTCTTCACTTTCTGCCGTAAGGGTGGTGTCATCTGCATATCTGAGGTTATTGATATTTCTCTTGGAAAACTTGATTCCAGCTTGTGCTTCACCCAGCCCAGCATTTCGCATGATGTACTCTGCATATAAGTTAAATAAACAGGGTGACATTATACAGCCTCGACATACTTATTTCCTGATTTGGAACCAGACTGTTCCATGTCCAGTTCTAACTATTGCTTCTTGCCCTGCATACAGATTTCCCAGGAGGCAGGTCAGGTGGTCTGGTATTCCCATCTCTTTCAGAATTTTCCACAGTTTATTGTGATCCACACAGTCAAAGGCTTTGGTGTAGTCAATAAAGCAGAAGTAGATGTTTTTCTGGAACTCTCTTGCTTTTTTGATGATCCAACAGATGTTGGCAATTTGATTTCTGTCTCAAGTCCTCCTAAACTGGCGTAGGATTCAGGAAAGAGTTAGTACTTTTACTATATTTTTAAACTGTAACTCTAGGTTGGGGAAGGGAGAATGCCTCGGTTTTGTTGGGAAGGTTTGGCTGGATGGAGACTCTCTTATCTATGTTAGTGACTGGCAGGTGACAGACATACTTCATAACAATCACATCGAGAACAGTTTTAAAAAGTTAATACAGAGCTAAAAGCTAGAAGAACTATATTTTTCTTTGCTTTCTCTAGGATCCAAACATTATTTTGTATAAAATATACAAAAAGATAAACCTAACATAAATGGTATGTTCCACTCTTGTGCTTCTTGGGAAAAAAGCAGATACTATAATGTTACTTGTTGTTGTTTAGTTGCTAAGTCATGTCTGACTCTGAGACGCCAGGGACTGTAGCACTCCAGGCTCCTCTGTCCATGAGATTTCCCAGGCAAGAATACTGGAGTGAGCTGCCATTTCCTTCTCCAGGGAATCTTCCTGACAGAGGGACTGAAACCGTGTCTCGTGCATTGGCAGGCAGATTTTTAACCAGTGAGCCACCAGGGTAAGCAGAAGGCAGAGTAGTACATTGAAAACAGCACCCAAAATGTCAGTACATATTACTTGAGAAAAAAAAATAATTTCTGCCCATTGACTGTTAAACACAAAAGTACTATGAAACTTTTTTGTACTTTGCTTTTCTTATGGGCTACAATTCAAGCAACCAATTAAATAATGACAGAAACCCACAGAATAAAATAAGAATTCTTGTGTCTATACTGACATTAAGAAATGGATAAACAAATGGAGGGAAGCTCTTCATTATAGCAGAATTTCAATTAATAAATGCAGATTTAATGACTGAATTAGAAAATCACCCAGGGTGAGCAACAACAGTAATTGTTGCAGGCAACTACCATCCACAGATGCTAAAATTAGTTGGTAACAGTCTAAAAGGATAATTTATAAAATGTGAGGGAATCTTTCTACACAATACTTAACTACTAAGGGATAAACAGTAACTCTGCATTGAAGAAACTTGCTACACACGACCTTTACCAAATGATCTAAGTTATCCTAAAGACCGACATTATGTGCCCCCCAGTAAAATGTACTAAGGACATGATCACTTCTGTTATGTTCCTGCCAAAAATTCATGGCAGATCTAATCATGAGGAAACGTCAAATAGACGTCAAATAGACTGAAATCTAGGTAGAGTCCACAAAGTAACTATTTTGCACTCTTCTGAAGTGGTAAGTTCATGAAGGACAAAAAAATGCTGAGAAAAACTGTTACAGATTAAAGACCAGGGAGACACTACAACAAAATTCAACATGATCCTGGATTAGGTCTTGGACCACGGATTGGTGAAATCTGAATAGGGTCTTCATTGAGACAGTTTAATACTGTATCAATATGAAATTTCTTGATTTTGATCATTGCACAGCCCTAAACACAGTGAAGTATTTAGAGAGTGGGGGGAAAAAATTCCTTCTCTAAAATTGCAGGAATTTTCTCTAATAATTTTTGTAGCTTTAAAGTTCTGCTCTTTACATTTAGGCCATTAACTCACCTGAGACTGACTTTTGGGTATGATGTGGGATAGAGATTCATTTTTTATTACACTGTCGTAAGGATAAATAAACCATCCTACTGCTATTTTTTTTTTAATGGACTTCTCTTCCCCATTGGACCAAATAAATAAAAGAAAGAAGAAAAGTAACTCTTTTCAGTACTATTTTTTTCAATGTGAGTTACTTTTTTTTTCCCCTCCAATCTGGGATATGAAAAACACATCATAATTTTTAATAAATTCCAGAGATCCTTCTGAAAAGTGTCTAATACATTTAGTAGTCAGCATTCAGGTAGTAACTGCAAAAATGTAACTTCCTCGAGAATGTCTCAATATTTAAAAATATCAGCAAGCAACCCTATATTCTAAACTTGGTAGGTAGTTACTCCATGATGAATAAATTTATAAGCAAGAATAAACTCTCATTTGTTTAGTTAGGATGGTCAGGGAATGTAGTTTTTCAGTCAAATGAGCATTCTATGACTTACTGCTAATGCAGTTCTGTAATGTGGACAGTTGATTTTCAAATAACATACATTCAAAACAATAAAAACTTAGACTAATACAAGAAGTAGTAGAGTATATGATCTTTGGAGTCAGATTGAATGAGTTGGATTTTCATTTCTACTACTCATTAGCTACGTAAACTTGGGTGAATAAATAATAATATTAGTTTTAGCAGTGCAGAGTATAAATACATTTGTATTAGCATAGTTACATGTGAAATGCTTCTCTGTGCCCAAAGTGGTACAATGGTGGCTTTATGCCCATGCGTTTCTGTGTTTTCTGCAGTACATTCACTTCTGCACACCAACATTCTTTCTCTTCCCCTGGAATTCATCCCTCCCCTTTCTACTCTGCTCACCTCAAAGAGCAGTGCAACAGGAAGAAAAAGCTAGCTCCTAGTCAGTCAAGTCTTTCCAGTGGTCATGTATGGATGTGAGAGTTGGACTGTGAAGAAGGCTGAGCACCAAAGAATTGATGCTTTTGAACTGTGGTGTTGGAGAAGACTCTTGAGAGTCCCTTGGACTGCAAGGAGATCCAACCAGTCCATTCTGAAGGAGATCAGCCCTGGGATTTCTTTGGAGGAAATGATGCTAAAGCTGAAACTCCAGTACTTTGTCCACCTCATGCAAAGAGTTGCCTCATTGGAAAAGACTCTGATGCTGGGAGGGATTGCGGGCAGGACGAGAAGGGGACGACAGAGGATGAGATGGCTGGATGGCATCACTGACGCAATGGACGTGAATCTGAGTGAACTCCGGGAGTTGGTGATGGACAGGGAAGCCTGGCGTGCTGCGATTCATGGGGTTGCAAAGAGACGGACACGACTGAGCGACTGAACTGAACTGAGTTCTTTGACAGCAATGTACAGTTAACCTGTGGGTTTTCATTTAAGCTAAGACAAATGACTTTTGTCTGAACCCAGGTCTTAACTTCTGTAAATCTCCATTTCTCATAGGCAAATTAAGGGAGATAACATACATCATTATTTCTTAACCTTTTAAAACCCTTGTGTCTGTAAGATAAAATTAAATATTATCTACAGTTACCTTCTGAGAAAACTGCTACTACCTTTAATTCATGAGGAAGAAAAAAAAACAAAAACAAGAGATTCAGAACTGGGATCTGAATGAATTCTTCAGAGGAAGTCTAAGGCTTTTAGGAGCTGCCTCCCGAAACAGCATAATCTTCCTATGATGGTTCAGAAGAAACATCCCAAATATCTGGACAATCTCTTCTACTTCCACTACTTCGATTATCATACATAACAACAGCTGTAAAACCTATATACCTATTACAACCTCTTTCAAGATCAAGATCCACTTTTCTAAATATAACTCAATTAGAAATCTCCACCAAGTGCCTCAAAGATATCTCAGACTTGTCTCACCCAGAGCTACTCCCTCTGTTTGTCATAAAAATTATTGGCACCACCCAGATACCATGCCACACTTTTCCTTTTCTCCCACAGCCAGCCACATGATTGAGCGTCTCTCTCTCTCAAATCTAATCTTTTCTTTGATTCCATTTCTTTCAGACTCAGTCACTTTCTGGATTGTTACAAATGCCCTGCCTCCAGTCTTATCTCCAAAAGTCATTTTCCACTCTGCCACCAGATTGGTACTTTTCAGTGAAAATTCCTATCATTTTCTTTCTGTTTAAATCATCTAATAGTTGCCCATTGCCAACAAGGTAAAGTCTAAAGTCTTTAGCATGACATATAAGGCCTTTCTAAATCTGAAGGCTGTAAAATGTACTGCTAACAGCATAAACCCTAAATAAGACTGTATGTACGCAGGCTACAGCTCCACTGACTCTTACTTACATGACCAAAAACATATTAAACTCAGTTTCCTCACTTGCAGTGAGATAATGCATTTAGAAAAGCACTATGCACTCAATTAACAGCTATTACCTTTTTATGCTACTTCCTAGCTCCTACAACATCCCACATACACACAGTACTGAAGTCTCACTACTCCATTCTCTCTTTCAGATAAGAACTCTCATCTCTCATGCCTCCACATCACTGTATATATGTTTTGGTCACCTTTTATCTACTATGATTAAATTGCACACAGCAGCAGAATATCTTAAACCTTGCAAATTCTCAGAAGAAAAGGTCACATAGAAAGAAAATCTCAAAGATCAAATTATACTTTTAAAACATCTTGACGTATTTAGTACAGCAATCATTAGCATATACTTTTGATAAAGCATTAGTACTGCTACTGAGAACTGCAGTATAAAGGCTAAAATTAAAGCCCAGTTTTATGTGTGCCATGATTAGGGGAAAAACAGGAGGACCCTGAATAGCCTGGCCCCAAGTTCCCATAATCAATCTGCTCCTGCAGATAAAGTTTCTAGCCAGGAGACCCTCTGTCATAGGGAACAGACACAGTTCCTGCTTATCCCTGAGTAGTGGGCTTCAGTTCCCTGCCAGCCTTTGGAATTATTCAAACTAGTCAATCACACCCTCCTGCTGGAACCAGGGATCACTCTAGCCTCTTGATACTGCGAAGTTTGCCTCCATGGCCTCTGCTGATTCACTCTGTTCCCTCAACGATGTCCCCATCTCCTGGGCTGTTGAGTATATGTATTAATAGACTGCTACCCATCTCATCTCTTCAACGTCAGGGGTTGTGTGTTCAGCCATCCCTATAGGCCTATAGCAGGAACCCCTCCCAAATCAACACAGTGAAGACAAGGCTGATAAACAGGATCTCACTTCTCTAGGAAGCCTGAATGTCAGATGTTAATTGGGGATTGAGAAGCAAGGAATTCAGTTATTTAAAATATATCTGACTAGCCCAAAAGTTTATTCAGGTTTTTCTGTAACATCATAAGGAAAAACCCAAATGAACTTTTTGGCCAAACCAATATTTTAAACAAGCAAATAAGCTGACATATAGTTCCAACATTAGAAGGGCATGAGATTCTTCATATAGCTTCTCTATTTTTATTTGAGACATAAATTCACAAGCATGTTTATCTAGTTTTCCATCCTCCATGGATCTGAAGGAAGGGTAAGTTTGACAGTTATACTTACAACATTAAAAACAGGCTGACAACGGCTGCAGAACACAAAGTTCTTTTATAGGAATAAAAAAAAATACAAATCAAGTCTTGTGAAAAAAGAGCTCTAAAATTCCTAGGACATGAATTTTTATTTAAGAATAACTACAGGCTTACATCAATAAACTTCTCAGTTTAGTTCAGTTGCTCAGTCGTGTCCAACTCTTGCGACCCCATGGACTGCAGCACGCCAGGCCTCCCTGTCCATCACCAACTCCCGGACTTTGCTCAAACTCATGTCCATTGAGTCGGTAATGCCATCCAACCATCATCCTCTGTTGTCCCCTTCTCCTCCAGCCTTCATTCTTTCCCAGCATCAGGGTCTTTTCCAATGAGTCAGTTCTCTGCATCAGGTGGCCAAAGTACTGAAGTTTCAGCTTCAGCATCAGTCCTTCCAATGAACATTCAGGACTGATTTCCTTTAGGATGGACTGGTTGGATCTCCTTGCAGTCCAAGGACTCTCAAGAGTCTTCCACAACATCACAGTTCAAAAGCATCAATTCTTTGGCCCTCAGCTTTCTTTACAGTCCAACTCTCACATTCATACATGATTACTGGAAAAAGCATCTTTGACTAGATAGACCTTTGTTGGCAAAATAATGGCTCTACTTTTTAATATGCTGTCTAGGTTGGTCATAGCTTTTCTCCCAAGGAGCAAGCGTCTTTCAATTTCATGGCTGTATGGCTTCTCAGATAAAAATAAAGATCAGAATTTTCCATTATTGGATGATGTAGATTAAGCATTTCAAAATCTCCAGAATTACTGTAACCCTACTGGGTGACTGAGTAACTGGGGAAAGTCTTATGTATGTGGCCAGTGGAGAGCAAGATGAATTACAGGCTCTTTCACAATTTTAGGCAACCTCGTTCAGTCTTCTCTACTCCTTGACCTACAGAAAACTATTTGCTAGTTCAGAAATGAGAAGATCAAGTTAGTTTATTAAATAAAGAGAAATAGGGCTTCCCTGGTGGCTCGGTGGTAAAGAATCCTCCTGCCAATGGAGGTGACATGGGTTCTGTCCCTGGTCTGGGAAGATCATACGTGCCATGGGGCAACTAACTACTGAAGCCAGGGCACCCTAGAGTCCATGCTCCGCAGCAAGAGAAGCCACCACAATGAGGACCCTGCACACTGCAACTGGAGAGTAGCCACCACTCGCCACAACTGGAGAAAAGCCCATGCAGCAATGCAGACCCAGCACAGGCCAAGACAAACAAGGAAACAGTGAGAAGCTGTCTTCCACAGAGCAAATTAGAAGGCCTGAAAGTAAAATGAACTTCCTCAAAAATGAACACTGTACCATCTGCTCAAACTTCTTCAGACCATAATCCTCACAAATATCTGAAGAAAATGGACGGAGTTTGGTTGTAAAGCATTAAATCATTCAACAAGGGAAAAGTAAGGATATTCATCTTTCAAAATCATATCAAATAAAGTTGATTCCACTATTCTTAGAATTTACCAAAGCCTTTTCCTAGAAAGGAGGGAATGCTATCTTTTCCACTGAGTAAAAATACTATTCATTCTAATAAATCTTATAGGAAATTCTCTCCTACTCTACACCACCCATTACTTTCTCTTTGTGAATGTCAGTAAATAGTCACCTAGGACCAGAGGGGTCTCACAGTGAAAGGAGTGCTATGTTAATGCTGGGAAGCTGCCTGCACAAGTCGTTCCTCATGTGCTACAGGCAAGAGAGAGAAGCTGAAGACCCTCAAATTGTGCAGTGCATTCCACACCTTGAGCCTACAGACAGAAACCAGTTTCTCTGAACATTTTTCAATTTGACTGAGACTATGTTATGAGCAAAACAAGTAATACTGATGAATTATGTGGCACCTGCACATTATGTTGGACCAATATGTGAAGAAGTCAAACCGGCACAGTGATGGAAAGAGATCAGTCACAACACCTAGAAAGAGGACTACTTCTGCTTAAACCCATGGAGCAAGGATGGCTTATCTTTCTAAAGGAATTCCTAATTCCTTGGTACTTTCAATGCTGCAACAGATTCAAATGGAAGATAAGCACATTTGGTATAGGAAGCTGTGATCAAAACCCTTGGCAACAGTAGGGCATAGATTAATGATCTAGACAAACATCAACAGAATACTGAATTGCTGTCTTGGGTGATCTCTAAGAACACATTGAGTATAGTACAATGAGTACAGTACAACACATTGAGTGTTACCTGGACTATAGTTTTAGGACTATACTCTTAAAACCTACCATCTTATCTGCACTGCTGAATAAACCTGAAAAAATTCTCAGGGAAGGAGAAGAAAGGGGAAGTTGGCTGATAAACTCCATATGTAGCTTTCTGCTTTGCAGTCCTTGACTCTGTCAGTCTATTAGTATATATAGATAGCACCCTACTCAAGCAAAGCCAAGCTTCGTGGTGAAATGCCATGGATAGAAGAGAAGGCAATGGCACCCCACTCCAGTACTCTTGCCTGGAAAACCCCATGAACGGAGGAGCCTGGTAGGCTGCAGTCCATGAGGTTTCGAAGAGTCGGACACGACTGACATGACTGAGCGACTTTACTTTCACTTTTCACTTTCAGGCATTGGAGAAGGAAATGGCAACCCACTCCAGTGTTCTTGCCTGGAGAATCCCAAGGACAGTGGAACCTGGTGGGCTGCCGTCTATGGGGTTGCACAGAGTTGGACATGACTGAAGCGACTTAGCAGCAGCAGCAGCCATGGAGAGAAGTGATTAGATTCCCTAGGCCTACACCGCCTCTTGATACATCTGTTACTGGAAGAGGTGAGCATCTGGCAGTGCTACTGCAACTCTGTGATTACCAGCTAGAACAGGAAAGTACAATAGAGTGAGGAATTTACCATGGGTTGTCAATCAACTATTGGTACAATTTATATAAGCTGTTGGCAAAATTAATGGTTACTTGTGTCTATGAAAGTTGGCTTAAAGCTCAACAGTCAGAAAACAAAGATCATGGCATCTGGTCCCATCACTTCATGGGAAACAGATGGGGAAACAGTGGAAACAGTGTCAGGCTTTATTTTTTGGGGCTCCAAAATCACTGCAGATGGTGACTACAGCCATGAAATTAAAAGACGCTTACTCCTTGGAAGAAAAGTTATGACCAACCTAGATAGCATGTTGAAAACCAGAGATATTAATTTGCCAACAAAGGTCCGTTTAGTCAACGCTATCGTTTTTCCAGTGGTCATGTATGGATGTGAGAGTTGGACTGTGAAGAAAGCTGAGAGCCGAAGAATTGATGGTTTTGAACTGTGGTGTTGGAGAAGACTCTTGAGAGTCCCTTGGACTGCAAGGAGATCCAACCAGTCCCTTCTGAATGAGACCAACCCTGGGATTTCTTTGGAAGGAATGATGCTAAAGCTGAAACTCCAGTACTTTGGCCACCTCATGCGAAGAGTTGACTCATTGGAAAAGACTCTGATGCTGGGAGGGATTGTGGGCAGGAGGAGAAGGGGACGACCCAGGATGAGATGGCTGGATGGCATCACTGACTCGATGGACATGAGTCTGAGTGAACTCCGGGAGCTGGTGATGGACAGGGAGGCCTGGTGTGCTGCGATTCATGGGGTCGCAAAAAGTCAGACACGACTGAGCGACTGAACTGACTGTGTCTGAGTTCTCCAATTTTTCTGATGCTTCTGCTGGGCACTGTGAATTGGCAAAATTTTCACAAACACTAAGGCAAAATCCAGGAGACTTTTGACTGCCTGAGGAAGACATTAATTATTAAGTAAGAAATGGAGTCTTCTTCCATTTAAATCTGTTTCCAAAGCAGATATAAACATACTAAGCTGAAAATTTTTTTTTTAAAGATTTAAGCAATTGAGAAAAAGGAGATAAAAAGTATAAAAAGCAGATAGTGCCTGTGCATGAAAGCACACGGCAAACAGCCCTGCACTCTACAGGAGCTCCAAAGTAAACTGCATAGGAAATGCTTATATGAAAAATTACCTTAAATTCAACTTAACTAGGCATCCTGTATTTTGTCTGAGAACCCTACCTACAACCCCTCTAAGTTGTGTATGTCGGAAACTTCCCCACAAACTCATTTCCTCCTTGATCAAGGCAAGAGACACCAGAGTAGAGATTTCCCAAATCTAGATGCCTAGTAGAGTTGCTGGCACAGTTTTTGAAAAAATACAGATTTCCATGTCCCATTCCCAGGTAGCACAGTGGTAAAGAATCCGCCTGCCAATGCAGGAGACAGTAAGAGATGAGGGTTGAATCCCTGGGTTGGGAAGATCCCCTGGAGAAGCAAATGGCAACGAGCTCCAGTATTCTCGCCTGGAAAATTCCATGGACAGAGGAGCCTGGTGGGCCAAAGTCCATGGGATGGCAAAGAGCTGGACATGACTGAGCAAGAGAGCTCTAACATTCCATTCCAGAGCTACTGAATCAATCTCCAGAGGACTGAGACCTACAAATCTTATTTCTGAAAATCTCCCCAAGTGACTATGACTGGCTGCTAGATACTGTACCCACTGACCTATAAGGGACTGTATATGCAAAATTTGAGGCATTCAGTTTTCTGAAGAAAAGAATCATAGGCTTCACCTGATTCTCAAAGAATGTGATCCCTAAAAGGGTCACTGCCTTAGAGACCAGCAGTAAAATTTTAAAAAGCTATTATGAATTTTTCTACTTCAACTACAAGAATTACTTGACATTATATCCCATAACTCTCTAAAAACTTCCTATGCCTTTTTGACAGTTAAAAGTAAAATAAAAGTAAAAAAGTAGCTTTTAAAAAACTCTATTGTTATTTATTTAAAAAGTTTATGATCAAGTGATCATCAATTGCACATCTGTGTTATAGACTCATTTACTGAGTATACGTAAGAGATAATTTGTTTTTATAAATTTTCCTTTTGAGTTCTTTTCGTTTATAATTAATCATTTTGAATGGTAATTAAAAAGAGGGCCCATATCACTTAATCTACAACTAGGTCATCCACTGAATTCAACATCTAGTTCTTTTAATATGTTTTTACCACTTATTTAAAATATTAAGAAACCTGTGAATCCAAAGTAGGTATTATCATGAACTGAGAAAGTTATACAAATTATTATCTATCTTAAACCTTCAATTTCTTTCTCTCTTCTGAATCATTCCTCTCAGCCCACAAACACTCCTAAATCTTTTCTATCTTAAAAAAAAAAAAAAGTATCCCTAAAATGAAATAGAAAAAATGAAGTACTATCTATTCCTTCTTCTTTCTTTTGGGTTTCTCTACTGAATTTTTTTCAAAAATGACATATAATTAAATGAAGAAGGAGATTAAAGACATACAAACTTCCAGTTGTAAAGTAAGTGAGTTACAGGGATAGAATATGCAGCATAGGAAATATTGAGAATATTGTAATAACTGTCTGTGGTGACAAGACTTATCATGGTGACAAAAATACTGTATCGCTACATAGTACACCACAAAATAATAAAATATAAATTATGTCAATTTTTTAAAGCTTAAAAATTGATCAAAAGACAAACACAGGAGGAAAAAAGAGTAATTTATACTTACTGTCTCCACTTCTCATCCTTTAGTCAACATTTGCTGAACACCTAATACAGTGAAGTTCAATCCTGGTGACATCTTCAAATCATCTGGGAAGCTCTTTTTGAAAAAATACAGATGCTCAGGTCTCACTTATGAGTGAAGTCTGTGCATGCATCTTCGTTTATAAATTCTCCAGATGATTCTAATATGCAGCCAGAGTTGACATCACTGATCTACTATATGCCATACACTTTACTGCCACTACCAAGATGCGTAAGACACAAAGCCTGCACCTGAAGAACACAGCAAATAAGATTATCAGGACACTTATTAAAATTGGTAAATGTTACAACAAAGAAAGGGATGTGCAAAGTGCTAAGGGAACAGAGATAGGCCAAGGTATGCAAAGAGGAGGGATGTCTTTGAGGCAGATTATTGAAGTACAATGTAGACAATAATGCTATTAAACTGCTTTCTTAAAAGTCACTAATGATCTCACACCTACCACTTAAAACAGTCCACCTCATCTGCACCAGCTTTACCGTATGCAAGATAGGGATAATGACAAGGTTACTCTGACAATTAATTGAGTATTTAACACAGTAGATACTGGGACATAATAGATACTGTTTGTGTCTCATCCCTTTCTCTAAAAGCCAAAGGCTCTTCTCAATCCTGTATTCCTTTTTAATCCCTTTGCAATACTGCACTGCTCCTAGAAATTCCCCTCAGGTTCTGTGAGATGAGCACCTACCCTGTGCTACTTCAAAGGTCACTCCTCACCTTCTAGTTTCTCTCTTTATGACTTAACATGAAAGTATACAAAAGTACACACTTTCTGTCCTCTCCTCTGCTATGTCTGAACTTGTTCTCCTAAAAGGTTTACTCTCACCTCTCCTTGAACCCACAGTGAGGATCTCCAAATCTACATAAAATCTCTTGATCTCCTGTCCAAACTCCACTTCTGTATTTCCATATCTGCTAGGTATGTTTACAGAGACATTCTGCTAGCACCTCAAACTCAGCAGAACCCAAACAAAATTCACTATTATTCCCCCAATCTGTCCATCTTCTCTCCTGTTTTCTTTAGCTGTTAGTGGTGGTTCCACTTCTCAGTCAACCAGATTTTAATGTTCACAGTTATCATTGATTTTTCCCTTTCTCTACACTCACCATGTCTTGTTGATCCCAACCCTGAAATGTTAGCAATCATTTTCTTTTCTTCCCTCTGTGACTTGTGAAAACAACTTTAAATCACATCCTAACACTTAAGTCAGTTTCCCAACTGGTCTCAATAGCTAGTTCCAATCTCTCTAGACCCATGATTCTCAACCAGGGGTGATTTCATAGTAAAGGAAACATTTGTGACCACATGGGGCAAGGATGCCCAAACATCCTACAATGCACAGGACAGTCCCATAACAAAGAGTTACCTGGCCCAAAAGTGAATAGTGCTGAGACTGAGAAAATCTGTGCTGTTTAACAGCACAGTTTGTCTTTTCGTCTCTTACTTAAAAATGTACTTAAATCACACTTCCTGCTCATTCCTACTTTTCCGTTTTTCTTCCTGTGTTGTGCTCTCTGGCATGAGCTTGTATGCTAACTGATGCCTACCATCCTCCAAGGCAGAGATAACTTTTCCATCTTCTGAATTTCCAAGAACGTACTGCTTTCTGACTCTGTGCAGTATGTATGTTATCTATGTCCAATTCACCTCTGAATCTATCTATAGTCTTACATTGTGTCTACCAAACAGGTAGACATCACCAGCCTTCAGTGAATATGAAGATTTAATCTATGGTTTCATTTATTCACAAACACTGCATTTCTCCTCTTCTTCCCTGCTCCCTCTGAAATTAGGTTCATAGATATAGCTTGCTTCAGAAAATGGAAATCTGAGCAGAAGGGCAGTGAGTCTCTTAGGAGAAGCGGGGAAAGGAGTCGGGGAAGAGACCTTTAAAAGCCAGTGGGTATTTCCCCACTGCTATGGGGACAGTGGTAAAAAAAAAAAAAAAGTCTAAGACTTTTTTTTTGAGGGGAAGGGTAAATTTCACATGCTCTGTTTTGTAGATTTAAGGTGTACAGCCTGTTACTTGGATATATTTATATACTGTACCTTGATTTCCACTGAAGCAATATTCATTCACATAATTTTAGTACAATACTGTCTATATTTATTATATTAAGAATCAAGTCAGCATGGTTTATTTACTACTCATAAGTTTGTACCCTTATCTTACTCCCCCACTCTACATTCCCTGATAACCACCTTTTACTGTTTTAACAGGTTTGACTTTTTTTAGATTCCACATGTAAGTGATAATGTACAGTACTTGTCCTTATCTACACTTATTTCACTTAGAACAAGGTGCTCAAGGTCCATCCCTGTCGTCACAGATGGTAGGCTATCCTCCTTTCTCATGGCTAATATTCCATTGTGTGTAGGAATCATATCAGAAAACCCACCTTTAGACCGAAATTCTCCAAGAGCCTGAAACTATATGACTTCACTGATCACAGCTCTTCTGCTGCTGACCCACACTAGATATAAAAGAATGAGTGAGGCCAAGCAAAGCCTCCACCGCCAACGCCTTCATGTTTAGATTTCAGTGTGTTTCTTATAGCATTATATCCTTGCTTCACTGATTCACAATCAATGTAAGATGCATAATTTCATGGATCACTAAAAAAGGAAAAATGCTACCAGTCTCACAAGCCATGATTGTACAATGCAGCCTGATTTCAGAGATTTTAAAATATGGAAAATGATGAGTTGTGAAACCAATGAAATATGGTGTTACTATATTTGATAAATGAATGAACATGGAGGTAGTTTACAAAAATTATTTCCATTCACTCTCAGTAGAAACATTGTACAACACCTGTGAACTAAAATGAGCAAGAAAAGTTCTCATCCATAGGTTCACAGTAGAACATGTGTCTTAAAAGAAAGTATATGAAAATTGTAGTTCTATCCTTCAAAATAAAATTTATGAAATTCTTTTTTTGACAACTATAAGTGGTTCTATGAAACCCCTATTTTCTTTGATATATATAAGTCTCTTGCAATAAATTACTGCTTCAGGCAATTAAGCTTTTAGGTCAGAACACAGAACCACAAGTCAAGTTTTCCCATCATACTTTTCAACCTTAAAATCTACTCGGTAGTCTCCGAGTGTTTTTATGTACTGTGTTCTTACACTAAAACTCAATGTGCAGGACTTGCCTGGTGGTCCAGTTGTTAAAACCCCATGCTTCCACTGCAAGGGGCTTGGATTTAACCCTCGGTTGAGGATCTAAGATCCTGCATGCCACACAGTGCAGCCAAAAAGTAAATAAGTAACATTAAAATTTTTTGAAAAATCCTTATAAAACTCAATGCTCTACGAATATGACTACTCTTATATGACTACCCTCTATGTATATGACTCTCCTACCTCTAGCTTATTGGTTGATTTACTTTCTTAGTTAATAACAACAATATTGACTTTACGTGAATTATGACAAAGTACGGGGCTTCCCCAGTGGATCAGTAGTAAAGAGTTCACTTGTGACACAGGAGATGCAGGTTGGACTCCTTGGTGGGGAAGATCCCCTGGGGGAGGGCACGGCAACCCTCTCCAGTACTCTTGCCTGGAGAATCCATGGACAGAGCAGCCTGGCGGGTTACAGTCCATGGGGTCACAAAGAGTCAGAGACGACTGACAGACCGAGTCCAGCATGATGAGAGACACTGGCAGCTTACTTTGCTTTTACATACAAACAAGACTTCTGAAGCCAAATTATGACTGATTAGGATTGTGTATGAGGGAGAAGTATATAAACTGCATATTAATATTTAGCATGTGTAAGTGATTTAACTGTAGCCAATATCACCACCTGCACCTCAAAGAGCACCACGAATTTCATTTAACTATCTGAATCTTTAAAATCTATAACATTATTTAGAAGTGAAAAATGTGGACATACTAGATTTTCCCTCTAAAACCCGACTTTATATGCTGCTACTTTTCACAATAATGTTTTTTTCCTTAATTCTGTGAATTCATGACTCCTTTCTTCATTCACTCACTGAACCCCTGTACTCATCACATATATTGTACAGATGGAAAGAAGGCATTATTTCTGCACTAAGGAATTCCAATAGAATATAAGGGAAAAAACCAAGTAAACAAATAATATGCAAAACTCTATTTAATACTAATGACGTGTTACAGGGTTCAGAACAAAGAGAAAACAGCTTTTAGGAGAAAGAAAACTAGTCAAGTGAGCTGAGCTAAATCTTGAAGGGTAATATTTTCATTTTTTCAAAAAAGGGGAGAAATTGGGGAGCAGTACCAATTCTCAAAGCAGGTAAGTCAGGAGCAGGGAAAAAGAACTGAAATGTATTGTGTTTACATGCCAGGCAACAGTCACACTTACAGGAAGTTAATGGAGAATGCACCTTCTATTATATATTCCCACATTTTAGAGTAAACAGAGGCTACTGAGCGATGAACTCAAGGTGCTACATGCGGATTAGCAAGCAGGTCTCTTTGAAGTCACAGCATGATTAAATAACAGTATATATTGGAAATGTCAGAACTATTTAGGTTAGAATGGAATACAAGGGCATGAACACCATTTTCAAGAGTTGGGCCTCCTCGTAAAGGCAATGGAGGAATCCAGCAACTAAAAGCTGGGGAGTAGAAAAATGGCAGGAAGATAGAGGGATCTGTCTAGAGAGTTTATAATAAAAGTCCAGCAGTGGCAAATAAAACAGACATGAGACATTCTTCTCTTTTTCTTCCCTTAGATTTCTTCAACTGTATAGTCACAGATCAATTTGCATTTTGTTCATAAAATAAAAATTTGTTACTAAACAACAGTAGTTCATAAATAGTTAATAGTCTGGTCAACTGAGGTTATAAATAAAATATAAGTGAATTAATTTTTTTCAAGCAAAAAATAATTAGAATAAAACATATTCTGATGGAAAAGACAAGGTTTGGAAACTGAGTGTTAGGTTCAGAGAGCACAAGGAGGAAAAAAGTTAAAATAAACCTGAAGTTAAAAACCTGGGACTTGAATAATGAGAACAGTCATAAAGAGAAAAATGAGCAGGAAGAGATGGGTATCTGCCCTGCTTTGGGTAAGGGGAGAGAGAGGGGAGTTTATAAATTTATTTTTACACAGGTTCCATCTGAGCATCTCCTTAACTGCCAGCATCTCTACTGTGAGTAGGACCAGCAGATAAAAATGTGTGACCAGTGCTAAGGAGAGAAGCAGAGCTGAGCTATGTACCTGAGACAATCTACAAAGTTACAAAAGTTGAAGTTATGAGAGTGGATCAGTCTACTCACTGGGGTTGGCAGAGTTTAGGGGCCGCAAATCCTTTTGAGTCAGTAACTAAGGTGTCTTCCAAAGCCTGGAGTGACTTTCAGGATTTCTCATTTAGAGAGCAATTTGGAAGTAGTTCTTTTCATTTGAGCCTTATACCAACCACAATTTCACATAATTTCAATCACAAAGAATGCTTTTCTGTACAATGTAGCTGACTAAGGAATGGAAACATGGAACTATTCTGGCCTAGGGCTTCTGTAACTATGTAAAAAGGTCTATAGGACACACCACAGCAAATAACTTTAAAGAACTTCACTGTGCTTCTTCAAATAATTTTCTTCCCTATAAACCTAGTGGCCAAAGGAGAAAAAGTTATTAATTTCACAGCATCCTCAAGAAACAACTGTACATGATTGAAAAAGCAAAGATATTATTCTAGATTAATTTCTAAAATGCTTCCTACCACAAGGTATATATGAAACTATACCAGCAGCATGAAACTTTTAAATGTGTCAAAGAAAAATAAACTTTGTTCTAAAATGATCAAAACACAAATTAAAACCCAACACTGTTTAACATTTAGTTATTTACAATTTCTATTAAAACCAAACAGAACTACTGTTTCTCCTTTTTCAAATTAAGCTGTCAAACTAAAAATAAACTTAAAAGTCCAGATTCCACCCTCAATTGTTAAGGAAGCCTAATGTTACAAGAGTATCAACTTTTGATTCAGACAAACTAAGGTTTAAACAGTGCGTTTGTACTGCCTACTTAAGTGTCCTTCTGTGAATAACTTAAAGCTTTTCAAAACTTATTGTAATTATTTTGTGAAATAGTAGTAACAAAACCTATTTCAAACTTACAACAAATTAAAAGTATTTTCTGAGTTAGGCATATACAAAGCATGGTACTGCATGTCTTAACAGTTTCCCTTCCTTATATCTGCAATCAGTAATGGAAATTCCAAGAGCACTGAAGTATTAAAAACTTATTCTTGAAAATTACAAACAAGGTGGCAAAAAAGTAAAATGATTCAAATATTAGTTTAAAAAAATCACCTTTAAATCTATTTCCGATTGTATGTGATGGGTCCTTCTCCAACAGATTAAAAAGAACATTTAAACAAATAAAGTAACAAGACTGTTAGAATTTCACTTAACCAGTAACTTGAATTTAATCTCACAATTAAGATTTTTCTTAAATCACGAAAAAAAGTAATCAGAAATTTATAGGTAAAATATTTTCCGAATAGTCTTACAAAACTCTAAGTAAAAACAAACCCATGGAATTCCTTCAAATGAGTTTTCATTCATTTACTCTTAAAACATGGTGTTGGGCATGCATAAAGAATAAGACCCCCACCTCATTCCCGCAACTTTATGGAGTTTAGCGCCATCGTGACATCTCATTTTGAAAAAACTTTCGCTATTTTAGGCGTTTACAACACATGGCAGGTCTATATTAACTCCCACACTGAGTACTCTTCTCAGTTAGATTTCTAGTCACTTGAGCTCCTAATCACCACTTACCAACAGCAGAACGAAAAACATGACAATCCCTTTGCAAAAAACTTTTTAGCACTACTTAATATTAAATGTGTATGCACACCTGCTTTACATTTTCAGTTACCAATTTATGGTTATTTACCAATATCATACTTGTGAATACTGCGCAGCAACTTTTATATACATAAGGATCTGCCTAACAGGCCTGTGAATTATGGAGAACCTTGCTGCTCTCCCCACTTTGTAGTTTTATTATCACTTTCACCAAAGAGCACAGAGATTATTAAAAAAAAAAACTTTTTTTTTCCGAAACTAATGATGAGGCTGACTGCTGCGGCTGACTGCTGCACGTTT
>SJYQ01104622.1:0-13812 GCA_006410935.1 Redunca redunca
GCATCCTTTGAAGAAAGTGAAAAGCCTTAACCTTCTGAGAAGTTTAAGAGAACCTGATCTCCAAAGGTGCAGGAAGGGCAATGCCTAGACCATTAACTTGTTTAAACCATGGTAAGTTATACGTAAGACCTGCAATTTTAGTTAATTGCATGTCTAATTCCAGGTAGAACTGGAAAGTGTGTTGATATGTTTAAAGAATAAACAATGCCAAAAAATTCTACCCTCTTGGCTGATTTCATTCTGCTATTACAAAGTCTTTATAATTATGACCTAGTGGTGTGGCGTAATAAAAGATGTCTCAGGCACAAGGGACCGGGACGCTAATGCAGGCTTCAGCAGGAATGAATTGTGTGCTTGCTGCTTCTAGTTTGGTCCTACTGACTTCTGAACTAATCTTCTATAAAACCCTGCTGGTCACCCTACCTCTGCTTGCCCTTGGGAATATCAGATTTCTCCATGATCCCCAACTATGCATTCATGGCCTTCATGAAGTGGCTAAAAGTATCACTTCTCATAGGGAGGTATTAGATTACCTGCTACCTTTAGGGGATTGGGCTTCCCAGGTGGCTTGGATGGGAAAGAATCTGCCTGTAATGCAGGAGACCAGGGTTCGATCCCTGGGTTGGGAAGATCCCCTGGAGAAGGGAATGGCAACCCACTCCAGTATTCTTGCCTGGAGAATCCCACGGACAGAGGAGCCTGGCGGGCTACAGTCCATGGGGTCGCAGAGTCGGACACGACTGAGTGACTAACATTAAGGGGAATACTTCCCTAAACAAAGGGGCGAGCTTTACAAAGGGGGGACCTTTTAACATGGCCAGGAGACCCCATCCGCTTGCCACCTGCTCCTGTTCTTAATGCATCAGACTCCAGAGCTTAGTGCTCCGCCCCGGTGCAGGTGACAACACACCCGACAGAGCCGCAGCTTCCTTGATCATGCTGGTGTTCACTGCGCATAAGAAAAACATACAAGTGAGAGCTTCGGAAGCAAATGAATTTTATTGCAAGAGCACAAGTATTTAACAAAATACAAGAAACTTAAGCAACAAATACATTTTAAAGACACAGAAATGAGGCTAGCTCAGGGAAACTCAGCAGTATGGCTTTTTTTTTGGCCATGCCATGCAGCATGTGGGATCTTAGTTCCCCCACCAGGGACTGAACCCCTACTCCCTATATTGGAAGCAGGGAGTCTTAACCACTGGACTGCTGGGGACGTCCCAACAGTATGTCTTTTTATATTCTCTGCAGTAGAAAGTCACTAGTGAACCTTTGCAGGCTCTCATTCATTCTTGCGGGTCTAGTCCCAAACTATAACAAACGTATTACTGGCTCAATTAGGAAAAGATGAAAAGTATACCAAACCAAGTAGCTATGGCCAGGAAACTCAGTGACACAGCGAATAGAAGGCTGTGGGAAGGTCTCAGAGAAAAGAGGCCTGCTAGAGAGACCAATGAGCCTTCCACCCTGTGGAATACAAATACAGCACACGCACTTTGACATGCCCCCATGGGTACAAAATTTTTTAAGATATCTTGAGTAAGCACAAAAGCATACATTATAGAAAATGAAAACAACCCAAAGTCCAAGCCATTCCCAAAGGTACAATACCCCAAAGTCAATTTCTGGTCAAATGACAACTCGCTGATGTCTCAGGGTCACTCCTTGAGCCCAAGTCCTCCACATGAAGTTGGCGACTTCTGTAGAACTCCTGTGATTCTATGAAATTCAAAATCCTACAGACTAAAGGTTAACCTTATACACCACTAATGCAAATTCCAGGTATCCACAGAAAAACCAAGGCAAAACCATAATACAGAAGCTGTAAATGGCATTACCCATTTCCCCAAGGAGAAATATTCTTCCCTCTCAGTTCTAAAATCTAAAAACACTTGGGGGGGGGGCACTCATTTGTGATCACAGAAGGGTCTTTTTTTTATTATTATTTTAAACCCCTTTATTGAGGAATGAGGAATGACTGACATACCAAAAAATGTACACATTTATCTTCTGTCCCTCAGCTGTGCTAACCCAAAGGAAGGGCACAAGAATGGAGAAAGGAGACAGGAGAAAGAGCCCTGAACCCACAATGCCCACCACAGTCGTCACACCAAAGACCCTTGTCCTCGCCACTGTCAGTCTTTCCTTATACTCTCAGAGCCTCCTGCTCATAGCCCTGCTGGGCCCAAATTTCCCTAATCGAGAGAAAGCAAAAGCCGGAAATGAGGAAACCATGGGGCCTTTTCCCTCCCCAAATTGAGCTCCCCTTTCTCCTCCCCGACTCCAGTAGCACACCACCACAAAAAATGCATAACTGTCCCTCCACTTTGTACCAACACCACCTTCTTCCTCAGGAGTACAGAGAAGGTCCCTTTGAGGCAATGTCATCCCCACCACCAGGAAGACCCAAATGGAAGAGGAGCCACCACCAGCCAGCCTTTCTGCTAGAAAGGCTTTCCAGCAGATACACAGGGGGGAGAGACAAATACAGCCTGGGGGTGTAGCCCTCTCCAGCGAGAGGAATACAAAGGCTTCACCCTCCAGCTGGGGCACCTGACTTGGGAGGTTCCTGGACATCCAGGCTCATCGGCATATGCCCCGAAAGAAGCAAACTGACCCGGATTCATGGACAGTTCATTGACAAGACCCATCGGACCTCTTTCTTGAACCAATGTGCAGAGTGTGCTCAGTGGAAGAGTGCAGAAAGTGAACATGGAAAGTTCCAACCACATTCCTACAGAGTTGGGACTCTCGGGAATCCCAATGTGCCCTCGCTCTGCACAATGGCACAGAATTCTGACATCAGGCTACCGCCAACTTCTGCCCCAGACTCAACATTTCCCGTGCCCTACATGCTGCCATTGCCAATATGCACCTTCTTTAGGACTTCAGCAAGGCACCAGAGGTGTGGGAGTGTTAAAGGAAGAAGTGTCTGGCTGCTATATCAGTAGAACACAGCAGCAACAGCAGCTCACTTTCATGTGCCTCTTTATGGCCTCAGGTAGTCTCGACAGAAGAGTTGAGCGGTCTACTCAAACAAGTGTAGTCAACATCAGTGGGCGCCTCCCAGGAGACTCCCTCAGATTACTGCTCTAGGCCACAGTATAGGAGGGGGAAAGGTCACCTTTCCCGAGCCACTTTTGACAGCCTAAGGGAGTGCACAGACTGAAGCAGGAACACAAGAACAACCCTAACAGCGAAGTCCAAAATTCTGAGGAATGCTGTAACATAGGGTAAAGCCTTCATCATGAAAGTCTCACCTTTGCCAGAAAGTAATCCACTCTCATGTCACACTCAGCTATGTGCACTACTGTCTTCAGTCCCCATGCTACAGTGATCCCAGGCAGTACCAGGGATTGAGAAATAGGTAGCAGACACCTTTGACCACAGGAAGCCCAATGCACCTTTCACATTGAGGGCCTATGTCCTCCTGTCCAGCTTTCTCCTTGTGCTCTGAGAACAGCTCTATAGAGGGGCACTCTTCCCAGCCCCTCCCCCGCCTCTAGGCTTTAGGCACCCCAGTGAAGGTCCGTATGTAGTCAGTCATTCCATCTTTCCTGATCAGGGAAGTGCGTTCCCCTTTGAGCCTCTAATCTCTACAGTACTTCTCCTGAAAAGAACCGACAATCAAAAGTGGCCTAACCACCGCTCACGAAACTCATTTAGGTCAAGATTAAATTGGTACAGCTACTATGGAAAACAGTATGAAAGTCCCTCAAAAAATTAAAAACAGAACTACCACCTAGTCCAGCGATCCCACTTGTGGTATGTATCCAAAGGAACACCTCACACCAAGAATTTATAGAGCATTAACATTCCCACGAGTGAGTAGACATTCACTGAGGTACCGTCTCATGAGCCTAAGTGACATGGCTGGCCTAGGAACGAATTCCTGCGAAGGAACCAGCAAGCCAGATTCCATCTCAAATTCAGAAGAGGATTACCTTCTCTTTCCACGAGAGACCTGATTTGTGAGACTGTCACCAATTGGAGAGTCACCTTTTTGGAATCCTCAACCATGTGACTTACTTTTAAGTGCCAATACACAGCAGATTTACCTATTAAACCATCCATTTAGGTTTTCTTGACCTCTGCCTCCAATGAAGTCAGCCAAGATGACTTTGATGGGCAGTGGGAACAAGTGTGTATGGAAGGGGAAGAAGGCCTCACAGTTAGTCTTAAGTTTCACAACTGTTTTGACTAGGAAATAAGCCAGTTTTGATCATCATCATGTCACTTGGTGAAGGAACATGCACCTAGGACAGGTTTTTCTAAGTATCTCAGGCTTCAGGTTTTCACTGAGTAGGAAATTATCACCACCCCCCTCTTTCACAGCTTTAAAGTAATTTCACCAATTACAGGGATAAACAAAAAGTCTTTAAACATGCCCTCTAAAGACCACACACTTTAGTTTCCAATCACAAAGAAATGTGGATTTTCTTTTAACCTTCGGTGAATGAAATTCAGGTTCTGTGATGCCTCCTTCTGGATAAAACCCGTGCTAATAAAGCAGCAGAGGAGCCCGAGGTTTCTATGAAACTAGAGGTTAGAAGTGTCTGAATGCACCTTAGAAGAGTTCATATTTCTATTTAGCACTTTTCCCCCACCCCAACTGTGAAAACTCTTCCGCACAAATTAACCACTGCCCACGAAAGAAGTAACATTATACAGACAATGAAAGAGAGGAGAACTTTCCCACACTGCCAGTTAATAAGCACCTTCTTGGTGCCTGAACTTGGTGCTGAGCCACATCAGCTTCGGCATAAGGCGTCAGAGATGGCCAGAAAGAAAGTGGCTCAGAGCAAGGCAAGGTGTGAGTTGCTGGGCTACCTCTTGGCATCATAGCAGGATTAATGAGGCTGGTTTCCAAAGAGAAGCCCAGTAATATCTGAGGAAATCTGCTGGCCCTGTGAAAGGAAACAAACGTTTGGTTGAAATGGGGGTCTGGACAGGTAGGGAGACGAGCTAAATGAAGCCACAATGTTCTGTTCCCATATTCTGGAAATGGTGTACTAATTCCCTCCGTACCTCCTGTGTGCTGAGCACTTTACAAAAACCATACAAGAGATATCCCTGAGAGCAAGGTGTGATTCCCATTTTGCAAATGTGGAAATTGAGGCTCAAAGATGACAGTAAGAAAGAGTCAGACTCAGACACTAAAATTTATTTTTAATGAAACACGATGTATTGTCTCAGCAAAATCTGCAAGGCAAAAAAAAAAAAAAAAAAANTAGAGCCGGCTTTAAATTACATTCAAATCCATGTTCCCCTACCTGAAGAAAACAGCCTCCCTCAGTCTCTGGATTCCTGAAGTTTGTTTTCCACAATCCCATCTGGTCCATCCTGCTTCTGCCTGGTATCACAAGTGTTTTCCAAAAGGATAAAAAGACAGATCAGAGCTCTGATGTGAAAATGGCAAGATCAGGCTTTTTGGAAATGTGACATTCTAATAAATTCAGTCTGTCTGTTATAATGGCACTCACGGTGAACTGGAAAAAGATGCCACTGACTAGTTAAACAAGTCGATTATAAACATAGTGTCTGAGCGGCGCTCAGGGAGTGATCCTGACATTGTTGGAAGTTCCTATCTTAGAGACTCAGGGAAGACATTTCAACACCATGTTAAATAATGTTACAGCTGATGGGATGGATGCTACCCTCCTCCCAGCATTTGTGGCCCCACATAACATAAGGTAGCACTTACTCATCTGGCAGGTCTGGACAGCTACTTCCGGGTCCACTCTCTTCTCATTACAGGCCCGTAGGCTGGCCAGTACTAGATTATTCCATCACAGGTCCTGAAGGAAACAGGGATTATACGGGTCTACAAGGACACTTGCTTACAGATGGACAGCCTAACACAGCTGCAGGAAAATTAGGTAACTTGGAAGCTCGTAACATGAGTGGCTGGGCCAAACTTCCCCTTTCCGTTATCCACAAAACACCAAGGCAGCCAAGGGCCGTCAGCTGTCCTAACACCGCACGCGATCCCTCAGAGCCTTACTGTCTCGTTTCACGTGGAAAATCACAGAAATACCCTCAATGGTTAAGAAAGGTCACAAAAAATGGCCAAGATCAACATTTGAACCAATCCCCGGCAACGATATATCCACCCCAAACGCCCTACAATAGAAAGCAGAATCAGCCCCATGGCGGCCGCCAGTCACCAGGCAGACTGTCCGGCGCCCCCACCCACCCAGCCAAACGCACCCGCCCTTCCCTCACTTTAAGCCGCAAACACTACAAAGCATTAAGACCATAACTGGGTAGGAAGCTTCGAGACCCACATTTAAACAAAGAAAATCTCCTTCAAGTTTCAGCATGCCGTTACAATAATGCCCAACACCAAACCCGGAAGTGCCTGAGAGATCTTCTCTGCCATCCACCCAGGAGCCCGAAGACAAGTCTGTCAAAGTGTCCATCAGGACACACCGTCTACCCGACTGGCCAACTCACACCGCAGACAGCCAAATACGAATAAAGTTAGTAAAACTTACACTTTTGCGATCTCCGGAAAGGGAGCCGCCACGTTAAATCCTAACCGAGGAAAACGGTCTACGGAAGCACAATCCAGACAGTCAGGAGCTTAGGCACGCGCCAGGGCTTCTTCCACCTTTCACGCCCCCGCCTCCCAACATCGTCATTGGTGGGCCTGCGATGATTGACGGGGAGAATGGCCATTCCTCTCAGGCAGGTCTACTGGTGGGAAACGGTCCATTTCCCAAGGCCCAGCTGACGTCACGAAATCTCTGCTCATATTCTTATGTCTTTCTTTATCGGTGTCCATCCATAAAGGCCTAGCTCTACTTCTTAGGCCTTTGCACATACCTTGTGCTTTGTTTCTTGTCATCTTAGACTGTGGAAAGCATTCACATTCAATTTACCCGGGCCTAGATCAATTACGTCCCCCTCCAGGAAGCCTTCCAAGTTTTACTCTCCCCGCCCCAGTAGTACAGAAGGACATTATCGTTGGGTTTAGCTGGACCAATCTTCTAATGTTAATTTCTCAGCTGTGTGACGCCTTCTTAAGTAACACTTCTTGCTTAAAAAGATCGGTATTTACTGTGACCTCCATCTCCTCTTCATTCCATGTCAATATGGCTTCTTGGGGTGGCACAGTGTGTCTTTAACCATAGTGGAAATGATTGATATGGAAAATGCTCCCAAAATGTGGGAGAATACATATTGAACTAAATGGATATCACGGCTGATTGGCCAGCCAGTTTGATTGTTTGTTCTTTCACAGAGAGGCTTATAGAGGTTACAGGGTCACCCAAGGGCAGGAGCCTCTCTGTTCAGGAAAGATGGAATGGCATATAGACCATGGTCCCTCCTTCAGAGGCCTGCTGATATGAGAAACTTCTTGTATTCAAAGAAGTGTTTTCTTCCCCTTCCACATCCCTGTTCCTGCCTGGGATTGGCAGAGTATGGGGACTGATGATGGCATTGCACATGGTTGAATGAGACATGAGAATAGATTGACTTCTGGCACAGGTGAGACTTTTATAACGGGGGCTTTACCCTACTTTACACCATTCCTCAGACTTTTGGATGTCACTGTTAGAGAAGTTCTTGTGTTCCTGCTTCAGTCTGGGCACTGCCTTAGGTTGTGAAAAGCAGTTCAGGAAAGGTGGCCATTGCCCCTCCTATACTGTGGCCTAGAAGGGTAATCTGAGGGAGTCTCCTGGGAGGTGCCCACTGATGTTGACTACACATGGTTGAGTAGACGCTCACCTCTCATGTTGAGATTTCCCTGTGCGCTGTAAAGAGACAACTGAAAGCGAGCAACCAATTCTTGGTATGTTCTACTGATATACCAGTCAGACAGTACTTCCTTCAAAGCTCACACATCACAGGTGCCTTGTGAATGTCCTGAAAAAGGCCCATAGTGGCAATGGCAGCATGTGGGCATGGTGAATGTTGGCTCCAGGCCATAAATTGTCTGTGGCCTCTTGTCAGAATTCTGTGTCCCATGGGGCATGGGGAAAGTTGGGTCTGGGCAGTAGGTTGGCACCTGAGTCAGACATCTGTGTCCCAAAGGGGCATGGGAAACATTGGGTCTGGGGTGTAAGTTGGCTCTAGCCTGAGGCAGACCTTGGTGTTATAAAGGGGCCTGGGAAATGTTGGGTCCTGAGCGTAAAATGGCTCTGATCTGAGTCAGACTTCTCTGCCCCAACGGACATGGGAAATGTTGGGTCTGGGTGGTAAGTTAGCTCCAGCCAGAATAAGATTTTGGTGCCTCAAAGGGCATAGGATATGTGGGGTTCCAGGCATAAGGTGGCTCTGGCCTGAGCCAGATTTGTGTGGCAAAGGGCATTGAAAATATGGGGTTTGGGGCTTTAGTTGGCTCTGGCCTAAGTCAGACTTCTCCACAGCAAGGATCATGGGAAATGTTGGGACTGGGTGGTAAGTTAGATGTGGCCTGAGTCAGACTTCTGTTGTGCAAAGGGCGTAGGAAGTGTGGGGTTTCAGGCCTAATGTGGCCCTGGCCTGAATCAGACTTCTGTGGCACCAAGGGCATAGGTAATGTAGGGTCTAGGGCAGAAGTTGACAGTAACCTGTTGTAAGAATTCTGTGTCATTGTTTAGAGCAAGGGCATATTGTGAATCCTGAGGTGTCTCAGCTCTGTGTGTGGGAATGTGCTTGGAACTTGCCACGTTCGCTTTCTGACTCTTCTGCTGAGCACACTCTGCACATTAGTAGGAAGAAAGAGGTCCGATGGGTCTTGTCAGTGAACCATGCTTGAATCTGGGCCATTTGTTTCCTTTGGGGCATGCGCCAGTGAGCCTGGATGTCCAGGAACCTCCCGAGTCAGGCGTCCTGGCTGGAGAATGAAGCCCTTGTATTACTCCTGCTGGAGAGGGCCACACCCCCAGGCTGTAACAGTCTCTCCCCCTGTGTATCTGCTAGAAAGCCTTTCTGCTTGGTGGTGGCTCCTTTTCCATTTGGGTCTTCCTGGTGGTGGGGGTGACATTGCCTCAAGGGGAACTTCTCTGCACTCTTGAGGAAGAAGGTGTTGTTGGTACAAAGTGGAGGGACAGTTATGCATTGTTTGTGGTGTTGTGCTACTGGAATTAGGGAGAGGAAAGGGGAGCTCAGTTTGGGGAGGGAAAGGGTCCAACAGTTTCCCCATTTCAGGCTTTTGCTTTCTCTCGATTAGGGAAATTTGGGCCCAGCAGAGCTATGAGCAGGAGGCTCTGAGAGTATAAGGAAAGACTGACAGTGGCAAGGACAAGGGTTTTGGTGTGAAAATTGTGGTAGACATTGTGGGTTCAGGGCTCTTTCTCCTGTCTCCTGGCCCTGTTCCTTCACACTACCATTCGGTGGCCATAGCTGTGGTATAGAAGATAGTAAAGCACACGGATACATGTGAAGTGAGTGGATGTGGGCCTCTATTCAAGATGAGGCATTAATATTGGGATCAGGTCTTCACATTTCATTTTCCCAGTGGATTGTGGGCCTCTCTCCCAGGAGATGATTTTGCCACCGCTGCTCTTTCTGTGCACCATTTAACGTTGTTTATAATGTTTTATACTGTTGCACAATAACATAACCTGAGGGAGTTCTGAGAAGGAACACCTCTTGCTTCTGAGGATGCTGTAATCTTCCTGAGATGCTGCCTGCCCTCACCTTTTCATGATCTTCTGCAGCTTTATTGACTCTGGTGCACTGCTTTGATGGTCATTTCTTTCGCTGATTGTCCAGAAGGTCTAGCAGTTTCTGGTTTCAACTGCTTAAGTTGTTCCCTCTTTACCTAGTTCTCCCCCTTTGCAAGGATTTTTGCTTCCAGGTCCTTAAAGGAGCATTCCTGGGTTGTCAAATTGGCAAGAGGCTTATTGACCTTTTTAAAACGATTTCCACATGTTGCAAAGAGACAGAGAAAGAACTGACAAGTTTTCCAAAGTAAACCTTCTAAAGCAAAGGGAGGGGAGAAAGCCTGCTCTCACTTTTCAATGGGGGTAATTAAACCTTTGTTTCTTATGTCACTTTGTATTTGCCCTCCAATATCCTAACATGAGATACCACGTCCCCCCCCCCAGGTGTCTGTCCCCCACAAATTGTGATTATCACACCCTGGCCAAACTCAGGCCGCAGGGAGCTTCCTTCAGTGGAACTTGTGCCAAAGGTACTGCAAGGAAAAGGAATAAGTAGGAATCATTGTTCACCCTCCAGCTCACTTATGTTTTACCAATACCTGTGCCCTTATGGCGAGTTCTCTGTGGTCATTTGCAGTAGGGAATATAACCAGAGGCCTTGTTTACAGATGGTTTCAGTTGCTATGCTGATCTCACCAGTCTTGGCAAGTGGAAGATGTACTGTTCCACTCTGTCAGAAGGGAACAGAAGATTGTGTAAAATATTTTGAATCTGTAAAGTTTTGTTTTTCAATAAAATGTGTATGATGGAAAAGCTCCCACTTGTAAATGTTATTATTTGTGATGACTCCAAGCATGATCAATGAAGATGTGGCTCTGCGTGTGCATCACATCAGGTACCTAGTGGGACTCTGAGCTCAGTAATCTGGGACACTGATGACAGGGTGTGGGGTGGCAGGGTGAGGGGTCTCCAGGCTGTAATTGAAGTTCTCCCCTTCTTAAGGTAAGAAGGATGGTAGATAATCTGACATCTTTCTAGGTGAAGTGATCCTTCTGGCCACTTCATGAGGATGACAGATACATGCCTGGATATTGTGAGGGTGATGGGGATATCTCCCGTTCCTGCTATGGGTGAGGATATGAGGAGTGGCCCAGCATGGTTCTGAAGAACATCAGAAGTCATGGGAACAAAAAGCTGGAAGCACACAATAAGCTCCTGGTCCATTTTGTATTAGAATCCAGCCCCTTGATTATTAGGGATTTTTCACTATGTAACACTCATTACCAGAGTATGAATGGACAGAATCAAAAAGGTAACTGAATGGCAGAATTGTTTTGTGCTTAAAAAAAGAAAACTCCGCATACATTGTATAAAATTTCTAATAGTAAATTTAGAAACCCTTTGTAGAGCAGCTTATGGACAACATTTTATGAAATAGCCATTCAATTGGCATAATGGTACAGGAATACTAATTCAGAGAATGTTAAGATAACTCTCAATCTGCCTAATGAACCTAGGCAGAGAGGGGAGCATCCAGGATTTGGGCAGGTAGGCAAGTTGGGTGGGTCACAGGCCCACACCTGATCACAGGAGGGGATGCCAGGTGGTGGGGACATGCCAAGCATGCAAAAGGGAAGTAGCAGAAGGATGGCCTAGGCAGGCAGATCCCTCAGGTCATCTGCAGGCCGCCCTAAGCCAGGTGGTGAGGGCTCAGGCTAGAGCCCAGCTCAGGCAGGCAGGGTAGAGGCCTGGCCCCGGGGCCCTTGGAGGGCTCCACTAGGGGCTGCCAATCACTTGGGGACTCCCTGAGCAGCTGCTGGATCTCAAGATGTGTCTGCCAGCTAGATTCAAGCACTCCTGGAAGCAGCCAGGGAGGTGGTCATTTCTCTCCTCCAGGTGGTCCAGACAGGCGTGGACCTGGTCCAACATGCAGTTGATGGCGGCATACACTGCCTGTCCAGCTATGTCACCGTCTTGGCCTTTGGCACCCATATCCACAGCCCTGTTCCACGTGGCAGCAGACAAGGTGGGGTCGTGCACATGCAGGACTCACGTGATGTTGGAGTGAGGCTGCGATGGGTGCTCAGTCTCCCTTTTTCTGCTGACCCTCTGTTTTGATCTCTTCTGCACACTGACACCAAAATGGTAGATTTGAAAAGCAAATTGGATCTTAATGGAGTTTACCACAGCCAACCCATGTGTCCTTGCTATGGGGCACTTATCTTTTTCCCTTTATCTTTTGCAGTTTATATCATTAACTCTCTTCTCCCATGAGGCCAGAATGTGGGTTCTTCCCTGAGAAGGCCATATTCTTTCACATTCCTGCTCCTGTGCACTTGCTCCTCCTTAATCCTTTAAACTGCCTCCTCGCTTGCCCATGTTCCACGTCAACTCTCTTACAAAACACATCTCAGCCTGGTGCTTCTTTTCTTCACAGATGGGCCTGATACGGTCAACCAAATCTTCAGTACATTTTTGCCAATTCCTCTTATCAGGGCACCACCCGCATTGTGCCTTCTGGTAAAACCAATGAGTGAACAAGGGAGTTTATGACCTTCTCATGGGGAATATCGAATATCACGGGGGCTCTGCTAATGAAAGGTACTGTTTCAGTGTCCCCTTATGTGCTATAGAATCTTCATATGTGTTGCGCTCTATACTGAGCTATATTACACCAGGAGAAAATGAGTGACTAAGCTGATGAATTGGAAACTGCTGGTAAAAGTTTTAAGAACAAGACATATAGATGAAGACATGCACAAGTTAATAAGTCAATAAAGACATTAACATAGATGAAAGTAATAATTGTGGAACAAAACAACTGGCAAACTGGCCAATACATTGTAAGATGTGGATTATGTTACATGAATGGTAAGTAGAAAAAGAATCAGAGAAAGTAGATTAGTGTTGGCAGAGCTAGCATGGGAAAGTCTCCCGAAAGGACGTTGTATTCGACCAGAGACATGCATGGTGATAGGGTAACAGTCCTAGTTATCGTTTCATGAAAGCTTAGTGTGTGTTAGTCACTGGTCTAAATGCTTTTCATGAACTCACTAAGGATCAATTCAGCCTGAAGACATAGTTCTTATTAGAATCCTCACTCTACTGATTAGGAAACTGAGGCACAAAACAATGAAGGATATTCAGCTGGTAGGAGGAATAATTGTGATATGAATCCCAAGAGCATACCTCAAGCCCATGTACTGTACACAGTAGGTAAGAAGATATTATTTTCTTCAGAGAGACCATGAATGTGGAATGAAGTATAAATGAGACAAGAATGAAAGGCAGGACTTTCCTGGTGGTCCAGTGATTAAAACTCAGTGCTTTCACTGCTGTGGGCCCAGCATCGGTCCCTGGTCAGAAAACTAAGAACCCATAAACTGTGCAAGACAAGAGAAAAATAAAATACAAAGAATGAATGGTGACCACAGATCGAGGAGACACTGGTGATCTGACAGATAGGACCTGTGTGGTAGTGGTCATTGTATGCCAGGGATTGAGAGGGTCCAGCATGTATCCATCTGCTGACGCCAGTCAGAGGGTCAAGCCTAGTAACACATGGGAAAGACTTGGCAGATCCTGGGGCAGGAATCACATCAACGGCTCCAGTCTTGCGTGTTTTCCCTCCCCATGTAGATTAATCATCCTTTACTGATTCCTGGACAAGGCCTGCAACAGCTCTCCTGCCCTCTGGATCTTTGTCAGAGTTTCACCTAACAACCCCAATTCTAGAAGAGCTCACCTGTAAGCTTTCTTGGGGCTTGCAAAGGAGCAGCTAACCTACTGGAAAAGAAACCCCTCCGGGCCAATATCTGGCTGTTTGTTTCTGGTATCTTAGTTTCCTCACTCATAGTTTGGAACTAATTTTCATGTATTTGATTTTGCTGTTTCTTCTGAGTTCTATTTGAGGACTATGAAGCCAAGTGTAACAGCTGCAGCTGGCTGTGATATTCCGGGTTTATTAGTCAGAGTTATTCAAGGAAACAGAACCAATAAGAGACATTTTATATCCATATCTATATCTATCTATTTATCTATATGTTGGCTGTTGGTTTAGTCACTAAGTCATGTCTGACTCTTGTGACCCCATAGACTGTAGCCCGCCAGGCTCCTCTGCCTATGGGATTCTCCAGGCAAGGATACTGGAGTGGGTTGCCATTTCCTTCTCCAGGGGATCTTCCTGACCCAGGAATCAGACCTGGGTCTTCTGCAT
>SJYQ01104623.1:0-33153 GCA_006410935.1 Redunca redunca
AAGCATTTGCTAATGCCCATTACTGTGCTGAGTACTTCAGGGAACTCCAAGACTTATAAGAATGAAGGTGGTATTTCATTTGAAGTGTTTATAGTCTGGTCGAGAAAGATGAGTACATGAAAAATAATCAAGAACCAAATGCCAGTTGTTACACACATCCATGTTACACAACACGGATCTGGTATTGAGTTTCTGGGAGGCACTTTGGAAAAAGTTGGACATGTGGTTGTTTTTTCTTAAAATTATTATTTATTTTAAATTATTTAAATAAAAATTTTTTTTCAGTATTTCAATGTTAAAAAATTTCAAAATTTCCAAAGATCTCAAAGATCTTCTTTTCTCCCCTGTCCTTCANAATTATTTAAATAAAAATTTTTTTTTCAATATTTCAATGTTAAAAATTTTCAAAATTTCCAAAGATCTCAAAGATCTTCTTTTCTCCCCTGTCCTTCAACTCTAAGTTTCCTACTCAAAGTCAATCAATGTTACTGCCTTTTAATATATTTTTTCATATATATTTTGTGCATCTATAAGTAAACATGTGTAGGTATTTTCTCCCCTTTTAGAGTTACAAATGGTAACTACTCTGTGCCTTGAAACGCAGAGGTGCTATGGTGTAGCTCACTATTAAAAGATGAGCCTTCCTCGTCAATAAATGAGGGAGATTAAGATATACAAACTTCCAGTTACAAAATATGAGTCATTTTGTACAGTGACTGATGAAATGTACAGTGTGGGGAATATAGTCAATAATCATGAAATATTTTTGTATGGTGACAGATGGCAACTAGACTTATTGTAGTGATCATTTTGTAATGTATAGAAATCACTATCACCAGGAACTAACATAGTGTTGTAGGTCAATTATATTGATACTTTAAGAAACAAACACACTCGTAGAAAAAGAGATTAGATTTGTGGTAACCAGGGGCAAGAGGTGGTAGGAGGAGGAATTGGAGGAAGGCAGTCAAAAGTTATAAAATTCCAGCTATAAGATTGTTAAGTCCTAGGGATGCAATATACCACATGATTAATTAATACAGCTGTATGTTATATGTGAAAGTTGAGTAAATCCAAAGTATTCTCATACAAGGAAAAAATTTTTTTCTTTTCTTTTGCATCTTTATGAGATGATGAATATACTGTGGTAATTATTTCATGATGTATATTAGTCAAATGATCATGCTGTTCACCTTAAACTTATACAGTGTTGTATGTCAATTGTATCTTGATAAAACTGGAAAAAAAAAAAAGCTGAGATTCTGGAGCCTGTGTTCTAATCTTGGCTCTGTCATTTTTTACCAATGTGACCTGGGGCAAAAGTCACTGAGACTATTTTCCAATCTCTAAAATGGAGGAAAATATGAGTGTTTGTTAAGGTTTAAATGCTCTAAGGTATATTAAATGCTCAGAACAGTGTCTAGCATGTAGAAAGCCCTATAATATGTTAGGCATTATTATTATCATATAATATGTCTTGGAGATTGTTCTACATCAGCATAAATAGAGGACTCGATTTATTTCTGTTTGCTTAATATTTCATTGAAGGACATCCTATACTGCGCATGGACTTGAATAATCTTATACAAATAATATTTAGAAAATTAGTAAAACAGTGGTAGGACTTCAGGAGGTAGGGCAAGAGTAACAGCTTACAACCCTATATGGGATAACATATTCTGTTTTCCTTTTCCTTCAACACTCACTTGGGGAATTTTTTCTTTTAATTGCTTTGTTGAGTCAGTTAATATTTACTTACTGAATTAAGCCATTTTTTCCCCCTTAAGTATGAGATGGTGAAGAGCTTGACTGGGCTGTGTGCATGTGCCTGTATGTATGTGCACACTCTTCAAGTTGGGATGTGTGAAGAGATGAGTCATTAAGTGGCAGGATATATCAATTCAAAGCTGTTTGCCTTACACCAGTGATTCTCAAACTTCTTTGGCCTCAGGATTCATTTTGTTCTCAAAATGTTTTGGGTGCCTTTAAAAACTTCTGTTCAAATGGGAATGTTTGTCAATATTTCCCGTGTTAGAAGTTACAGAAGAATTTCCAAAATATCAATTCATTTACAACAACAATGAACCCATTGCATGTTAATATAAGTAACATATTTTTACAAAAAAGATATTTTCCCCAAAAAAATTAGTGAGAAGAATGGCATTGTTTTGCATTTTTGCCAATCTCTGTAATGTCTGGCTTAGACAAAGACAGCTGAATTCTTCTTCTTTATTCAATCTGTTGTGACATCACATATCACATAGCCTTTGGAAAACTTCACATATCATGTCCAGTCATGAGAGTATAGGAGTAAACAAGGCAAATAACATCTTAGAATTGTTAGCAACGTGGATGGACCTAGAGACTGTCATACTGAGTAAAGTAAGTCAGACAGAGGAGAAATATCGTATGACATCCCTTATAAATGTAATCTAAAAAGAAATGATAAAACTCAACTTATTTACAAAACAGCAACTGACTCACAGACTTAGAGAATGAATGTATGGTTACTGGGGGAAGTAGGGGGATAGTTAGGGAGTTTGGGATGGACATGTACATCCTGCTATATTTAAAATGGATAACCAACAAAGACCTACTCTATAGCACAGGGAACCCTGCTCAATGTTATGCGGCAGCCTGGATGGGAGGGGAGTTTGGGGGAGAATGGATACATGTGTGTATATGGCTGAGTCCCTTCACTGTTCACCTTAAACTATCACAATATTGCCAGTTGGCTATACTCCAATATAAAATAAAAAGTTTTTTAAAAAATGAAAAACAAAATCTTAGCACTGTAAAAGTGAGAATGATTTTTACTCCGAGTGAAACCGTTACATGGTGTTTCAGGGGCCTCCAAAGAACTCTGGTTCTTTGTGTCTCAGCACAGAAAGAATTCAGTGTGAGACAAAGTGATAGGTAAGAAGAGATTCATTAGGACAGGCTTATGAGCAGGTAGGC
The DNA here is from genome assembly GCA_006410935.1 of Redunca redunca. NCBI lineage: Eukaryota > Metazoa > Chordata > Mammalia > Artiodactyla > Bovidae > Redunca > Redunca redunca. Next base: position 2,959 of record SJYQ01104623.1, read on the forward strand.
AAGAATGTGCCCCACCTTGAGAACTTAGTGGGTTACAGTTTTAAAATCAAAGGAAAGGTGGGGAGAGGGAGAAGCCCACCTTCTTCCTCATTCTTGAGTAGACATACTTCCCTCATCAGTTCCTCCTCCACGTTGGGTGGGGGAGTTTTATCCCTACATGGTCAAGCCAGGACTATCACGGCACTCTGGAAAAATTATTTCATGCTTCAGTACAATGAGGGTCTTCCACTTTGATATGTTGCCTTTCTATAAAGGATTGACTTTTATGTGTACACAGAGCATGTCTTAAGGGTCATTAACTTGCTGAGCTCACTGGGCAGGATGTGGGTCTCATGCCACCGTCGTTCTATTGTTCTGGGGCATGGCTCATGCTTCTGGGGCATGGCGTCGTTTTGCTGCTAAGCAAGCCTGCTTGGGTTTGTGGCTAAGCAAGCCTTATTTCTTGAGTAATCATTAATTTACAGGGGTTCCTCATACTTTTTTCTTTACTTACAATCCCCTAGTGAGATTCATTACTTAATTACCAATCTGTCCCTATCACAAGGACCTCAGTGAGAGGGTTTTATTGGCCCCAAATTTCTTCTCTAGGAGTGATCTTGAGCTCAGGTCTTTAGGATCACACTTCTCACAGCATCTAGCTGACACCACCCTGTTTTACAAGACCTCACTAAAGCGAGTTAACAACATTCCTGGTTTTATAAAATATTTATCAGATAAAACAGCTGGAGCCTCGGTAACATTGGTAAAAATGGATATAAGGCCAGATATTACAAAGAATGCTCATATATCTAATTAAAATTTGTCCCCAAATTCTAAAAGAATGTATCTAAAACTGGACTTTAAAAAATTTTATTATGGCCAAATTACTCTGAAAATTGACACGCTAACTCGAGTTGCATTAGTCACCAAGGTGACAGTCCCCTGACCACATTTTTCTTGAATGGCACAGTTTCACTCTTTTCTTAAACAATTGTCTTTAAGGGTTCTTTTGGACTTCTCTGGTGGCTCAGACAGTAAAGCATCTGCCTACAATGTGGGAGACTCAGGTTCAGTCCCTCAGTAGGGAAGATCTCCTGGAGAAGGAAATGGCAACCCACTCCAGTATTCTTGCCTGGAAAATCCCATGGATGGAGGAGCCTGGTAGGCTACAGTCCATGGGGTCGCAAAAAGTCAGACACGACTGAACAACTTCACTTTGGGCAGAATATGGTCTTCCAGTCGGTCATGTCTGAACCAGTGGATTGACTTCACGTAATTATGTGTGAAAACCCGGTATAGTGTGTTCATGATACTGTTCCTCACCACAGACTTTGAGAACTGGTGGTAACTGTGACTGCAGGAAAGGTATAAACAAGGGAGCAATAAGTCAGTAGGCTTTGGTTGTGTATTGGTTGTTGAGGTTAATTTCTTACTTTCTCAGTGAGGGAAAAAAACATTAAAAACTGGAGTAAAGTTCTAATGGCAAAATCTCTCCTTTCCCACACTCAGATTGTTTCTGCTTGCATTCAGTCATGTTTACCTTCATCTTGTCAGGGTAGTGCAGTGTAGCACGGAACATTTGTGATCAATAGATGTGCTGAATAGGTAGGGATTGCTACTCCTGAGGGCTTTGCTGGAACTTGTGGTACAGCACTTTGTAACTAAAGAAGGGGGAGGGTAGGGTAAAGGAGTTTGTTTTCTAAATTTAGAACAAAGTAACAATACACACTGTGGATGTAAAATAAATATATGTAAACCAACTGACAAAAATGTAAATTGTTTTATTGTCAACAAATGTTTATTGAACCCCTACTATGTGCTCCGCCAGCAGTATCATCAAAGTGTGCTGTGCTGGCAATGTGCTGTGTACGCACAGGTATGAGGAGTCCTCTGACCCTGCAGCAAAGTTAACACGCTGGTGGTAGAGATAAGCCCTTGGGGTAACATCAGATAACAGAGAGGCAATAGATCCAGTACTATAGAATTAGTATAATATGAAGCAGAGGATATTAAGAAGAGGTGGCAAGAATACACAGAAGAACTGTACAAAAAAGATCTTCAAGACCAAGATAATCACGATGGTGTGATCACTCATCTAGAGCCAGACATCCTGGAATGTGAAGTAAAGTGGGCCTTAGAAAGCATCACTACGAACAAAGCTAGTGGAGGTGATGGAAATCCTATTGAGCTATTTCAAATCCTGAAAAATGATGCTGTGAAAGTGCTCACTCAATCTGCCAGCAAATTTGGAAAACTCAGCAGTGGCCACAGGACTGGAAAAGGTCAGTTTTCATTCCCATTCCAAAGAAAGGCAATGCCAAAGAATGCTCAAACTACCTCACAATTGCACTCATCTCACACTCTAGTAAAGTAATGCTCAAAATTCCCCAAGTCAGGCTTCAGCAATATGTGAACCGTGAACTTCCGATGTTCAAGCTGGTTTTAGAAAAGGCAGAGGAACCAGAGATCAGATTGCTGAGAGTTCCAGAAAAACATCTATTTCTGCTTTATTGACTATGCCAAAACTTTTGACTGTGTGGATCACAACAAACTGTGGAAAATTCTGAAAGAGATGGGCATACCTGACCTGCCTCTTGAGAAACATATATGCAGTTCAGGAAGCAACAGTTAGAACTGGACATGGAACAACAGACTGGTTCCAAATAGGAAAAAGAGTACGTCAAGGCTGTATATTGTCACCCTGCTTATTTAACTTCTATGCAGAGTACATCATGAGAAACGCTGGGCTGGAAGAAGCACAAACTGGAATTAAGATTGCCAGGAGAAATATCAATCACCTCAGATATGCAGATGACTCCACCCTTATGGTAGAAAGTGAAGAGGAACTCAAAAGCCTCTTGATGAAAGTGAAAGAGGAGAGTAAAAAAGTTGGCTTAAAGCTCAACATTCAGAAAACAAAGATCATGGCATCTCATCCCATCACTTCATGGCAAATAGATGGGGAAACAGTGGAAACAGTGTCAGAATTTGTTTTTTGGGGCTTCAAAATCACTGCAGATGGTGGCTACAGCCATGAAATTAAAAGATGCTTACTCCTTGGAAGGAAAGTTATGACCAACCTAGATGGCATATTCAAAAGCAGAGACATTACTTTGCCAACAAAGGTCCGTGTAGTCAAGGCTATGATTTTTCCAGTGGTCATGTATGGATGTGAGAGTTAGACTGTGAAGAAAGCTGAGCGCTGAAGAACGGATGCTTTTGAACTGTGGTGTTGGAGAAGACTCTTGAGAGTCCCTTGGACTGCAAGAAGATCCAACCAGTCCATTCTGAAGGAGATCAGCCCTGGGATTTCTTTGGAAGAAATGATGCTAAAGCTGAAACTCCAGTACTTTGGCCACCTCATGCGAAGAGTTGACTCATTGGAAAAGACTCTGATGCTGGGAGGGATTGAGGGCAGGAGGAGAAGGGGACAACAGAGGATGAGATGGCTGGATGGCATCACGGACTCGATGAACATGAGTCTGAGTGAACTCTGGGAGTTGGTGATGGACAGGGAGGCCTGGCTTGCTGCAATTCATGGGGTCACGAATAGTCGGACACGACTGAGCGACTGAACTGAACTGAACTGAACTGTGTTGTTATTATCATGTTAGATAGAGCAGAGGTGTGGCAAAACAGGCAAAAGCCTGAAAAATCCCTTCAGCTGTCGACTGCAACCTTCCAGAATTCATGTGTTGAACCTAATCTCTAATGTGATAGTGTTTGAAGGTGGGGACTTTGGGAGGTGACCAGGTCATGAGGGTGGAGCTCTGGTGAACAAAGACCCCAGAGAGCTCCCGAGCCCTTTTTGGTATGTACAAACACAGATCAAGATGGCTGTCTATGAACCAGGCAGCAGGTCCTCACTAGGCACTGAATCTGCTGGTTCCCTTATCTTGGCCTTACCAGGCTCTAGAACTGTGAGAAATAACTTGGATTTAGTATACCTTACTATATATAAAGGTGGTTCTAGTGGTAAAGAACTCTCCTGCCAATGCAGGAGACATTAAGGGATGTGGATTTGATCCCTGGATCAGGAAGATCCCCCGGTGGAAGGTATGGCAACCCACTCCATTATTCTTGACTGGAGAATCCCATGGACAAAGGAGCCCGGTGGGCTACAGTCCATAGGGTCACAAAGAGTTGGACAAGACTAAAGAGACTTAGAGGGCATGCACACCATATATAAAACAGATAGCAAGTGGGAAGTTGCTGTATAACACAGGGAGTTCAGCCCAATGCTCTGTGACAACATAGAAGGGAAGGATGGGGTAGGGGGTGGGAGACAGGTTCAAGAGGGAGGGAACATATGTATACTTATGGTTGATTTATGTTTCTGGATGGCAGAAACCAACACAATGTTGTAAAGCAATTATCCTCCAATTAAAAATAAATTAAAAAAAATAATAATTCATGTTTATAAGCCATCCAGTCTGTTAGAGCAGCTCAAAGAGACTAAGACAATTCCTGTCTGGGGTTGCCCCAGAAGGCTTTGTGGATCTGGTGTGATCTGAGCTCTCAAGTTCTAGAAGAATAGAGTCATGTGGTATTGTTAACACCCACACCATTATTCATGATTTCCTGGCCTGAAACTAGATTTGTGGTATGTTAAATGTTCAAAATACCTAGTTATATAAACTTCTTTACTTCTCACAATCCTGTTCCTACCCAAGATGTAAAGTAGGAGAGAACCAAAGAATATCCATTGTGAGATTTTTAAAAATGAGTAAAATGTAAATGATTCAGAAACATAAGGATTTTATTTCCCTTAAAATAGAGTTCCCAGTCCAAGGAGAAAATATATGACCAGTGTAGTATGCTGTTAGCCACAGAAGGCCTGTTCTGACAGGGAGTGAGACTGGGGGTACTTTTTGACCAAAATAGCATCTCTTTGCCTTTTTATTTTTTTGCTACTAAGTCAACTGATGATGTTCCCCTTTTGTTTGATTACATAATTTCCTTGGGAAAATATATTAAACATTGTTAATTAGGCATTTTCCTAGAAAAATCTAATGGAATCAATTCTGTTTTGTTGTTGTAAAGAGTCTTAAGTTTTACTGCAAAAAGAGGTCTGGCCTTAGTCCTCAACTTCTTGATAGGAGAGTTTTTGTTAGCCTGGGGGCCTTGGCCCAAGCAGATACTCAGAAAGTGATAAAGGGTGGAGTTTGAGGTGGTGTGAGTGGACCTGCTGAGGGGCTGGAATGAGAGTTCCCACTGAATAAAGGCTGGACACTGAGGCTTGGGTAACCTTCCTTGGTTGGTGATATTCAATGCATACTGTCACACATCAATGCTGAGAGAGTGACAGTGTCATGATCCATGGGGACAGGAAACATGGGGAGTTTGAACTCGATTGAACTCTGCCCTGCATTTCTTTCCTTGCCTGATTCTAATCTTATCCTTTAGCTGTATTAAAGCATATAACTATAACAGCTTTCAGTGAGTTCTGTGAGATCTTCCAATAAGCTATCAAACCTATGAGTGGTCTTGGGGATCCCTGAACTTGAAACTTGTGTCAGAAGTGAGTCTGGTCTTTTGTGTAGACTGTTTCTTCTCACTTCTCAGTTGGCTAAAGTCTCGCAAGTTTCAAGGCACATCTGTATGCCCTGCAAAAATCCCTACCAGCTTGGCTTTACAACCTGGAGTCTATCAATCCTGGCCTATCCTAACTTAGTGTAGGCCGGGATATTTCTCCCAATGTCTTGGGCAGGGAAAAGAATATCAAAGTAAAACAGTTTGGGAAAAGAAGACATTACACAGATAAAGATGTCCATCAAAGTACTTATCAAAACAGTGAAATGAATAGAGAATTGATTATATAAATTATGATATTCCATACAGTGAATACTATTTTAAAAATTAGATATTTATGTGTTAGTCGTTTAGTCGTGCCCAACTTTTTGCAACCCCATGGACTGTAGCCCACAAGGCTCATCTGTACATGGAATTCTCCAGGCAAGAATACTGGACTGGATAACCATTCCCTTCTCCAGGGGATCTTCCTGATCCAGGGATTGAACCTGGGTCTCCCACATTGTAGGCAGTTGCTTTACCATCTGAGCTACCAGGAAACACTGTCACTACTTCATTACTTAAGAGGAACTCTCTTGCCTCTGAAATTCTTTTATTGCCCAATCACCCATTCTGTATTTAAACATACACAGCCATGAACTTAGGTAATATTAGGGGATTTATGTCTTGTTTCCTGAGCTGGAAGGTTAGCTCCTTGAGGACAAGGGTCATGAACTGTGCTTCTCTGCACCTATCAATACCTAGGAAAAGAATTATGGGTAACAGATGTTTGCTGAATGCATGATAGATTATGGATGCTGGCCCCATGCTGCCAAGCTCCAAGAGCAGCTAATTTCAACACAAATGAGAACAACAGCACAGCCAGGGTTCATGTATAACAAAGGGACTAAATCTGCTTGTCCTCATTAAGGCAATGAATAGATGATGAGCCAGCTTGGGTAAGCAAATTTGCTATTGACCTAAAGTTCATTTTCACAGGGACATTGCTGGTAAAGCCCTGTGCTTAGCACTGCCTAGATAAGAATGCACATTAGCCAGTAGAGAACATGACAATAAAAATGATATGGGGAAAATAAACGCCTCAAAACAAAGAATACAATGCGCTTGCTTTAGGAAGTAAGACTCACAACATGATTTATAGCATAATCAATACTTTACTTTCCCCTTCCTAATGTTTAGGTCAGCTTCCTGGGTAGGGGGCTACAGCAGATCAGTAGTCACAGTTCTCCTCCCTCTCCTGGATTGTCCTTTTGAAGAGAGGTGGCCTTGTGACTCGCTTTGGCCAACAAAATGTTCATGGAGGCGATGCATGTCATTTCCCAGCAGAAGCATTTAAGAATCTGTGGCCAAAACAAAAAAATAAAAAACAAAAAACAAGAATCTGTGGCCAAGTCTCCAATCTATCCTCCTTTGCTGCAGCACTCATGGGAGCAGATATTTGGATAGAGATGCAACAAAATCAGAGCATGCGGATGGAGTGCATTCACTTAAGCTACACTTACTGAGCACCAGTCTTGGTGTGAAGCACTGTCGGACGGAATATAGCAGTCTCTATGCGCACGGACTTTCCTGTCTGCAGGGCAGACATCTATTTTTGACTTACGTAAATCAGCATTTAACTCTGTCTGTGGCTCATGTTATGAAGGGAAGTAGAACATGTCAAGAGAGCATGTTACGTGGACATCTTGAAGTCTAATGGGAAGGTTACTTTAACGACAAGTCGGAGTTACCAGACTTGTTCCAAATAGGAAAAGGAGTACGACAAGGCTGTATATTATCACCCTGCTTATTTAACTTATAGGCAGAGTACATCATGAGAAACGCTGGGCTGGAAGAAGCACAAGCTGGAATCAAGATTGCTGGGAAAAATATCAATAACCTCAGATATGCAGATGACACCACCCTTATGGCAGAAAGTGAAGAAGAACTAAAATGCCTCTTGATGAAAGTGAAAGAGGAGAGGGAAAAATTTGGCTTAAAGCTCAACATTCAGAAAACGAAGATCGTGGCATCTGGTCTCATCACTTCATGGCAAATAGATGGGGAAACAGTGGAAACAGTGTCAGACTTTATTTTTGGGGGCTCCAAAATCACTGCAGATGGTGATTGCAGCCATGAAATTAAAAGACGCTTACTCCTTAGAAGAAAATTTATGACCAATCTGGATAGCATATTAAAAAGCAGAGACATTACTTTGCCAACAAAAGTCTGTATAGTCAAGGCTATGGTTTTTCCTGTGGTCATGTATGGATGTGAGAGTTGGACTGTGAAGAAAGCTGAGCGCCAAAGAATTAATGCTTTTGAACTGTGGTGTTGGAGAAGACTCTTGAGAGTCCCTTGGACTGCAAGGAGATCCAACCAGTCCATCCTAAAGGAGATTAGTCCTTGGTGTTCATTGGAAGGACTGATGCTGAAGCTGAAACTCCAATACTTTGGCCACCTCATGTGAAGAGTTGACTCATTGGAAAAGACTCTAATGCTGGAAGGGATTGGGGGCAGGAGGAGAAGGGGATAACAGAGGATGAGATGGCTGGATGGCATCACCAACTCGATAGACATGAGTTTGGGTAAACTTTGGGAGTTGGTGATGGACAGGGAGGCCTGGTGTGCTGCGATTCATGGGGTCGCAAAGAGTCAGACACAACTGAGTGACTGAACTGAACTGAACTGAACTGAGGAGTTACCAGTTAAAAAATATCCCTGGCTAGTTTTCTGAGGCACAGAAGGGAATATTCAATCTGAAGAAAAGACCAACATGGCTGGACAGGAAAAACAGAGGGCACAGTGTACCAGGCTGATGAAACACATAGAAATTACATTGTACGGCCTTGTGGGCTTTGTTAAAGATTTCAACCTCTTTTCTAAAACTTATTCGGGTATTCTTGAAGCAAACAATTAATGGTCATGTATCACTCTCCTATTATACTTTTCTCCACCCTAGCAGCCTTGTGGAGTGGTACTGAGTTCCTTCTTGCTGAGGGGTATTTAAGCAAGTTGAGAGGTTGAGCAGGTACCCCTGTCTGATGAGGTCCCCGTGTGGCATCTCCCACTCCTCTGCAGCTCCCACTGTGCCATCCACCGAATCAGGCAGGGTTCTTCAGAAGGAACCAGGATCTGGGACTTTCCTGGCCCAGTGGCTAAGACACTGAGCTCCCAGGGCAGGGGGCCCCGGTTCGATCCCTGGTCAGGGAACTAGATTCCCCCATGCCTCAACTAAGACCTGGTACAGCCAAATCATTAAATAAATAAAATAGATTTTTAAAAAGAGATTTATAATAGGTAGTATATGGGTTATGGAATCATGGAGAAATGGATTGTGAGTTGTGCTTCTGGGAAGACCACAAAGCCACCCCATGTTACTGGGCCACCAAGAAAACTGCTCCCCTGTCATAATGAAGCTGCTGCCAGTTGAAACTGGAAGCAGCTGCTGTATCTGTTAACTCAAACCACACACATTGGGAAATTAGACATCACGTGACCTGCCCCTGTCCCCATGCACCTCAGCTGCAAATTCAAGGCTTGCACAAATGCACTGGATCAGCAGAACCTGAATCACAACCAGAGCCTAGCTTGAGGGGAGTCTGGGGAAGGCATTTTAAGTCTGTAGTTTCTGCAATAGGGAAAACCTGCTGGAAGGGAGGGTGAAAGAGATTTTGAGCATATAATTCATGGCGTTCATCACATCACATATCAAAAGAATAAAAATGAGATCCCTGCTTTTGAAAATCTTCCAGTTCTCACTTTAGCTCTCTAAAATCCTGTCCTTACCTAGTGCCACTCTCTTTGTCTTCCTATGGTCTTTTCCCCTATCAAGAATCAAGTCACTGTAAAAGTGTCTATTTCTCCACTTCTTTTGCATTTGGCTAAATCATGTCCCTATCCATCTATTCCTTGCTTTAGGAACATTAGAAGCTGTAAGAGGGCAAGTCCTTCATCACAAATGAGCTTTGTCAGAACCTAGTACTGTGTAATGTAAATACATATGCTTACTATACAAATATTATTTGTCTAATTAAGTTTCTCTATAAGGAAACCACTCCTGTTTGAGACTACTTAAAAGAAAGCAGAAGTAATGTAATTGGGATGAGCTAGTCTGAGCATCTGGACTTCCCCAGTGGCTCAGATGGTAAAGCGTCTGTCTACAATGCAGGAAACCCGGGTTCGAACCCTGGGTTGGAAGATCCTCTGGAGAAGGAAATGGCAATCCACTCCAGTACTATTACCTGGAAAATCCCATGGACTGAGGAGCTTGGTAGGCTACAGTCCACGGGGTCGCAAAGAGTCGGACACAACTGAGCGACTTCACTTTCACTTTCACTCTGAGCATCCAGCTTAAGGACCAGAGGAGGGAGATATTTCAAACCTCTCTGTTCCTATATTATTTTCCGTAACTATTTGGACACTGCTTTTATAACTCTAATTTTCTTTGTATTTCTGTTACCTAAGGCTGCTTTCATGATCAGGCTATGTCTAGATAGAATTTTGAGTCTCAGAATTCTGTGTAAGTCTTGTTCTCCTGGTGCTGGGCACAGAGATGGTGATATCTAGGTAAGGAAAATGTTCATTTCAGTTGCTCAGTTGTGTCCAACTATTTGCAACCCCATGGACTGCAGCACACCAGGCTTCCCTGTCCAACACCAACTCCTGGAGCTTGCTCAAACTCATGTCCATCAAGTTGGTTATGCTATCCAACAATCTCATTTTCTGTTGTCCCCTTCTCCTCCTGCCTTCAATCTTTCCCAGCATCAGGGTCTTTTTCAGTGAGTCAGTTCTTTGCATCAGGTGGCCAAAGGATTGGAGTTTCAGCCTCAGCATGAGTCCTTCCAATGAAATTCAGGACTGATTTCCTTTAGGATGCACTGGTTTGATCTCCTTGCTATCCAAGGGACTCTCAAGAGTCTTCTCCAACACTACAGTTCAAAAGCATCAATTCTCTGGTGCTCAGCTTTCTTTATACTCCATAGCTTTGATTAGATGGACCTTTGTTGGCAAAGTACTTTTTAATATGCTGTCTAGGTTGGTCATTGCTTTTCTTCCAAGGAGCAGGTGTCTTTTAATTTCATAGCTGCAGTCAACATCTGCTGTGATTTTGGAGCCCAAAAATATAGTCTGCCACTGTTTCCATTGTTTCTCCATCTATTTGCCATGAAATGAAGGGACTGGATGCCGTAATCTTAGTTTTCTGAATGTTGAGTTTTAAGCCAACTTTTTCACTCTCCTCTTTCATTTTCATCAAGAGGCTCTTTAGTTCTTCACTTTTTGCCATAAGGGTGGTATCATCTGCATATCTGAGGTTACTGATATTTCTCCTGGCAATGTTGATTCCAACTTGTGCTTCCAGTTGTACTTCATCCAGCCTGGCATTTCCCATGATGTACTCTTTCCAACATCAGGAAAATGTTGGGCGTATCTAAATCCATCTGGATACTTCTGAGCTCAAATGGATACATTCTTCACATTGAAATTTTCCAATCAGGAAACAAGTTCACTGTAGGAAATAACTGAGGACCAACAGCCCCACAATGGGAGTGAAGATCCCATGGGCAGGCTTGTCACTATATCCTTATAGTAACTCTGCATAATAAGGGATGCATGGGTGGAAGATAATGAGAAAGGACTAAGTGTTCGGGGTTGTAGAGAGGCCAGGAATGTATTGGCTGCACCCGAAATCCTGCACTCAAGACTGGTCTCTGTCTTCTGTTATCTTGGGACCCCAGAGGAGCCTTGGATACAAGCAGTGAGTGAGTGAGTGAATGAGTGAAGGTCGCTCAATCCTGTCTGACTCTTTGTGACTCTATGGACTATACAGTCCATGGAATTCTCTAGTCCAGAATACTGGAGTGGGTAGCCTTTCCCTTCTCCAGGGGATCTTCCCAACCCAGGGATGGAACCCAGGTCTCCCACACTGCAGGCAGATTCTTTACCAACTGAGCCACAAGGGAAGCCGAAGAATACTGGAGTGGGGAGCCTATCCCTTCTCCAGCAGATCTTCCTGACTCAGGAACTGAACCATGGTCTCCTGCATCGTGGACAGATTCTTTACCAATGGAGCTAAAATTGTTATTATTATAACTTCTATTTTACAGAAGAAGATATTGAGATTTACAGATTACAAATGTCTAGGATTACACAAAATAGTAGTTGAAAAACCTAAACAAGTAAGACTTTGTTTGGGCAACATATTTCAACTCTTTTATTCTTTTGCCTACTATTTACCTCTACATTTCTACATAGTACACTTATACTGTTATTTCAGCTTTAATACTATATATGGCTCTATGAAGACCTACAAGACCTTTTAGAACTAATACCCAAAAAAGATATCCTTTTCATTATAGGGGACTGGAATGCAAAAGTAGGAAATCAAGAAACACCTGGAGTAACACGCAAATTTAGCCTTGGAGTACAGAATGAAGCAGGGCAAAGTCTAATAGAGCTTTGCAAGAGAACGCACTGATCATAGCAAACACCCTCTTCTAACAACACAAAAGAAGACTCTACACATGGACATCACCAGATGGCTAACACCAAAATCAGATTGATAATATTCTTTGCAGCCAAAGATGGAGAAGCTCTATACAGTCAGCAAAAACAAGACCAGGAGTTGACTGTGGCTCAGATCATGAACTCCTTATTGCCAAATTTAGACTTAAATTGAAGAAAGTTGGAAACCCACTAGACAGTTCAGGTGTGACCTAAATCAAATCCCTTATGATTATACAGTGGAAGTGAGATATAGATTTAAGGGGCTAGATCTGATAGACAGAGTGCCTGATGAAGTATGGACAGAGGTTTGTGACATTCTACAGGAGACAGGGATCAAGACCATCCCCATGGAAAATAAATGCAAAAAAGCAAAATGGCTGTCTGAGGAAACCTTATAAATAGCTGTGAAATGAAGAGAAGCGAAAAGCAAAGGAGAAAAGGAAAGATATAAGCATCTGAATGCAGAGTTCCAAAGAATAGCAAGAAGAGATGAGAAAGCCTTCCTCACTGACCAGTGCAAAGAAATAGAGGAAAATAATAGAATGGGAAAGACTAGAGATCTCTTCAAGAAGACTAGAGATACCAAGGGAACGTTTCATGAAAAGATGAGCTCAATAAAGGACAGAAATGACATGGACCTAACAGAAGCAGAAGATATTAAGAAGTGGCAAGAATACACAGAAGAACTGTACAAAAAAGATCTTCACAACTCAGATAATGACGATGATGTGATCACTCACCTAGAGCCAGATATCCTGGAATGCGAAGTCAAGGGGCCTTAGGAAGCATTACTATGATCAAATCTAGTGGAGATGATGGAATTCCAGTTGAGCTATTTCAAATCCTAAAAGATGATGCTGTGAAAGTGCTGCACTCACTATGTCAGCAAATTTGGAAAATTCAGCAGTGCCCACAGGACAGGAAAATGTCAGTTTTCATTCCCATCCCAAAGAAAGGCAATGCCAAAGAATGTTCAAACTACTGCACAATTGTACTCATCACACACGCTAGTAAAGTAATGCTTAAAATTCTCCAAGCCAGGCTTCAGCAATATGTGAACTGTGAACTTCCAGATGTTCCAGCTGGATTTAGAAAAGGCAGAGGAACCAGAGATCAAATTGCCAACATCCGCTGGGTCATCGAAAAAGCAAGAGAGTTCCAGAAAAACATCTATTTCTGTTTTACTGACTATGCCAAAGCCTTTGACCATGTGAATCACAACAAACTGTGGAAAATTCTGAAAGAGATGGAAATACAAGACCACCTGACCTGTCTCTTGAGAAACATATATGCAGGTCAGGAAACAACAGTTAGAACTGGACATGGAACAACAAACTGGTTCCAAATAGGAAAGAGAGTACATCAAGGCTGTGTATTGTCACCCTGCTTATTTAACTTCTATGCAGAGTACATCATGAGAAATGCTGGGCTGGAAGAAGCACAAGCTGGAATCAAGATTGCTGGAAGAAATATCAATAACCTCAGATATGCAGGTGACACCACCCTTATGGCAGAAAGTGAAGAAGAACTAAAGAGCCTCTTGATGAAAGTGAAAGTGGAGAGTGAAAATGTTGGCTTAAAGCTCAACATTCAGAAAACAAAGATCATGGCATCCGGTCCTATCACTTCATGGCAAATAGATGGGGAAACAGTGGAAACAGTGTCCAACTTTATTTTGGGGGGCTCCAAAATCAGTACATATGGTGATTGCAGCCATGAAATTAACAGACGCTTAGTCCTTGGAAGGAAAGTTATGACCAACCTAGACAACATATTAAAAAGCAGAGACATTACTTTGCCAACAAAGGTCCGGCTAGTCAAGGCTATGGTTTTCCCATAGTAATGTATGGATGTTAGAGTTGGACTATAAAGGAAGCTGAGCGCCAAAGAATTGATGCCTTTGAACTGTGGTTTTGAGAGTCCCTGGGACTGCAAGGAGGTCCAACCAGTCCATCCTAAAGGAGATCAGTCCTGGGTGTTCATTGGAAGGGCTGATGTTGAAGCTGAAACTCCAATCCTTTGGCCACCTGATGCAAAGAGCTGACTCATTTGAAAAGTACCTGATGCTGGGAAAGTTAGAGGGCAGGAGGAGGAGGGGACGTCAGAGGATGACATGGTTGGATGGCATCACCAACTCAATGGACATGAGTTTGGGTGAACTCTGGGAGCAGGTGATGGACAGGGAGGCCTGGTGTGCTGCAGTCCATGGAGTCGCAAAGAGTCAGACACGACTGAGCGACAAAACTGAACTAAATGGTCTTCCTAGTAGGGCAGATGAGAATTTATTTTTGTAAACCTCTACAAATTTCCCCTTTCCACAGCCCTTCAACATGGTTATCCGGAAATTTAATATAACATTACTATTATATTGTTGCTGCTGCTGCTGCTAAGTCACTTCAGTCGTGTCCAACTCTGTGTGACCCCATAGATGGCAGCCCACCAGGCTCCCCCATCCCTGGGATTCTCCAGGCAAGAACACTGGAGTGGGTTGCCATTTCCTTCTCCAATGCATGAAGTGAAAAGTGAAAGTGAAGTTGCTCAGTCATGTCCGACTCTTCGCAAGCCCATGGACTGCAGCCTGCCAGGCTCCTCTGCCCATAGGATTTTCCAGGCAAGAGTACTGGAGTGGATTGCCATTGCCTTCTCCAGCAGTTCTGTAAATAATGGTTCACAGCTTAACCATAAAGTATGCCAAAAATATGTACACATTTTTTCTGTAATTAGTAATAAGTTTTTTTAGTAACAACCTTAGTGAGATGTGAGTCACAAAATACAATTTATTTAATGTGTACAATTTTACTGTTTTTAAATAGATTCATAGAGTTGCACAACCTTTTCTACAGACAATTTTAGGCCATTTTAATGACATCAAAATGAAACCTCCTGCTACATGTATATGTATGGCTGAGTCTCTTCCCTATCACCTGAAACTATCACAACAATTGTTTGCTAATTGGTTATATTCCAATGCAAAATAAAACGTTTTTAAGGAAAAAAAAGAAAGAAACCTCTTGGGATCTCCTGGATGGCCTAGTGGCTAAGCAGGGGGCCAGGGTTCAATCCCTGATCAGGAAAATAGATTCCATATGCAGCAACTAAAGATTCCCAGTGCCAAATCCCACAGCCAAATTCCTCAAAACTATTGACAAGTGTTTGTTTCTTTTTGCCTATCTTCTATTCATATCTCTCAGTTTCTCTCTAGTCTTTTTATATCGTAGATCAGTTTTCAAATGCCACAAATTCTTTGATATGCCTTGTTTTACAGAGTGAATCTCCCTGCACTCAGAGTATGGACTGGACTTAGGGACTCACTTCTAACACCTGGAATAAGGTGGGAGGGATGGTGTGTGATCCGTGAATCATGTGCTCTGGCAAGTCAGCTGTGGTTTTGTGAGACTATATCAGGCAGCCTGTGAAGAGGCCTATGTAGTTACCTTCGAAGAGGAGGCTACAATGGGACAGCTTTCCCAGCTTGATGGCTTTGCTACTGTTATATTTTTGGGGGCTCCAAAATCACTGCAGATGGTGACTGCAGCCATGAAATTAAAAGACACTTACTCCTTGGAAGAAAAGTTATGACCAACCTAGATAGCATATTCAAAAGCAGAGAAATTACTTTGCCAACAAAGGTCCATCTAGTCAAGGCTATGGTTTTTCCTGTGGTCATGTATGGGTGTGAGAGTTGGACTGTGAAGAAAGCTGAGCGCTGAAGAATTGATGCTTTTGAAATGTGGTGTTGGAGAAGACTCTTGAGAGTCCCTTGGACTGCAAGGAGATCCAACCAGTCCATTCTAAAGGAGATCAGTCTTGGGTGTTCTTTGGAAGGAGGACTGAAGCTGAAACTCCAATGCTTTGGCCACCTCATGTGAAGAGTTGACTCATTGGAAAAGACTCTGATGCTGGGAGGGATTGGGGGCAGGAGGAGAAGGGGACGACAGAGGATGAGATGGCTGGATGGCATCACTGACTCGATGGACATGAGTCTGAGTGAACTCTGGGAGTTGGTGATGGACAGGGAGGCCTGGCGTGCAGCGATACATGGCATTGCAAAGAGTCGGACACGGCTGAGCAACTGAACTGAAGTGAACTGATGGTAGTTAAACAATATTGCCTTGGGCTTGTTGAAGTTGCTTTTTCTGCCCTGCTGCTGCTGCTATCTCCCACTTTATCTGGATCTTCTCTTGCCTTTGCTTGTAGTATCTCTGTGCTCCTCAATTTATTTACTTAAATAAGTTAAAGAATTATCTCTGGCTGCACGGGGTCTTCGTTGCTATGCATGGGCTTTCTCTAGTTGTGGTGAGCCGGGGTTACTGTCTAATCGCAGTGCGCAGGCTTCTCCTTGCAGTGGCTTCTCTTGTGGGGCATGGGCTCTAGGCAACACAGGCTCAGCAGTTGCAGCTCTCAGGCTCTAGAGCACAGGCTCATTAGTTGTGGCGCACAGGCATGGTTGCCCCACAGCATGTGGAACCTGCCCAGACTGAGGATCTGACCCGTATGCCCTGAACTGGCAGACAGATTCTTAACCACTGGACCGCCAGGGAAGTCCTGTGCTACTCAATTTAGATTCTGTTGCCACAGATCCTTCTCTGTGAAGGACTCTGTCCTGGAAAGGAGATTCAGTTGGTTAGTATTGAGATTTAATAGGACCCAGATTGTCCCGTACCCTCTAACCCTTCCTTTGCCTTCAGTCTTAGAACCCAGCTCTGGCACTGTTCCCCCAAAAAACCCAATTATCTTTCTATACCAAGTGGGCACATTTAGCATTTAGTCTAAGTGTCTTTGGCAGTTTGATTAGAGTTTGCTGTTGTTCAGTGTCACCCCAGGACCCTTAGCCTGCTTTCTGCTTCCTCTTTCCCACTCGCTGATACCCTGTAGGTCTCATTGACGTCAGTTAATCAGCCCTTTCCTTGTATTTCAGAGTTCACAGGATATTTTACTAGTTTCATAGTAGATGATTGTCATGCATTTGTCGTGACGTTATTGTTGAAGGATTAACATGTTGTTTTATTCTGCTTTTTCCATTTATCTTTTAATCTTTCGTGATTGTCTGCTCAGTCATGTCCCACTCTTTTGCGACCCCATGAACTGTAGGATTAGGTAGATTCAAAACTACAGAATGTCACTTTAGCACAGAAACTATCTCGTTTTTAATTTCTAAAATTACCTTTGTCCCCTGGAGTTCCCCTCTCGTTCATCTGATTCTTGGTTTATGGACCCAAGAACTCTCAAAGTATAATAGTGATTTAAAAAATTCTTTTCTCCTCCTTACACTGTCCTTATTTTCTCCTAGTTTCCTTTTTTCTTCCTTTTTCTGCATCTCATTTTCTTCTCAGAGTCTTTCCTCAACTACCTTGAGATCTTTGGCCCAGCCCAAGCATATACAGCACGAAGTGTGTGCTCACTCGTGTCCAACTCTTTGCAACCCTGTGGACTGTAGCCCACCAGGCTCCTCTGTCCATGGGATTTCCCAGGTAGGAATACTGAAGTGGGTTGCCATTTCCTCCTCCAGGGGAACAGAATGAAGGGCTCTGTGTATATACATAATAGAGTATTGGCTGCTCATGTCTGATTCTTTGTGACCCCATGGTCTGCAGCCTGCAAGGCTTCTCTATTCACAGAATTCTCTAGGCAAGAATACTGGAGTGGATGGCCATTCCCTTCTTCAGGAGATTTTCCTGACCCAGGGAAAGAACCCAGGTCTCCTGCACTGCGAGCAGATTCTTTACCATCTGAGCCAGGAGGGAAGCCCCTAGGATGTGTCAATCAGCAGGCTTCTCTGTAACTGCCTGAGCAGCTTCAGCTTCATTTAGTCGAGGGACTCTATCTACACAATCAGTATCTGTGGGGTTCTTCTCTTGGGTTGGTCAGTTTCCTACATAGGTGTCCTTCCACCTACCTCCACTGGGTGGGGGAAGAGGGTGACTAAGTTTGGTTGCCAGTGTGCTCTTAGAGGACCTAAAGGGGAAATAGGGAGAGATCTCATTTTTCTGTACATAGACTTTATTCAACCTCTGAATCCAATAAGGTACTCAAGACATGACCAGAGTCTCTGAATCCAGACCCTTTGTATTTCAACTGGTTCTGAAAATAAACTTTCTGTCTTTCCCAGGGTGGGAAAAAGAGCAGTCTTCGGTCTGCCCTGAGGTGAGATATGGAATTGGATAATTTAACTTCTTACACTTTTAAACTAATCATATTGTTTTCACCCATACCCATACCCACTTCTTCCTTCAGTTACCTGGTACAATTGCTGGTACACTTACTGAACCTTTGGGTTTCTGAAATTTGAAAAACTATAAAATATTTACCCCAGCCTTTGCAGGGAATTAAGTATAAAGTCAGGTAAATGCATCCTCATGCTCTCTAGATTCCAAACTTTGTTGGCATCTATCCAGTTTTCTATATCCTTACAGATTTCTTAAGTGGTTGTGATTTTAAAAATCCTACCATGGGTAAACACATGTTTCCCTTTGCCATCTTTTTTTTTTTTTTAATAAATTTTCTTTTCTGTTATTATTTGCAAAACAGATCACATTGTAATCTTTTAAATTTTTGTTTATTTCTAATGGAAGATAGTTGCTTTACAATCTTGTGTTGGTTTCTGCCATATATCAACGTGAATCAACCATAGGTACACATATGACCTCTCCCTCTTGCCACCTTTTTAATAGAAGTGTTGTCATCCTTTTTAGTAAATCCCTTTCCTTACTTAAGTTCATTGAGAATAGTAGTATTAACCAATACTAGAAATGTATCTACAATAATGTTTTCAAGACAAGCGTTCTGAATCGGGCTGAAGTAATAGGCCCATTAGACAAGTGACCTAAGATACCGTGTGCCACCAGAATGCTTTAGAACTGAGTGACTGAGTCAGTTTTTTAAAATTACCTAGGAGTTTTACTTTGTATCTCTTAAAACCCATTTAGACATTTGGATTTTTAAAACTTATGCCATACTTGTAAATACATAAGGAGAAAAAAGCAAAAAGTGACTAAAGCATTTTTAAAACTTCTTTACATTTAGAGTCAGCCTTCTGAATCATATTTAAAAAATATATTTTAATTTAAAAAATTTTAAAAACTCACAAAACGTAAAATTTAACATCTTAACCATTTCAAGATCTGCAGTTCAGTAGTGTTAAACATATTCACATTGCTGAACAACTGATCTCCAGAAATTTTTTACTTTACAAAAATAAAACCTTGTACGCATTAAGATAACTCCCAATTTTCCTCTCCTCCAAGTCCTGGCAATCACTGTTCTACAATCTGTTTCTATACATTTGATTCCTCCATATATATCATGCAAGTGGAATCATACAGTATTTGCCTTTTTGTGACTGGCTTTTTCCTCTTACGTTCTCAAACTTCATTCATGTTGTAGTATGTGTCATACTTTTTAATAAGTTTGGGGAAGAAAGAAAAATGCATTTCCCCTTAACAAGCAACACTGAAAGTATGATTCACTCTAAAAATGTTGGATCAAAATTTTAAGGCCTTTGAAAGCATTCCTTGAAAATTTTAAATAAATGTTAAGCCAAAACCTAAGGATGGACAAAAAAAGAAAAACGTATTCCTCACTTATGCAAAAATAAATGAAAGTCACTTAAAAGTAAAGAGAAATAATGTGTCAAATATGTATTATCCTTGGGGTTTCATGGCCAATAGCCTTGCCAACTGATAATAGAGTAAATTATCGACAATAATTATTCAACTAAATGCCAGCCATTGGTTTTCTCACAGAGCTTTTAAGGGAATGCCTCTGATTCTGGAAGAAGAGGCAAAACCTCAGTTTTCTTTTGTGGCTATAGTCTAATTATGCTATGATCTGAAAAGTTCCCCAAATTCAGTTTCCAGGGTTTGTTTACCTTCACAGTATAAAACCCAGCACAGAGATGAGGGGGAAGCCAGAGTTTGAGTTGCTTGAGTTGCTGTAAGAAAGCCTGAGAACGTTCAAGTTTGTATATAAAGAGGAATTTCCCAAAGACATTTTGAAAACATTTCTAAGCATGAGCATGGTAACATACTACTCAATCCACAGTATCAAGAAATAGGCGGGCCCTTTCCCCTTTGCTCTCACAAGCCCGCCTTCCTCATACTTGGAATTTTTCTGACTCCCTGTTGGCTCTCAGCAGCTTTCTTCTCCTTTCTGCTTTCCTCGTTCCCCACTGTATGCCATTTCCTCGGTGTAGTTTCTAACCCTTCCTGGCTCCCGGCCCTTCCGTTCTGCTCTGTAGTGTCCTGTGTACACAGAGAGCCCAGCAGGGCCCCACCAGCTGGGCGGGGTTTCGTGTGGGTAAATGACCACATCCTGGAGCACCATCCAGCAGTGTTTTCTTAAGACTTGGGAGTTGAAGTCACAACATTTAAGGAGGGGGGAGAAAAGGGAAAGCATTTACTGGGATGGCTCTCCAGAGAGTAGCTGTGTATACACCTCCAGAAGGTGAAATTGAGCGAAAGTGACCATGGAGGTAAGTCTTGGGTGGGTGCCAGAGAAGCAGTGAAAGGAAAAGGGCCCTTGGGTGATGGTGGAATTGAAATGGGCAGGCATGGCTGCAGGTTGTGGCTGGATTCACAAGCTAAAGGTCTCTCCCACCTAACCTTCTGAGGCTTGGTCAGCTGTGGGGCTGTAGCTGGACAACTGTCTGGTCCCATGGCTGGCTGTTCCTGTATAAACCTGGGCTGAATCCTGCTCTAGTTTGAAAAGACAAAAAAAAAAAAAAAAACCCCTAGCTGTTACTTCTAAAATAGTTCCCCAGGGAACTTCCCTGGCGGTCTAGCGGTTAAGACTCCGAGCTTCCACTGCAGGGGGCGTGGGTTCCATCCCTGATCAGGGCCAAAAATAAATAAAATAATTAAAGTAGTACTCTAGGTATTAGGAACATTCCATCCCCTAGGCATAGAGGTAGGCTCTGCAAGGTCACTGAAGATCCCCTGTGTGCAAAATGTTTCTTGAACCATTCTGGAATGTAGAATTACAGAAAGACCTATTTTATAGGGAGGGAGCCATGAACATTATTATTTCAAGAATATCTATTAGGCCCTAGCCTAAGGACAGAGTGTAAACTTTAATAGCAGAATCTAAAATTCCATTTGTAGTTTTATCCCTTTAAAGTCTTTAGTACTTAATTGCTTTGCACAGTTGTGTCTGACTCTCTGCAGCCCCATGGACTGTAGCCTGCCAGACTCCTCTGTCCATGGGATTTTTCAGGCAAGAATACTAAAAGAGTGGGTTGTCATTTCTTACTCCAGGGGATCTTTCCTACCCAGGGATGGAACCAGTGTCTCTCTTGGGTCTTCTGCATTGATAGGCATATTCTTTACCACTAGCACCACCTGGGAAACCCTATTTTAGTCTTTAATCCTCCCTTAAAAATGTAAGGAGATCCTAGGAGGGACGATAGATTAAACCTTCATGAATCTTGAGCCTGAAGTCACAGCAGACCCATCCCTAACCTCCATCCCCCACATCCCTTGCTCCAGGCACCCAGAATCCACTCTTAGAGGCAACCCCAGGCTCCTTTATGTCTTCATACCTGGAAGCTTTTGAGCCTGGTTTTTCCTACCTGGGACACTTTCCCTTCTCTCTTTTTAACTATCTCAAAATCAAGGTAATGTCACTCATTGCTCAGAGTTATGCTCCAAGCCAGGCTTAGTCCAGTGGGGGGTTCCCTGACCACAGGGGTCTCTTCTCCCTGACGGCCCTTGTCCCAGGGTAATTGTTGGCATACGGAGCCATCTTTCTACCAAGTTAAGACTTAAGTAACGTGAGCTGTGTCTTGTTGGTCACTGACTCTCTTGCATCAAGAACAGTATCTTGCCCAGAGTATGTTCACTTCATGGAGTGAATTAATTCCTGACTGCCAATGTGTTTTTAGGGCAACAAGTGCAGGGCTGAGTAGTGAAAGTGAAAATGCCAAGAGATGCACCTGGAGTCCCTGAAGCAGTCTCCTCTGGGTGACAGTTTGCAAAGGGCCAGGAAGCTTAGAGGCATGCCAACTTCTTCTATACAATCTCTCTCAGAAGGTAACTATGACTGTTGAAATTTAAATGGTATTGACTCATTCAATGCACTTGTCGAAGAGGTGTTTAAAGAATCATTTCTCACAATAAAATAGGGCAAAGCTTCAAACTCAAATTTGCTTTGGATTTGTATCTGCTGCCATCTGTTAGTTCCAGGATCCTGGGATATATCCTTCTTATTTCTATGTTAAACATTACCAGCAATAAGAACAGAAAGGGGAAACAAAAATGTGTGTAGGGAAGTTGGATTTCACAGAGGCTTGACAGTCTTATTCTCTTCTCTTTCTGAAATCCTAGAAAACAGAAAACCACAGGAAGATGGCTTATTGAGAAAGACCCTATTCAACTTGACCATGAGTCAAACAGGGAAGAAAAGTTCCTCAGATGGAGAAACTACACCCCAGGCTCCACTTGTCAACGAGAGCATCAGGGGGTCAAAATTCAGGTTCCCCAAAGCTGGAAGCAGAAAAGAGAGCATTGACCCAAAAACAACTGATTCCCAACCCCAGGACAAGACACCGAAGACAATCTCCTTAGACATTGGTAAGCTTCTGCCTGATGTTATTTCTTAATTTTTTAGATCAATTTTCTCCCCTAAGGGCTTCCCCCATGGCTCAGAGGTAAAGAATCAGCCTGTAATGCAGGAGTTGCAAGAGAAGTAGTTTCGATCCCTGGGTTGGAAAGATCCCCTGGAGGAGGGCATGGCAACCCACTCAAGTATTCTTTCCTGGAGAATCCCACGGACAGAGGAGCCTGGTGGGCTACAGGCCATAGGGTCACAAAGAGTTGGACATGACTGAAGTGACTTAGCATTCTCCCCTAAAGAGATGATATGAGTTAAATGACACCTAATATAATAAAATCTGTTCTAAAAATTTATTTTGTTGAATATTTTAAATAATTTGCTCATTTTACTTTTAAAGTATCAAAAATAATTATGTCGCAGAAAGGTTTAGAGAAAAATACCCAGTGCTGGGAGCCAGGGTGAGAAATTCCACCCGTGACAAGGTCATGTGGGAGGAAGCCTGACAAATGCAAGGACGTGACGGCTTCAGGTTTCCCCCCTGGAGTTTCCCGAGCATCCAATCCCCGAAAAATTAAAAATCTGCCGGCTTTTCTTCTCTGCTTCTCTACTCTAATACACTCCTGAAAAAGTTATCTCTAAGCTTTGGTCTTCTGCATTTGAAAGGGATGTTTCAGTTAAACCTCCTCTAGTAGTTCTCTAGCTTGCCTAACAAGTTCCCGGACCCCTTACAGCTTGTGAATTGCTTGCAGCCCCCAACCGGGAGAGGCACAAAGCTTGAAAGCATCTTAAAGATACAGAACCTTTTCTAAAGAGTTAAAAACCATATTGGTGACGGGTTTTCACTGTTGATTCAATGATTGCCGCCAGGCCTCCATATTCTTTATCTTTTAGGCACCTGGGAAGATGTTAATCAATGTAAACGGGGTATGGAAAAAGATATATAGTAGTTTTGATGTTAGCAACACTAAACTTTTGAGTTAATTTCTTTTGTTATAAATCACTGTACTCCTTTCGCTTGTTATAAATTGTTGTATCTTTGCTATGTAAGAATGTAACTTTATTTAGTGCTTTCTGAGAGCGGCGCCAAACTTTGGGAAGATCAACACCAATAAGTCTTCTGGTTGACAAACCCTTATCAGGAAAAAGGTTATAAAATGTTAGCTGGCCCTTCTGGCAGAAGATGATGTAAATTACCTAAGACTTGTGTTTGCAGTCAGGTATGCAGAGAGAAAAGCCTGCTTTTGATAAGAGTCTAAACTGCTAACGCTGCATAACTTTGTGTTACCCATTGATCTCCATGTATTATCAAACATATAAATAGCCCCTTGAACAATAAACGGACGGGACCAGTTTTCCGGACTAGTGTCTCGGCCTAGTTTCTTGGGAATCTGGCTCCCCCCATGTCTCTTTCTCTCACCCTTTTCTCCTCTCCTTCCTTCTCCTCTTTACTCTAACTTCAGGCTGAATTCCCATCTGGAATGGGGCGGCTCACCAAGTCTACTTACTTGCCCTGGCCCTAAGATCCGTAAGAGAGAGTGCCCAAGGAGGGGCACTCTCCGCTATTCAAGCAGGCAACGGCGGCCCCACGTAGATGGTGCAAGCTCCTTGTCTGGAGCTTTATTGGCCGTCTCCATAAACCAAGTTATTCAGCCTCTTCTCCACTTAATTTTCCTACTATACTATTTCTTCTAATCTCCTTTATATTTCCATATAAGTTTTTTCCTTGCCTACTCTGTCTCTCCTTTGAATCACCCTGGTTCCACCTGGGCTGGACCCCGGCAACCCAGTTTCATTTTAACACAAAGTGCTATCTCTTCAAGATTCTTTTCAGATTCTTTTCATATGCATATATTTATGGTCAACCAACCAGCCACCAAATATTGAGTACCTCCTATGTGCCAGTCACTTATTAGAAATATAGCCATGAAAAAGAGAACCTTATGTACACAAAGAACCAAAAGCAGGCATACTTTTTGTGTGATAAGTCATATGAAGACCAATAAGCAATCTAAGGAGATAGCGAATGATGGGCTGGGGTAATTTTAGATGCAGTTGGCAGGAAGGAGTTTCTGTTTTAGTAACAGAAACTCTTGAGCTAAGATCTGAAAGGCAGCCACGTAGAATGAAGGAAGCCAGCCATATAGATATTTTAGGGAGCAGCTTTCCAGGCAAAGGGATCTGTAAATGCAAAGGCCCAATATGGGAGTGAGCCTGGAGTGCTTGAGAGCTGGCCAGGAGGTTAGGGATGCTGAAGCAGGATGAGAGATGGACAGAGGATGAGAGGAGTAGGAGACTAGTCAGAGAGGCAGCAGAGGCCAGACGGACATACTTTGTACAATTAGAAGAGCTTATAAAACCCTCTTGAGCTTACATGGAGCTGTGATCCTCCTTCTGGGATTTATTATACTGTTCAGTTCGCACATGGTTACATGGCATTCATGTGCCTACTTTTGACAGTGGCATAATATTCCATTCCATGCCTGTGGCATAATAACTTAAGTTCCTTTTTTTGCCCTTTGCTGAGTATCTTTGGCTTTCCCTCTCCCTTGTTTTCTGTGTCACTGTGTTACACTAAATAGCTGAAAGTTCCCAGCACAGAGATCACAAATTCAAGGGTTATGAAAATATTGCCACTCTCTCTCTATAAAGTCATGACATATACAGTATCATCAATATATTATTAGAGTAAGTGTATTTTAAAAACATTTATACTTTTCATGCAAACATATGTAAAAGAGAACAGTATGAGTCTCCATGATTACCTCCCTCTAACAATTATCAACCCATGGCCAGTCTTATTTCATTTATACTTACCCCCATATCTGTCAGATACCAAATACCAGAAATATCACTATACTTGTGAGCAGTTTGAATACATTTTTGAAAGTAGAAAATTAAGAAGTCTATCTTTAAAAGAAGGTAATCAGAAGGTTGTTGCTATCTGTTCTAAAGTGTGATTTGGAGCTTTAGGAATGTGGTTAATGGATACCCACGTAATACTGCTCAGTCATGTATGACTTTTTTGCAGCCCCGTGGACTGTATCCTGCTGGGCTCCTCTGTCCATGGGATTCCACAGGCAAGCACCCTGGATTGGGTTGCCATTTCCTCCTCCAGGGGATCTTCCCAACCCAGGGATCAAACCTGCATCTCCTCTGTCAGCAAGCGGATTCTTTACCACTGAGCCACTTGGGAAGCCCCAGTGGATACCTATTATCATGATTAAATTAACAGTGTGGTCGGCTGGTTATCTCAGCTGGTGAATCCCAGCCCCTCAAGATGTGCGTGGCGTCTCCATTTTAATTTCTCCCCTGTCCCCCAAATGGCTCTGGGACCTAGCTAGTCCTCTCTGTTGCTGTCCTGGCTTTCTTGTCTATTGCATGGACCGCTGCCGCTCTTTCCTACCTGGTTTCTCTCTTGCCAGCCTGTCCCCCACACTTCTGCTGGGTGCTTTTTCTAAACCACAGATGTCTTCCACCAGTTTGAAATTCTTCACTGAGTCTTTCTTGCCTTGAAGAGAAAGTCTGTATTCTCAAGCATGATCTTCATGGTGTTTGTGGTAAGCTGAATATCTCTTCACGGCCTCTGCCTTCCCCCAACCTCACATTCATCCTCATGCTGATATTGTGATTTACCTGCAGTTTCCTGATCTGGCTACATTCCCTCGGAGTGGTTCCCTGTGCCGAAAAAGACCTTCCCTGTGTCTCTACCCTCCCTCTGCACCCCTCCCCCATTTATCCCTCCCTCCTGACCACCCACCTGGCTGACTCCAACTCAGCTTTAAGGCACAATTTATTTCACTTAGGCTTCCCTGGTGGCTCAGACAGTGAAAAACTTGCCCGTAATGTGGGAGACCTACCTGGGTTTGATCCCTGGGTTGGAAAGATCCCCTGGAGAAGGAAATGGCAATCCACTTCAGTATTCTTGCCTGGAGAATCCCATGGACAGAGAAGTCTGGTGGGCTACAGTCTATGGGGTTGCAAAGAGTCGGACATGACTGAGGGACTAATACTTTCACTTGGAAGCTTGCCAAGGCCCATCCCAAGAACTGAAGCACTTACTGTCTCTACCTTGGGCCACCTGGCATGCCTGCTGGCCTCCACCATTGTACTTCTCTGCACTGTGACCGTGGCTCTTTCATCTGTCTCCTCCATCAGACATGTAGCTCCTTGATAACAGGAACTTGTTATCTTGATTCCCTGTACCGCACCACCCACATTACAAACACATAATCATGTTTTATGGGAGCATTAGGATTCTTGGTTGTAAACAACAGAAGCCAGCCTCTCCAGGTTTAGCTTAGAAAAGAACCTAATGAGAAGATCCTGCTTGGCTCAGAGTCTCCTGGAGAAGCAAGAATTTGGTTCAGCAGAATAGCAGCCAGAAAAGGCCCCGAATCGCTCCACAGAGCTACTTACATGTGGTCACTTTGCCCCCTCCATGGAGTGCCAGCCCTCCTTTAGCAACAGCCAGTCTGTAGCAGATCTGACTGAGCTGTGGCATAAGGATGAGTTTCATAGATTTAAAAACACATACGTATGGTGTGTAAGGCGATGTGTTGGGGCCTCAAAAATGGGTACTCATATTTATACTTAGGTGTTTTGATAAAGATTTATCATCTTAATTTTGGTAATTAAGGAACAATAAAGCTAATATTCATTCATTCACTCATTTAGCTATTTGTTCATTCAACAGTGTTTACAAAGTATGTATCATGTCAAAGGTAGTGTAGAGCCCCATCTTCCTGGGAAGGTTCAGCAACTTTAAGTCACTACAGGTGGGAATTATAATTTCCATTTTATAGATGAGTAAACCAAGGCTCAGAGAAGTTAAATGACTTGCTTACCTGATAGACCCATGAGTTGATCTAGGTTTTCCAGTTTTGCTGCCTTGGACTTGCCAATCATATAAAATATATATTACAGAGCACCCAAGTAGGATGTGGTCTGCAAAGGGATTTCAGAATCTGTCAGTTGGTTGTTGAGCTGCACCCTGCTGGCCTGCACATCTTGTAGTTGCCCAGACTTAAGACCAAAGAAAAAGCCTGGTGACAGCAATAGAGACATCAGTGTTCATTGGTTAGGGACATCTTCCACAAAGGTCCTGGAGTCACACCCCACCAAGTGTGACACACAACGGGCAGAACACGGCAACAGTCTTTGATGTTCACCAGGAGAAGGAGGCTACCATTTATAGGGGAGGTGGGCTCATCAGTAACCAGGGAAACCAGCAGCTGGGGCAAGGGGCAAGCAGGCAGGCAGTTACTAATTAAGCCCTGTAATTAAGAGGATTGGATAGTCATGTGAGGGGAGCAGGGCCTGGTCAAGTAGGGGATGGATAGAAATCAAGAGTGGAGAAGGCAATGGCACCACACTCCAGTACTCTTGCCTCGAAAATCCCATGGATGGAGGACCCTGGTAGGCTGCAGTCCATGGGATCGCTGAGGGCCAGACACAACTGAGCGACTTCACTTTCACTTTTCACTTTCATGCGTTGGAGAAGGAAATGGCAACCCACTCCAGTGTTCTTGCCTGGAGAATCCCAGGGACAGGGGAGCCTGGTGGGCTGCCATCTATGGGGTCGCACAGAGTTGGACACGACTGGTGACTTAGCAAGAGAACAACCATCCTTAATGGCCTGACCATACAGACATCATTGATGGTGGTGACCTTAGAGAAACAATTTATTTGGCCAGGTGAGCGTGGCAACTAGAATGTAGAGGACTAATTGGTAACTGTGTTGAAGAAGTGGGGCCAGCAAGCACACTCCTCTCTTTTCAAACATTTGACAGTAAAGGAAATGATTGACAGAACAGTGGCTTGAAGAGAAAAAGAAAAAGAAGGCTTGGTGAAGCTGGAACTTGAGCATGGCTGTAGGTTGAAGCTACAGAGATAAAAAAGCTAAAAGACAAAAAGGAGTGCAATAAGATACAAGGCAGAGAAAAAAAAATTAAGCACAAAAATTTTAAAAGCACACACACATGATGGGCTTTGGAACAGATTGTTCTGGGTTCAAATTCTGCCTCTGCCTCTGACCAATTAACAGTCTGAGTCTTGGCTTCCAAATCAATGAGACAGTGTGCTTACGACTCCTTGCATCAAGTGTACACAAAATGTTCTGTCCTCACTGGCATATAAGAGGCAGTCTGTCCTCATCCCCCTCATCCATAACTCTCCTATGATCCACCCCAAATTAGGGTTGTCGGAAAAAGAAAAATACCTGCCTTATTTGGGATGTACTTTTACTAAACAATGATTCTTTGTTTACCAGAAGTTTAAGGTTAATTGGACATGGTATTTTTTTGTTTTTCTTAAATCTGCAACCCTACCCAAAATAAAATACCTTGTATACAACTTACTATAATAAAAATGGAAGGCCAGCGTGAAGAAGTAAACGGTGGGTGGATGATGCTGCCTCTTACTGGTAGAGTGTGGCAACACCAACCTTCCTATCAAAGAGGTACAGCCTGTAGGTGGTTCTCTTAAAAATGGCAAGCCACTAGACCCGCTGCAGAGGAGAGATGGAGTCTATTACCCTGCTAATATTTTAGTCTAAATTTACTACTATGGTAATGCTGCTATCTTTTCATTTTCACTGGTGCCAACATATTTCTTTTTCTCTATATGAGTTGTATACTTTTTTGTCAGGGTTAGTAGAGTATTACTGTACATTTGGAACTTACGCTTTCCTATTGGATTCCAGTATGCATACTGTTTGTATATGTTTTATTTATTCATTTGGCCTCACCACACAGCATGCAGGATTTAAGTTCCCTGACAAGGGATTGAACCTATGCCCCCTGTGGTGGGAGCGTGGACTATTAACTATTGCACCAACAGGGAAGTCCCTAATTAAAGTCACTGTCTGTACATGCTTATGCATTTTGTCTTACAA
The DNA here is from genome assembly GCA_006410935.1 of Redunca redunca. Classification (NCBI taxonomy): domain Eukaryota; kingdom Metazoa; phylum Chordata; class Mammalia; order Artiodactyla; family Bovidae; genus Redunca; species Redunca redunca. The sequence goes on from SJYQ01104623.1 coordinate 32,396, forward strand.
AATTACAGTATATTCCACATGTGGCTTACATGTTGACACATGCAGTAGTAGACAATAAAATTAATTATTAATAAAACTAATATAGTCCAAGGGTCGCAAAGAGTCAGAAGCATGTTCCAAATGTACAGTAACACTCTATTGACCCTAACAAAAAAGTAACACACACACAAAATTATAGCTTTTTATTTTTATTTAGTCCTTTTAAATGTTAGTAACATAGTGCAGCATTATTACAGAGGAACTTGGCAATGATGTCACATATGTCCCTAAAAAAAAAGTTCAGTTCAGTTCAGTTCAGTCGCTCAGTCGTGTCCGACTCTTTGCGATGCCATGAATCACAGCACGCCAGGCCTCCCTGTCCATCACCAACTGCCGGAGTTCACTCAGATTCACATCCATCGAGTCAGTGATGCCATCCAGCTATCTCATCCTCTGTCGTCCTCTTCCCCTCCTGCCCCCAGTCCCTCCCAGCATCAGACTCTTTTCCAATGAGTCAACTCTTCGCATGAGGTGGCCAAAGACTGGAGTTTCAGCTTTAGCATCATTCCTCCCAAAGAAATCCCAGGGCTGATCTCCTTCAGAATGGACTGGTTGGATCTCCTTGCAGTCCAAGGGACTCTCAAGAGTCTTCTCCAACACCACAGTTCAAACACATCAATTCTTTGGCGCTCAGCCTTCTTCACAGTCCAATTCTCACATCCATACATGACCACAGGAAAAACCATAGCCTTGACTAGATGGACCTTTGTCGGCAAAGT
>SJYQ01104623.1:34069-49750 GCA_006410935.1 Redunca redunca
GAGTCTTTTTTTGACTATGATGGCTACTCCATTTCTTCTAAGGGATTTTGCCCACAGTAGTAGATATAATGGTCATCTGAGTTAAATTCATTCATTCCCGTCCATCTTAGTTCGCTGATTCCTAGAATGTTGACATTCACTCTTGCCATTTCTTGTTTGACCACTTCCAATTTGCCTTGATTCATGGACCTGACATTCCAGTTTCCTATGCAATATTGCTCTTTACAGCATCGGACCTTGCTTCTATTACCAGTCACATCCACAGCTGGGTATTGTTTTTGCTTTGGCTGCATCCCTTCATTCTTTCTGGAGTTATTTCTCCACTGATCTCCAGCAGTGTGTTGGGCACCTACTGACCTGGGGAGTTCCTCTTTCAGTATCCTATCATTTTGCCTTTTCAGACTGTTCATGGGGTTCTCAAGGCAAGAATACTGAAGTGGTTTGCCATTCCCTTCTCCAGTGGACCACATTCTGTCAGACCTCTCCACCATGACCCGCCTGTCTTGGGTTGCCCTGCGGGCATGGCTTAGTTTCTTTGAGTTAGACAAGGCTGTGGTCCTATTGTGATTAGATTGACTAGTTTTCTGTGAGTATGGTTTCAGTGGGTCTGCCTTCTGATGCCCTCTTGCAACACCTACCATCTTACTTGGGTTTCTCTTACCTTGGGCATGGGGTATCTCTTCACGGCTGCTCCAGCAAGTACCTAGTAACAAAGACAAATGAGGTTTTCTGAATATATTCTCTGGCAGGAGTTGAGAACATGCAAAAGCTCTTGTAGGCACTACTATCTCTGGATTTATTAGTTGAAGGGTCTAGGAAATGAGGAGCAAGTGCTTCACTTGCTCCTTTTAGCCATCTGAGGCTCATCAGGGGGGACTGCAATATTCCCCCTTCCTCGTCTGTCCTGTTAGGAGGCCAGCATGTGGGCACCTCCCCCAGCAGTGCGTTCACCAAAGATGTCTGTGCATCCTTCCACCAGAGCTGTGTTCAACACAGTGCTAACAAGTTTACTGCTTCGTGTAGGAACATGATTCAGTCTCCATGCAAGAAGCCCAGGTCAGGCCATGAAAGAAAAGCCCCTGAGTTCCTCAGGCTCCATTGTAGGAAAAGGGTCCCTAGAGCAGCCAGTGTTGATCACCAGCCACAGGGACAGAGGTCAGGTTTTGTCCCCTTCTGAGTTGAGGTTTCACAAAGAACTCGTTCACAGTTGTCTGTCTTCTCACGTGTCTCATCTTTATACTGTCATTCACAGCAAAGTCTTCTTTACTCTTATCACACAGCCAAGACTCTCACTTCAGAAACAGAACTGAGATCCAGGATGGAGGAAAATGAGCGGTTTCTGCAGAAGCTGGGCAGAAAGGCTGTCAACAAGTGTCTAGATCTGAACAACTGTGGACTGACAACAGCGGATGTGGGGAAGACGGGTCTGTATGGAGTCGACCTTATCCAGAGGCACAGAGGGTACAGAGGGCTGAGATAAGCAGGCAAAGCGTTCCATCCTCACCTGGTAACCCGAGGTCTGCAGGGTGGTCTAGAGAATTCGGGAAGAGCAGCTACATCGTTATTTAAAAAAAAAAAAAAGTCAATTGATTCTTCCTCAAGTTTCAAAGATTTGAGCCCAAATTTAGGAGGGAGGTTTGTTTTTTCCTGAACAATTTTACCTCTCTACTAATTACCCTAACTCTCTGAAACTCATCTCCTCCTATATATGACATAAACTCATCCATAAAAGTAAGCCCTGATGGGAATTTAAAGGGGCATCATGTTGTTGTCTGTGGGATGAAAAGTATCATTCCTAGGGATTATTGCTCACACCTGTTTCTACACAAAAGAACAACTACTGTTTTTGACACTCCAGCAGGAGTTTGACTGCAAAGAACCTTCTCCTCAACAACACCATCGTCACCTTCTTAAAGGCTCTCTTAAGTCAAGTATGTAATCACATTAAATGTGTCTACCAGCAGAGGAGTCAAAAGAACTGCGTTTTCAGTGAGGCAGGGTGGGGGGGCTGTCCTTGACTATTTTAATTAAAATGCATGCCATTACATTTGAGACAGATCTCTTAACAGGAAATTGTAACCATGCCTGTGATTCTCAAATGCCTGTGTACATGTCAGAATCTTACAGAACCTGTGGAAATGCATGCTGCTTCTGCTAAGTCGCCTCAGTCGTGTCCGACTCTGAGACCCCAGAGACGGCAGCCCACCAAGCTCCCCCGTCCCTGGGATTCTCCAGGCAAGAACACTGGAGTGGGTTGCCATTTCCCTCTCCAATGCATGAAAGTGAAAAGTAAAAGTGAAGTCGCTCAATCGTGTCCGACTCCTAGCGACCCCATGGACTGCAGCCTACCAAGCTCCTCCGTCCATGGGATTTTCCAGGCAAGAGTACTGGAGTGGGGTGCCATTGCCTTAGTCCAACCCAAACCCACTGAACTGAAATCTTCTAGAGCGCATCCTAGGAATCCTAGTTTTTTGCCTTCTAATGTGTTCAATAGACTTTCATACTTGGTAAAGTTAAGATCATGGAAAACAGAATTAAATTGCTGAAGTGCTTTGGGCTTTCCTGATCATGGAAAAAGCAAGAGAGTTCCAGAAAAACATCTATTTCTGCTTTATTGACTATGCCAAAGCCTTTGACTGTGTGGATCACAATAAACTGTGGAAAATTCTGAAAGAGATGGGAATACCAGACCACCTGACCTGCCTCTTGAGAAACCTGTATGCAGGTCAGGACGCAACAGTTAGAACTGGACATGGAACAACAAACTGGTTCCAAATAGGAAAAGGAGTGCATCAAGGCTGTATGTTTTCACCCTGCTTATTTAACTTCTATGCAAAGTACATCATGAGAAACGCTGGACTGGAAGAAGCGCAAGCTGGAATCAAGATTGCCGGGAGAAATATCAGTCACCTCATAATGCAGATGACACCACCCTTATTGCAGAAAGTGAAGAGGAACTAAAATGCCTCTTGATGAAAGTGAAAGAAGAGAATGAAAAAGTTGGCTTAAAGCTCAACATTCAGAAAACGAAGATCATGGCATCTGGACCCATCACTTCATGGCAAATAGATGGGGAAACAGGGGAAACAGTGTCAGACTTTATTTTCGGGGGCTCCAAAATCACTGCAGATGGTGATTGCAGCCATGAAATTAAACGACGCTTACTCCTTGGAAGGAAAGTTATGACCAACCTAGATAGCATATTCAAAAGCAGAGACATTACTTTGCCGACTAAGGTCCATCTAGTCAAGGCTATGGTTTTTCCTGTGGTCATGTATGGATGTGAGAGTTGGACTGTGAAGAAAGCTGAGCGCCGAAGAATTGATGCTTTTGAACTGTGGTGTTGGAGAAGACTCTTGAGAGTCCCTTGGACTGCAAGGAGATCCAACCAGTCCATTCTGAAGGAGATCAGCCCTGGGTGTTCTTTGCAAGGAATGATGCTAAAAGCTGAAACTCCAATGCTTTGGCCACCTCATGTGAAGATTTGACTCATTGGAAAAGACTCTGATGCTGGGAGGGATTGGCAGGCAGGAGGAAAAGGGGACGACAGAGGATGAGATAGCTGGATGGCATCACCGACTTGATGGACATGAGTTTGGGTGAACTCCAGGAGTTGGTGATGGACAGGGAGGCCTGGAGTGCTGCAATTCATAGGGTTGCAAAGAGTCGGACATGACTGAGCAACTGAACTGAACTGAACTGATGACTCAGACAGTAAAGAATCTGCCTGTAATTTGGGAGATCTGGGTTCCATCCCTGGGCTGGGAAGATTCCCTGAAGAAGGAAATGGCAACCCACTCCAGTATTCTTGCCTGGAGAATCCCAAGGACAGAGGAGCCTGGTGGACTATAGTACACAGTCACAGAGTAGAACATGACTGAGTGACTAACACTTTGAAAGCTGGTTAAAAGAAAACATAAACATACTTTTTTGCCCCAAGTGTGTCTTCAGAATTTCTTCAGAATGGTGGAAGGTCAGGAATTGCTGTGCCTGTAGCTCTAGAAGCTCACTGTGTGACTTTTGACATCCAAGACAGCCATTCAGAAGCAAGCAAGCAGAGACACCTTCCAGCCTTGACTTTGGCATTTCCACTCAAGTCTTGTTGCTGCAGGAGATAAAGATAACCTTGGAGAATTTTGTTCACAGAGAGTAACTTCATTTTTTATGAGCAATGGAGGAGACTCAGAGAAAGTTCTGGTCAGGCTTTGTGCCTGTCTAAACCTCTAATGTTGGCCCATGTAGGTATAAAAAGAGGTTTGTAAGATGGTGATACCCAGGTCTAGATAAGAAAAAATAGTTGATGGGCACTGTCTGAGCAGTCCTGGTCAACGGAGTGTTCCCTGGGCTCGGCCTGAGGGTCCAATAGAATGACAGAGTGATGGTTGTTAGAGGGTTTGCAAATAAAAGGACCAGTATACACACTGTAGTGTAGTGGTAGTAACATTTGTAGCTGAATTGCCATTTCCACTACAGTAAAGGAATTCTTATGAAGTCTCACAGAAACACCACTGCCTTTTCAGAATGCAGTTATTTGGCAGAAATAAAAAAGGTCCCAAGAAATAGGATATGTAATATCACAACGTCTCCAGTCGCACACCTGAGGGAGCCCTGCTGTGCAGAAAGTCAGCCCGTCCATCCTCCTATCCTGTTACAGAGCAACAGGCAGTAGATGAATCCTGTTTACTACAAATCACAAATTCCACGTGTAAATCTGTCTTTTCTTGTGTTCACTTCTAGGTGCTTTGCTGCCTTCTCTCCCAGACTTGGAAAAACTGGATGTTTCCTGGAATGATGTCATAGGTGGAAACCTCCATGTACTCACCCAGCAAATGCATCTTGTCAGCAAGTTAAAAATCCTGAGGCTGAGTAGTTGCAGACTTACCGCTGATGATGTTCGGGCACTGGGTATGATGAATGCTTCCCTTGAGAGAGTGCTTGCCTGGAAGGATCTCTGCAATCCAAACCCTCAAGGGCAAATCACCTGGGTGCCCACTCCCCTTGGACTCCCGGGGACGAGGATAAGAGCGCTGTCCGTACAGGATGCAATGCTGTGTTGAGCATTTGCATACTTTCTAGAGAACTGTGTAACCTGCACCCAGAATTGCACTAAGCCCTGGGATAAAGAGGGGAACAGGCTGACCAAGCCTCTGGTCTCAGGGAGTTTAAATGGAAATAATGATTGCAAAATTTGCTCTCTCTGGATCTGTTACCTCATCTGTAACACAGAGAAGTTGGGATAGATAAATTAAGATCCTTCCCAATCTCAAAATACTTTTCTCTTTTCCCATTCCTATTTTTTAAAAATTGATCAAAACAAGACTTTTCAAATAAAAGCAATGGTTTAAGTAGAACCAGAACCTCAATTAAGTTAGTTTTGTATGTTGAACATTGAATAACCTAAACTGTAGGCTAAAATTTGTCATGCTGCTAACCCAGCTGCTTTACTGGAATACTTGCTGATTTTAGATGCCAGACATACTTTTTAGTCTTCTTTTCATCTCAAGTCTTTATTTCAATTATGTATTTTGATCATTTACATCTCAGCAAAGGTTTCTGTAAAAGCAACAAAATTTATGCCAATGTCTTTTCTCTAAACTGGAGGAGGAAATGGCAATCAACCCCAGTATTGTCAGAAACATCCCATGGACAGAGGAGCTTGGTGGGCTACAATCCACGGGGGTCACAGAGTCAGACACGACTGAGTGTGAACAGATGCACTTCTCTCTAGTCATTCCCTAGAAAATGGCCAGATCCTAGTTCAAATCCTGGTCCCACTTCTATTTTTGTGACCATGGACAAAACAACCTTTCCGAGCCTCAGTTTTATTATCTCTGAAGTGGGGATGATATCCCCCTCAAAAAATTGTGAGGATTAAATAATTTTTATAAAGTACCTACTACATGCTTGACACATAGAAGGCACTCAATAACTGATAATTCCTTCTTTCCCTACTTCCCCATCCAAAATTACCTTTCTGTGATTTTCTCTGATCAGTTCAGCCTCACAGGTTAGCAGCTGGTTATCATGCAGCAGAGTCTCAAATTTAACATACTGTTACTCAGGCATGAAAAGAAGTATAGTTTCTTTACTTTTGACTAATCTAATCTTTTTCATGATCCTCCAACCTTAAGGAACCAGAAATTAAATTTTCTTTTTTTAATGTTTAAATTTAATTATTTTAATTTTATTTTTGTAGGCCCTGGGTCTTCGTTGCACAGACTTTTCTCTGGTTGTGGCAAGCGGGGTCTACTCTCTAGGTGCCGTGCGTGAGTTTCTCACTGTGGTGGCTTCTCTTGTTGAGGAGCACAGGCTTTAGGGTGCTCAGGCTTCAGTAACTGTGGCACAGGAGCTTAGTTGCCCCGAGGCGTGTGGAATCTTCCTTGACTAGGAATCAAACCAGTGTCCCCTGCATTTCAAGAAAGATTCTTTACCACAGACCACAAGGGAAACCCAGCAAGTGGAATTTCTACCCTGGGACTCACTCCAAACTCATCTCGTCCAGGAGAGAGTCTGCAACCTTGTCACTGATGTTTTGTGTCCTTTTCCCTCTCCTCAAGAATGTTTCCTCTCTGGAAGGACTTCTGTATCCTCTTTACTGGGAGGAGCTCTCTTATCATCCATACTCCACTTAGCCTTAATGGCAGATGGGGCATAAGAAGAGTAGGAGAGTAGATGGGTTATTGTTGCTGCTGAGTCGCTTCAGTCGTGTCCGACTCTGTGCGACCCCATAGACAACAGCCCACCAGGCTCTCCCGTCCCTGGGATTCTCCAGGCAGGAACACTGGAGTGGGTTGCCATTTCCTTCTCCAATGCATCAAAGTGAAAAGTGAAAGTGAAGTCGCTCAGTCGTGTCTGACCCTCAGCAACCCCATGGACTGCAGCCCTCCAGGCTCCCCCGTCCATGGGATTTTCCAGGCAAGAGTACTGGACTGGGGTGCCATTGCTTGGTTTATTGTTAAGAAAGCATAAATCAGGAGTCACTGCAACGTTATTTCAACTGTTACAATTGCTTAGTAACAGGATGGCAAGTGTATAGCGCTCCAATATTAGATGTACTACAGACAATCATGCCCTCTTTCTCCCTGATCCTGGGCATGCCTCAGGGCTATTCAAAGTCACACCCCATTGACTGGCAATGGCATACAAAATAATACCTGTTTATCGGCTTATTTGGTTAAACTTCCTGAAGAATTTGCATTTTTAACTGGGGCTCTCGGACTCCAAAAACCTTAAAGTGAAAGTTGCTCGGTCATGTCCAACTCTTTGCAACCCCATGGACTATACAGTCCATGGGATTCTCCAGGCCAGAATACTAGAGTGGGTAGCCTTTTCCTTATCCAGGGGATCTTCCCAACCCAGGGATCAAACCCAGGTATCCCGCATTGCAGGTGAATTCTTTACCAGCTGAGCCACAAGGGAAGCCCAAAAAACCTTAAACCATAGAATAAATAATCAGTGGCAGAAGTTCACGCCCAGTATCCAGCAGTAGAATAGAGGTTTCTGGACTCAGTGGACCTTCCAACACTCTTAATTGGTGTTCAGATTGACTCCACATGTTGAGAAAGTACATTTTCTGTGTGTGCAGCTCACCATTCTGTTCTGCCCCCAAAGCAATGACAATCATTCCTAAGGCTGACCCCCCATTCTCTCCCGGCTTCCACTCTGCAGCCCTCAAGTGTTTCCTGTGTGAAGTGGTCCCAGAAACGTTAAGTTTCATCCCTGCGCACTGCATCCTTCTTTACCCCAGGGCTGTCATGAGCTGCTTGCATCCCAAGGCATTATGAGCCGCTAATGCCTGGTGCTCTTGCTCATTCCTCCCTGCCGTGGTTGGATCGGCTGTATGTGATATTCTTGATGTCGGAGTGAGCTTTTCCTCTGTGATGGCCAGTGCCCTGCTTTTGCTTCTACCTCTGGCAGAAATATAACAGTGGTTATGTTGGGGAATAAAATTATGGGTGATTTAAACCTTCAGGTTTTATTTTCTAAATCTTTTATATTTCTACCTCTGGACAAGCTTCTCAGCAATAATGATCCCTAAAGAGGGCGGATGAGAGAAAGTAGATGGACTGGTAGAAATATTTACTACCATAAAAACGATTTGGTAAAATCATGGTGGCTCAGGTAAAGAATCTGTCTGCAATGCAGGAAACCTGGGTTTGATTCCTGGGTCAGGAAGATCCCCTGGAGAAGGGAATGGCAACCTACTGCAATATTCTTGCCTGGAGAATCCCACAGACAGAGGAGCCTGGCAGGCTACAGTCCATAGGGTTGCAAAGAGTTGGATACAACTGAGTGACTAAGACAGACACACACCCCTTACCAACAAGTGGATTTTTTTTTTTTCCCCACAGTTTTTGCTTATGAGCGTGGCTTCAGAACTCTGGCTGTGCCTAGAAGCTCACCCTGCTGGTTGTGGGTAGGAACTGGGTCCTTTTCTCCTCCCTGTTCCTTGGCATCTAACCAGGACCTGGCCCGGCTTCAATACTTTGTAAATGATGGTTGCATTGACTTTGAAATGAACTCCCTGCTTTGTGAACCTGGCAACCAACCTGATCTTTGGACCTTTTTTATTTTTTTTAAACAGGAGAAGCACTTATAAAGTGCTGCCTGAACTTGAAGAGTTGAATTTGTCCTGGAACAGTAAAGTGGGAGGAAACTTGTCTCTGATCCTCCAGACGTTGCAAGAAGGGAGCAAGATACAAACACTTGAGCTCGTGGACTGTACACTCACATCAGAAGATGGGGTGTTTGTGGGTAAGTAGAATTTGGTAGAGTCTTTCCCAGGAAAAATGTGAAGATGCCCATAATGGGAGAGCTTGGGAGTTGACATTGGCTGTGTTTCCTCTCACCCTGAATTGAAAAAGTAGCTCACTATATCCCGGGTCACATGAAGATGTAACACCCCCCCCACAACACCCCCCGCCCGCCTCAACTTTCATGCCCACATCTGTTTTTTTTGGCTGTGTTGGGTCTTCATTGCTGCAAGTGAGCTTTCTCTAGTTGCAGTGAGTGGGGCTGCTCTTTTTGCGGAGCACTGGCTCTAGGGTGTATGGGTTCAGTAGTTAACAGCTTGTGGGCTCCAGAGCACCGGTTTTAGTATTAATAGTTGCAGCTTACAAGCTTAGTTGCCCCATGGCATATGAAATCTTCCCAGACCAGGGATGGAACTCGTGTCCCCTGCATGGCTGACAGATTCTTAACCACTGAACCACCAGAGAAGTCCCACACCCTGCATCTTTACTGAGTTGTTCTTTGGATTTCTTTCCTTCCAGGTCAGTTGCTATCTAGACTGCAAAACCTTGAAGTACTAGATCTTTCTATTAACAGAAACATCGGTGGCAGTCTCAGTAGTATTGCTCATGGACTAAAAGGTACCTCAAACCTGAAAGTCTTGAAGTTACATTCGTGTGGATTGTCACAAAAGAGTGTCAAGCTACTGGGTGAGTTAGCAATGACTGAAGCTTCTATATAATTTTGTTTTACATTTAATTTTTTAAGCTGTTAGGAAATATAACAAACTGGAAACAGAGGTTAGGTTGGGGAATGAGATCATGCATAATTTAAAATTAAAAGTTTTATTGATTTTCCAAGTCTTTTACAGTGAGCATGTATTTTTACAATTACAAAACTAAATGGCCAGCTCCGAAAAGGCCAGGGTATTTTAGATTTGAGAGAGACAGTGAGCAAAATAAAAGTGTGCTACTAAAGCTCTCCATTTCTCTCTTACTTTTGAAAGTGCCAGCATTATTTCATGCTAAGTAGTAGAAAGGAATTGGTGCTGATAAAAACAACTTCAGTGACATCCGTAGTTAAAATTTACTCTGCTAGATAGAGTACCCCCATTACATGAGAATATAAAGTGAAATGTATTTTTATCCTTGCATTCTCTAGAGCCTGTCCTATCCTTCTCCTTGGCAGTTTAAGTCTAGAATGCTGCTAATGTACCAATGTTCAAGGATAGCAGAGGAAGAACCATTAGTTGCAGAAATCTGAGCAAAAGCACTGGAAATCAATGCAGGTCATAGGGAGAGTGTTCAAGGCCATTGTCAGGTCCAAAGGGGTTAGTGGTACAAAGCAGACAGTTATCCCTCCATCTGGGGTTTTGTCATCACAGCGTCTGTATTTTCTTAGTCTCCCTTCTCCACGCCTGCCCCCCACCCTGCTCCACGCCTGCTGACTGTCCTGTAATATGTCAGAGTGGGATTTTGACCTTCTTTGTAGATGCTGCCTTTAGATACTTGTGTGAGCTGAGGACACTAGACCTTTCCTGCAACAAGGAGCTGGGCGGAGGGTTTGAAGACACGGCAGGGCTGGCCACGCTGGCGCACCTGGAGGGGCTGGATCTTCGCCAGTGCTCGCTGACGGCTGACGATGTGTTGTCCCTGAGTGAGTAGGTGCCGCAGAGCTGAGGGAGGGCTCTCAGAGCCTTGGCAAATGTGTGGAGTGAAGTGAAGTCACTCAGTCGTGTCTGACTCTTTGCGACCCCATGGACTGTAGCCTACCAGGCTCCCCCGTCCATAGGATTTTCCAGGCAAGAGTCCTGGAGTAGGTTGCCATTTGGGGAACTGGCAAATCTGAGATGTACTGTTTATGAAGTTACTGGGAAGATCACATCATAAAAGTTCTGTGAATGTCCCAATATAGAATGTGGCAAGTATTAGGTGCCCGATAAATGCTGTTGTTGTTCAGTTGCTGAGTCATGTCCGACTCTTTGCAGCCCCATGGACTGCAGCAGGCCAGGCTTCCCTGTCCTTCACTGTCTCCTGGAGTTTGCTCAGACTCATGTCCACTGAGTTGGTGAATGTTAGTGAATCTAAGCTCCTACACACATCTGTGAAGGATAGATGTGGCACTCGAGGAAGAAAGTTTGAATTCCTGCAGCTGTATAGAAATGAATCTGTTAATGTCACAAAGCATATTACAAAGAAGGATGTAGAGGGAAAGCCAAAACAAAGGGCATTGAGGCACTCTCCCTCACAAGTTATGCCAAGGCACTTAGATAAGGTGAAGTTACAGAAAGTCAGTGGATAGAGCATAATTACAATTTTAGGTCACTACCTTTACTTTCCTACCACAGATATAGTCCTGTAACAGGTAATGTATATGCAATTTCCCCTAACAAACAGCAAGCATAGCCATAGAGATTAAGGGTTTTATTCCATCTGCAGCCACAATAAACCTTCAGAATACGTCCTGAATCTGACCATGGCTCACTGTTTAGACCTCTACTGTCCTGCTCCAGCCCACTGTCAGTTCATGCCTAGATTATTGCAAGAGTCTAGATGGCTTTCCTGCTCCTCTGTCACTCTGACTGCCTTCTCTATTTCTTTCCCCCATCAGCTTCTCCAGCTACACTGTGCTGACCCCCACACACACCAGCCATGCTCTGCTTTCTCTCTGAACTATGGGCTCCTCCTAGGTAGGGATGGTTTTCTTCAGTATCTCTCTATCGCTTGTGCACAAGGTCTGGCACATAGCTGGCACCCAGCAAATGCTTGTTGAATGTGTGATTGAATGAATCAATCAATAGAGAATGAGAAAAAGAAATTTTAGTGTTTTTCGTATAATTGGGGGAAGAAAACAGCAAAATAGGTCTTTGGGTCTAATATCGATCTTTTAGCCCTGCTAATTTGTTTCTTAGACTCTCATCCCTCAATTTGGGAAAATGAGGTGAGTTCAAGTCTTTCACAAAGATTTTAAAATAGTAAACAATACCTTTTTGAGCTTCAAATGGAAATTGTGATGGGATCAGCATCTCTTTTACTTATGAGTGTCATACCTGCAGAGACGCTCTTGAACTATCAGTCCATCGGATTCCAAATAATGAATTTCCCCTGCTACAACTGAATAACACAAACCTCACATCTCATCTTGCTGCTCAGATGAAGATTAAAGTGCTAGAGGACTGGACTTGTCACCACTAGTGCAATCAAGAGATTAGCCTCTATTATCTGGATTCACAGCCACCAACAGGAATAAATGGCCCCAGAAAGGTAATGGTTATTTATTAAGAGTTGCATGGTCCTCCTGCTTAATTTTAAAAAGGCAGAATTGAAAATACATCCTGTTTTCTACCTTGTGATATTAAAGAATTGAACATTCTTTTATCTGATCATTCTCAGTGGCTTCAAAGAAAGGGAATTATGGATCACTTAGCCGATGACATCTGATTAATCACCTAATTGTTCAAGGCCCTGTGCTGCAGGCTACGGGAAAGTCAGAGTCAGGACCTTCAGTTTGTGGGGGCGGAAAGAAACCAAATACATGGTGAAGATCCCCTGGAGAAGGAAATGGCAACCTGCTTCAGTTTTCTTGCCTGGGAAATCTCATGGACAGAGGAGCCTGGCAGGCTACAGTTCATGGAGTCACAAAGAGTCGGACGCGACTGAAGTGACTTAGTACACATGGTGGATACAGCGTGCTGTGGGCATCAGACGAGGGAGAAATGGTTGCAACTGCGGGGATCACAAGTACCTGGCCTCTTTTTTCCTTTCCTTCCCCTTCCTTTCTCCTGTCCTTCTCTCTTTCCACTAACACTTGTGCCTCAGATTTCCAGACTCTGATGCACATTCTGGGCAGGAAGCAGCCTCTACATACAGAGGTCACCTTCAGTGAAGGAGGGCAGAAGATTTGCAAATGAACGATAGATATACAAACAAGCCGCGTAATAGGGGTGCTGGGAGGAAAAGAGAATAGGGCGATGTGATTGTGACCACAGGATTCCTGTGGCTTTGGTGGCCCTGGAAGGCTCTGAGGAGGAGAGTCAGCCCCACAGGGGTCCCAGGAAACTATATTTCCCACACTGGGAAGAACTAGAGCAAAGGCAGAAAGACAGGGAAACAGGGGTCCCTCCTGGCACAGCAGGGGCCCTCAGGACCCCACTCTGGTGCTGTTACCAGTAATAACCAGACATCTGGTTATTATTATTTTTTTTAACCAATGTACATACCTTAATTAAAAAAAAAAATGTAGCCACATGTGGGATCTTAGTTCCCCAACTCGGACTGAACTAGGGCCCCCTGCTTTGGAAGCGTGCAGTCCCGACGACTGGGCTGCCAGGGAAGTTCCAGCAGACATCTGTTCTGATTGCTTGATTTCATTGCCTTCCTAGCACTTCTGACTCATATTCTGAGGAAAGAATGATCATATCAAACAGTAACTGAGCAGTCAATGTGTGCCAGGCGCTGTACCAGGCACTTTATATATACCAAGTCATTTTATCTTCCTGTTGTCTCTATGGAGTAGTTACTGTTGTTATTATCATTGAGAAAACTGAGGCTCAGAGAAGTTAAGCAATTTACCCAAAGTCACACTGTTCTTTAGCAACAAACAGGATGAGAACTCAGTTTCCTCTGTCTCCGAAGTCTTTGCTCTTTACTTCCGGCCTGGAGAGAGGCTTAGAGAAGAGCCCAAGCTGCATGCTGGGGAAAGTGGCTGGCATGTGTGGTGAGCAATGGTGTGTAAGGAAGGGCAGGGGTCACACAGGCAAGAGCCATGCCTGTTGATCAAGAAGACTGTGGCACCTCCCGAGACCCTTTGTGAGATGCTGCCTAAGCCATGTCACTCTTAATGTTTCAACAGCTCAGGTTATCCCTTTACTCGCAAGTCTTCAGGAATTGGATTTATCTGCCAACAAAGAGATGGGCAGCTATTCTGAAAACCTACTCAGCAGGCTCCGATTTTTACCAGTGTTGAAGTCATTGATAATCAGCAACTGTGCTTTGGAGAGTGAGACTCTTATTGCCCTGGGTAAGCGATTTTCTGGGTCCCTGCAGACACTGGCACAGTAACACCCAAGAGGGAGGCCTCAGTTTCCCTCCAAGTGAATTCCATTCCAAGGCTTAGCCATAGGCATATTGAAGTATCAATCTGTCTTCTTTTCAGGAAATATGCTCTTTTAAAAGTGACTTTCAAGCCCACATGGATGATTTCTGGCTTTTGCAAATTTAACCTTTAACATTTCAAGTGTGCAGAGTTGACTCTTTGTATCCAGGGGTTCCAAATCTGTGCATTCAACCAATAGCAGGTCAAAAATAATTTGGAAAAAATTTCTGGAAAAAAATTTCCAGAAAGCTCCAAAAAGCAAAACTTGAATTTGCCTCATTCAGGCAACTGTTTATATAGATAGAATTTATATTGTGTTAGGTATTATATAGGTGGTCCTAGTGGTAAAGAACCCACTGGCCAGTGCAAGAGATATAAGAGTTGCGAGTTCAGTCTCTGGGTTGGGAAGATATCCTGCAGGAGGTCATGGCAACCCACTCCAGTGTTCTTGCCTGGAGAATCCCATGGACAGAGGAGCCTGGCAGGCTACAGTCCATAGGGTTGAAAAGAGTTGGACACAACTGAAAGTGACTTAACACAGCACAGAGATGATTTAAAGTATATATATGGGAGGATGTGCATATGTTATGTGCAAATACTATGCCACTTTACATAAGGGACTTCAGTATGGATGGGTTCTGGAAACAATATCCCTGTCTATACGGAGGGGTGGCTGTATAACCAACTTTGGAGGTTCACGTTTGTAGTACCTTGTAATTCCACTGAGGTCAATATAAATTGGGATTGCTGTGAGTCTGACCGGCCATCAGAAGGCATAGCTCTTTTCAATTATAGCTACACAATCAAAGAATCATAATCAAGTAGATATTACACTAAATTGCATCATGTGACATGAATCTACAGATAGTCCCTGACTTACAATGGTTTGACTTAAGAGTTTTTGACTTTAAGGTGATGTAAGGGCTTCTCTCGGAGAAGGCAATGGCACCCCATTCCAGTACTCTTGCCTGGAAAATCCCACAGACAGAGGAGCCTGGTGGGCTGCAGTCCATGGGGTTGCAAAGAGTCAGACACGACTAAGCGACTTCACTTTCACTTTTCACTTTCATGCATTGGAGAAGGAAATGGCAACCCACTCCAGTGTTCTTGCCTGGAGAATCCCAAGGATGGGGGAGCCTGGTGGGCTGCTGTCTTTGGGGTCGCACAGAGTCGGACACGACTGAAGCGACTTAGCAGCAGCAGCAATAGCAAGGGCTTCTCTGGTAGCTCAGCTGGTAAAAAATCTGCCTGCAATGCGGGAGACTGGGGTTTGATCTCTGGGTTGGGAAGATCCCCTAGAGAAGGGAACAGTTACCCACTCCAGTATTCTTGCCTGGAGAATTCCATGGACTACATAGTTTATGGGGTTGCAAAGAGTTGGACATAACTGAGTGACTTGTACTTTCTAAAAGCAATATACATTCAGTAGAAATCACACTCAGAATTTTGATCTTCCCCTGGGCTCAGTTCAGTTCAGTTCAGTTCAGTTGCTCAGTCGTGTCCAACTCTTTGCGACCCCATGAATGGCAGCACGCCAGGCCTCCCTGTCCATCACCATCTCCCGGAGTTCACTCAGACTCACGTCCATCATGTCTGTGATGCCATCCAGCCATCTCATCCTGGGTCGTCCCCTTCTCCTCCTGCCCCCAATCCCTCCCAGCATCAGAGTCTTTTCCAATGAATCAACTCTTCGCATCAGGTGTCCAAAGTACTGGAGTTTCAGCTTCAGCATCGTTTCTTCCAAAGAAATCCCAGGATTGATCTCCTTCAGAATGGACTGGTTGGATCTCCGTGCAGTCCAAGGGACTCTCAAGAGTCTTCTCCAACACCACAGTTCAAACGCATCAATTCTTCGGC
>SJYQ01104623.1:56129-102748 GCA_006410935.1 Redunca redunca
ACCATTTTCATGTTATCTTTATGTCTCAATGTGGTCTGATGGAAATGTAATTTTCATCAGAAAATATGCTCTTCAGTTTTTTATTGTTTTATGTTCTCTTTCCTTTTATCTCAGATATAAACCATGAATACAAATAACGGTCACTGACATACTTCATGAAAAGTGATCAAAAATTCAAAACCCAGTATCAAAAACATACCTTGTTAAAATAAAGTAAAATATTGTTGCTAAAATAAACAAATTAACATTTATTAATACCTCTGAGCATTTCTTTGACATGGAATTTGCCTCATAAAACCTATTTAATTCACTAATTAAAGTTCCTGTGTTGCTGTCAGTGATTTGGGGAATTTCTGGTTTTCTCTTACTAGAGCATGAAATTCATTGCATGGCAGAGGGATCTGCTCACACATTTCTATTCTGATATATTCTAATCAGATGTTTTGCTTTCTTCTTGCTACAGTAATAATTATTATAATCATTGCTTGAAGGACATGTTGAATTTGAAATCAATGTTATTCCAACAGAAAAAGTCGTCAGGGTGAGGAGGTCTTTCTTGATTAGTATAAATGGGGATGTTTTAGGTAATAATTCTTCACTTCTCCGAGTAAATGTTCGGAGCAACTTTATTCAAACTAGCCAAAAACTGGAAACACGGGTGAATGGTGAGCAAGCTCTGCAATACTACTTAGCAACCAGAAAGGCATGAACGATTGCTACCTGCACCACTTGGACGGACTGGAAATGAATTATGCAAAATAAAAGGGCCAGCCCCCAGAGGTTACTTACTATGTGATTCCATTCATATGATCCTCCTGAAATAACAGAGTTACAGGTTAGGGACTAGAAGAGAGATAGGTGGTAGGTGTGACTAAGAGTAATAGCACAGTGGTGATAGAACAATTCTATCTTGATTGTAGTGGTGGCTACACAAAAGCTACATGTAAGAAAATTGCATTGGACTACACACGCACACACACAAACAAGTGACAAGTGCATGTATAAGTGATGGAATCTGAATAAGCTCCGTGGATGGTACTGCTGTTCATTCCCATAGTCATGGAGGACGTCAACACTGAGGAACGGTGAAGGGTGCATGGACCTTTCTGTACATTTCTTTGGAACGTGCTATGAATTGTTTCATAATTAAGAGTTTTAAAAGCAGACATGATAGTATAGTGAACCTCCCTGTACCTATCACATGCTTTTACAATTCCCAATTTATGGCTGATCTTGGTTCATTTTAGGGCTTCCCTGGTGGCTCAGACAGTAAAGAATCTGCCTGCAATACAGGAGACCTGGGTTCAATCCCTGGGTAGGGAAGATCCCCTGGAGAAGGAAATGGCAACCCACTCCTGGAATATAATCCCATGGACAGAGGAGCTTGGTGGGCTACAGACTATGGGGTTATAAAGAGTCGGACATGACTGAGGGACTAAGCACGCATATTGGTTCATTTGGATCATCTACACTTCTCTCTCTCTGATATTATTCTGAAGCAATTCCCAGACATCAAAGCATTTTATCCATAAACATTTCAGTAAAAGAATCTTTATTTTTATACGTAACTAATTGTGAGTAATTTTTGTATGATAGGCATCTAATTCCTAGAGATTTTGCCTGCTTAATCCACCAGGTTTCATTACCTCAATTCATACATTTATAGAATTATTTATTTTTCTTTACAGGTTTTCCTTTTACATCTTTCTTTCCTTTCTTATCTTTTGGAGAATTCCTTCCCTTCTTTTGCAATTTTAGCAGTTCTTCAAATCTCCCAAATCCTTTGCGTACCATTGTTCCACGCCACCAAGCCTGAATCTGAAAATAAGAACAGCATCAGCTCATGTCACAATGGACTGGGGACAGTTACAGCCCTTTGTTCTGGTATGCGATATGTGATTTTCAAAATATGGAGAATGGAATATAGCTAGAACTCTAAACCTTATCTTCTCTCTTTCTCAGTTGGCCAGTCATCCAGGCAAAGGATTTTTAAAGTATTTGGTGCTTTTACATGCCAGGCATGGTTCTAGGGAAACAGCAGTTGAATTACCAGTATCACTGAGTTGGTGGAGCTCAATAAACGAGAAACACGTGACTGTATAATTTGACAGATGGTGACAAGTGCCACGGAGGTAACAGTGCACAGCAAGGGGAATGGGTGAGCTTGTACTCTGCCTTCTCTCTTGTTCTGGGACCACCTGTGCTCCCACCTACAGGTAATTGTCACTTGTTCTTTTTTTTTAAGTTATTTTATATTGGGGTCTAGCCAATTACTATTGTGATAGTTATAGGTAAACAATGAAGGGATTCAGCCAAACGTATACAAATATCCATTCTCCCCTAAACTCCCTTCCCACCCAGGCTGCCACATAATATTGAGCAGAGTCCCCTGCACTATACAGCCCTCACTTGCTCTTGAGATCTTCTTTCCTAATACCCACTCAGGAACATCCCTTCTCTAGTAGACTCTTCATACCTGCCAGTGGCTCCCCATTTCTCTCAGAATAAAACTCAAGTCCTGGTCTCTTGCCTTCTGAGACAGCCCATGCTTTCTCTGTGGAGTGTTTCTCCTGAGGTCTTTTTCCCCTTTTGAGACCAACAGCATTTTGTCTGTGGAATGTGTATACATGTGTGCTCAGTCAGTTCAGTCCTGCCCAGCTCTTTGCAACCCCGCAGACTGTAGCCCACCAGGCTCCTCTGTCCATGGGATTCTCCAGGCAGGAATACTGGAGTGGGTTGCTGTGTTCTTCTCCAGGGGATCTTCCCCACCCAGGGATTGAACCTGTGTCTCTTGCATCTCCTGCACTGGCAGATGGATTCTTTACCACTGCACCACCTGGAATGTGTATCTCTCTAAATAAATCCACTTCTTAAAAACACAAACAAAAACCCAAAATTCAAGTCCTTGCATTTGCTTACAAAGCCCTGTCAATCTTCCCCCACCCTCCGGACCTCTTCACTCTCCCCCTGCTCACTTGCTCCAGCCGTGCAGGCCTCTTTGCTGCTCAGATGCACATAGGCACCATCTCAGCTCAGGGCCTCAGCCTTCACTGCTTTCTCTGCCTGGAACACGCTTCCTAATATTCAGATGGTTCATGCCTCCACTTCTTCAAGAACCTGCTTGATTGTCATCGCAATGAACTGAGTTATGTTTCCCCCAGTTCATGTGTTGAAGTCTTAAACCCCAATGTGCTGGAATTTGGAGACGGGGCCTTGTAAGGTAATGAGGTTTTGATAAGGTCGTAAGGGTGAGGTTCTCATGATGGAATCAGTGCTCTTACAAGAAGAGACAGATAGCTTGTTCTCTCTGTAATAGGAGGACGCAGTGAAATGGCAGCATCTGTGAGGCGGCAAGGGAAGCCCTCACCATGCTGGCACCGTGATCCTGGACTTCAAGCCTCCAGAATGTGAGAAAATAAATTTCTGTTGTTCAAGCCACCCAGTCTATGATATATTGTAATAACTGCCCGAGGCAGTCAATTTCCCAAAGAATCCTACAGTGACCATCTCATTAAACTGAAACCTCTATAAATCTTTTTTTTTAAGATATAAATGAGCTTATTTACAAAACAGAAATAGATTCCCAGACTTAGAAACCAAATTTATGGTTACCAGAGGGGAAGAGTTGGGGGGAGAGATAGATTGGAAGTTTGGGATGGGCGTGTACACACTGCATATTTAAAATGAATAACCAACAAGGACCTACTGTGTAGCACAGGGAACTCTGCTCAATGTTACATAACAACCTAAATGGGAAAAGAATTTGAAAAAGGATATTAACACATGTATATGTATAACTGAATCACTTTGCTGTAGACTGAGATTAACACATCAACTAGGCCCCAATATAAAATAAAAATTTTAAAAAAATAAAAGGAAGAAGAAGCTAGTAGAGCAAGATCAGATGGAAGAGACTAAATAAAGTAGCTACTTTAGTAGTCCAGTGAAATGGAACAGCAGTCTGAACCCTACCAGGTATTCCTATCTAAATGCATGTTTTGATCAAAAAATAAAATAAAATAAAACCCCTATAATACACACACACATACAACTTCTGGCAACTTCAATTCCCCTTAGCTTGAACTTTTTTCCAATACCACTTAATCACTTTCTAACCTATGATTATGTTAGAAACAACATAATCACTTTCCAACATCACTTAGAAATAACTTTCTAATATATATTATTTTATGTGTTACACTTCGTGTTCTTACTCTCACCACATGAGGCTTTAAGCAATATGAGGACAGAAATATTTGCCCATTTTGTTCAGTATTGTATTTCCAGTACCTAGAACAGTGCCAGGTACACAGTTGCAGCTCAATAAATATTTGTTGAATGAATGAATGAATGAGGTGGGTGGAGGTATGCTGTTTTATATAAGGGGGCTTGAGGACAGGTGTATGGATATTTGAACAGAGACTGAACTAAGTGAGGGCCACAGTCTTGCCCACACCTGGGGGGAAGCACTTCTGGACAGAGAGGCAGGAGCACGCATGAGCCTTGGAGTAAAGCGAAAATGGGAAGGATGAGATGGAGCCTGCAAGTGGCAGACCAGCTAAGGCGGTGACTTTCCAGGGAAGCAGCAGTGCCCAGGAGAAGGATTTTGGAAAGTCACAAGGCTTTTTGCATGTTAAGATTCAACAGAGTTCAATTGTGTGCCACTTACTCTGGTCCACAGACTTTCCAAGCTTGTGCAGGCTTGGATGGGTTAGAAGCAACTCATTTCCAGAGCTTCAACTCTCACTCGTCCCCCTCCCTAAAATGTGTCTGCCAAGGAACACAACTGCTGACCCTCCAGTCCCACCTCGAGTCCCACCGCCCCTTCCCAACTGCCCCTTTGGCAGCCCCTCATCCATTTGAATCTGACCAGGGTGGGTTGCCCAGGAAACCTCGGGGGCACTGAAAAAGGGGTAATTCAAAATAGCAGTATTGATGTTGGCTCTAAGGACTGGGTAACCAGTCCTTTTATAAGAGAGGTGGTTTCCAGCTCTTTGCCTTCGAGAAAATTGAAGTTGATTTGTCAGTTGAGAGCCTACTATCTAATTTCAGGGGCTATAACTGGAAGGAGTTCAGAGATGTGTGAAGCACCGCCATTTAAAGCAAAACAATACAGGCAAACAAATTTTTTCCATTCTTTTCCTTGTCAGCTTATGAATTTGAACAAGCTTTCTCAGTATTTCCTCTGTAAAATAAAAATAGGAATGGAACTGACGCCAAACCCTATTTCATTCTAGCAATAAGTAATATTTATGCAAGGACATATAAACTCTTAAAAGTCCTTTGGACTGCAAGGAGATCAAACCAGTTAATACTAAAGGAAATAAACCCTGAATATTCACTGGAAGGACTGATGCTGAAGCTGAAGCTCTAATACTTTGGCCACCTGATGTGAAGAACTGACTGATTGGAAAAGACCCAGATGCTGGGAAAGACTGAAGGCAAAAGGAGAAGAGGAGAGCAGAAGATGAGATAGTTAGATAGCATCATCAACTCAATGGACATGAATTTGAGCAAGCCCTGGGAGATAATAAAGGACAGGGAAGCCTGCCTTGCTGCAGTCCATGGGGTCACAAAGAGTTGGACACAACTTAGCAACTGAACAACAACAACATATAAACTATGTGAAAAAAATCTTTCCAAAAATCCTATATATCAAATAATTGAATATCAAATTTTATACTAGATTTTATATTGTTTTGGTCAATTTTATACTACTACTAATTGCACAAAGACTCAANATATTAAGGTCAGTTCTAAAGGAAAAGTGGAATGGAAATACATGTTCAAGAAGAAAAATAAATGACAGAATTTTTGCATGTAAAGTAAGAGTTTGTTCAAATATTTTATAAATTGATGTTTACTGATATCAAAGTAAATCCTTTGCAATGACTAAACTTAATGGCACAGAAAGGTCTAATATCAATTTTAAAATGTACAAGGGGGTACATTGTTCAAAATACTTCTAGGATGTATCCTAAAAATAGTAATTTCAATTCTTCCAGTGTAGTCATCCCTGAGTATATACATACTAAAATTAATATTTCAATATAAACTACTTTTCTTTTGTATTACAGTTTGGGCATTATTTTGATTTATTAAAATTATGTTTGTGGTAGTTTATGTTATCTATGAGTCTAATTTAAAAAGAGTAAGGGAAGTTTCACATAATATTTATTAGAGAAGGGAGGGTGTTAAGTCTGATTTGATTGAGGGCTATTGATAAAGGGTCTTACAGACCAAAGGCTAATTTTTATTCGGGGTAAAATGGAGAGTTGTTGATTTCAGCAAAGTACATCAAGATCTGACCTAGGTTTCAACAGCGTAGATCTGACTGCTCAGTGGAAGAATATACACGGTAGGGGAAGCAGGCAAGTAACAAGGGACACTAGTTGGAGGGCTAATGCAGTCATCTGGGTGTGAGATGCGGCAGGCTTGGACCAGCCGAATGGAGAATACTGAATACTGATTGTAATGGACACATTCCTGGGCTCTGGGGTATCCTTATGTCTCCACCGGCTTAGTGGGCAATGAGGATCTTAACCCTTTGATGCTATGTTGGTGGCAGAGCAGAACTCTGGCCTCTAGACCTGTGCTCCACAATGCTTTCATTTTTAACTTTTCAGGCTTATCTGAGTTAATATAAGCCTTTCACTCCAGTGACTAGTCCAACAGTTTAAGATCATTTGGGGGTTTGAAGTTTCGGTTTCTTTTGCCTGTTTGTTGGCTTCTTACCTGACAAAGAGAAAAGGAACAGAAAAGACAAAAAAAAAAAAATGCTAGGATTTTTGTTTAAAAATCTCTTGCTTAGGCCTGGGGATGTAAAAGTACTCAATAAGTAAGAACCACAATTCTCAAAATGTAGATGTGCAAAGAGCAGCCCTATAGGATAATCTGTAAAGTTTAGCAATACCCTACTCCGAGCAACTGTGAATATGTTATCCAAAATCATTGCTTATTTTACCTTTGTTGCCAATTCTCTCATATTTCTCCTTTCTTTAAGGTACTCCCATACAGCCTCAGTGCCTTTGGTACACACTGACATTGGGGGTTCTTCCATGGGGTTGCCCGTTAGTGTCAGAACTTTTAGATTCACTAGGCTATCCAAATTCTCCGGAAGATAAGTGATCAAGTTGTCCTCGAACCGTAATTCTTTCAAAGCTGAAATTATTTTTTAAAAAATAATGAATTTGTCTTAAAAACTAGCAAAATTAAAGCATACATTGCTTAGTCCAAACACTTTGAAATGTTTATTTCCTGTTAGACCATGTAACAAAAAAATTTAATGTTTTTATAACAACTCAGTTGTTGAAGTCAGTGTAAATAAGTGTTAGAGATAGGAAAATAGTAAATATTAAAAAATGTTGAGAATGTTCCTTTCCTCCAGAGATTAAGGACAGAATCAGGAGATGACTAAGGAGTGTCGCAGATCCAGCCCTCTGGCCATGCTTTTTTTAAAATTCATCTTTTGCTGCGCTGGGTCTTGGTGGGAGCTACACCCTAGTTGTGGTGTCTGGGCTTCTCATTGCAGTGTCTTCTCTTGCAGAGCACTGGCTGTCGGGAGCTTGGGTTTCAATAGTTGTGGTACACGGGCCTAGTGGGATCTTCCCAGACCAGGAATTGATACCGTGACTCCTGCATCGACAGGTGGATTCTTAACCACTAAACCACTAGGGAAGTCCTGCTGCTAATCTTGGAATGTCCCATGAGTAGGCAACAGAATCCACTCACATTCCTTCATCTTTCTTTCATTAAATAGTCACCGTTTGAAAATATATCTATAAACCTGAAGATTCAGCACAATATGGCAAAGAAACATTTTTTAAAATCTGGTTCTAGGAGGATCTCAGCAAAAGCCTGTTAATTTTACAAATACAGAGTGGTTTAGCCTAGTGGAAAATCTTTGCGTATTCAAATATGAATGATGTATGATTTTTCATGGCAATCAAATAGGTCCACTCCCAATACCCCCAGCCCCAACTGCCTTGCTGATTTTATTACTCTGGGTCAATCCTTTTCCTTTCTTTCGTAAGTGACTTAGTGATCTAATGCAAATTTACTCCAGGACCCCCAAGCCCAAATTCTGGCAGATAATAGGTATTCAGTAAGTTCTGGTTCACAGTATAATGGCTATGAGGATGAATGCCAATCTTCATAGCAGTTGATATTTTCTTTTCAATTCCCAATAAACTAACTGCCTTTGTGAGGCTTTT
Source organism: Redunca redunca (assembly GCA_006410935.1). NCBI lineage: Eukaryota > Metazoa > Chordata > Mammalia > Artiodactyla > Bovidae > Redunca > Redunca redunca. Next base: position 64,343 of record SJYQ01104623.1, read on the forward strand.
AGCTGTACCAATCAGGTACCTTGCCTTCCCTGTATCACCAACTAAGAAGCTCTGCAAGGAGATTACGGGGTAGGTCTAAGCTCTCAACACTGAAAAGTGAAGTTGCTCAGTCATGTCTGACTCTTTGCGACCCCATGGACTGTAGCCTACCAGGCTCCTCCGTCCATGGGATTTTCCAGGCGGGAGCACTGGAGTGGGTAGCCATTTCCTTCTCCAGGGGATCTTTCCAACCCAGGGATTGAACCAAGGTCTCTCGCATTGTAGGCAGAAGCTTTTACCGTCTGAGCCACCAGGGAAGTCTCCTCAACATTGAGACTGATCTTTAGTAGTACAAGGATGCCTTCCATCATGGAAGATGCTTGTCAAACTTCACTGGGTTGTAGATCTACAAAGATTGCTCACCTTGTGCTTGGCAAATAGCATCTGGGAGTTGCTTAATTAGATTGCAGTGGCAATCAAGAATTTCCAAGTTAGGCATTGATCCCAAGGATACAGGCAGGTACTCGAGATGATTGTTCTCAATATACAGTTCTTTAAGATTCTGAATAACAGAAGAGTATGTTATCATAGCATAATAAAAGAATAATGGTCACTAGAATCACCTATGAGTTCCCATGTTCTTTCAATGGGAATATTATTCATTAGGATTAAGGGGAAAGCACATGTAAAGAATCATCAACAAAAAAATATAATTATTCTTGAGATAAGCCATTAATCATGGTTCCCAGGTATGTAGGGAAAAGAGAACATGGGAATCTAGTGTTTATTTGTTTCACTAGAACTTAATGCAGAAAAACAATTTGGATCATTTAACTACAAATATAATTTGTTCCCTTTTAATAGCTAATTATCTGTGGCAGTTGCAATAGAACTGCAATTGCCTGTTATCAATCCAACATCGCCCATGTGGAAGTAGCCAAAATGTACAGAGAATAGGTTGACTATTTTCAGATTCACTGGGTAAAAATTTAATGTTTGCATTTCACCCTAAGATTCTGGAGAGTGTGGCATGACACGTACAAGGAGCAAATTGATGAAAGGAGTTCTGTGAACACAGAGCAAAGGAATGAAGAATTAGGAATAGGTGAGAAGTACCCGTGCTGTGTATGTCATTACTCATTTCCATGACTGGGAGCTATGTAGTGGCTTACACCTACTCTATTATTAAAAGTGTAGCACCAGGAACATGAAAAAATCATGCTTTAAAACATGCATACATAAAGACACATTGGTATAGCTACTTTGAATAATGTTATGTTGCTTTGCTGGGGTTTAGCATAGCCATTAGTCATGGTTCCCAGGTATGTAGGGAAAAGAGAACATGGGAATCTAGTGTTTATTTATTTCACTAGAACTTAATGCAGAAAAACAATTTGGATCATTTAACTACAAATATAATATGTAGTCCACAGCATAGTGCTGTGGACCCATCTTCAGCATGAACCTGTTGCAATGGTTAAATAAACCATGATATGCTTTCCACAATGCAGGAAGGGGAATCAGACTCTCTCATGCAAAATGCAGATTCCTGGCCACATCATCTATATGACACTTTAACTCCAAAGTAGTACAACTTTCAGAGAATACTTTTAAAAAGTGGAAATTAATTGGAGAGTGGTATGGCTCAATTTTTTAAATAAAACATGCCAAGCCACACAGAAGGAATGAGTATGCCCTGACATATCTAAGACCAGTCACAATAAAATGTTCTTCAAGTGTGGATCCTGTGGTTGTTCAGGCTAGACAGTGGAAGCCTCAAAGTGTAATAACGACTTCTTGTTGGGAGCTAGAAATCTAGTATAGATGATTCCACATGCAACCTATGAGAATACAACCATGTTTTCTCAGTATTAGCCAAGGAATCAGTGGGCATATACTTCTTTGCCTGCTCATTTGGGGAGGCTTACCTCTAGTCTCTTAATGCATTCTGGCAGATGGGTAAGCTTGGCTCCCTCATCTTGGCCAATGTATAACTTCTCTAAAGATGCTAAAGAAAGGATCTCTTTTGGAAATGAAGAGAACTGATTTCCTGTTAGTCCAAGAATCTTCAGTTTTGAAAGTAAACCGAAATCTGAAGGTAACTGGAAATATTTCAAAAAGATAAGTTTCAGATCAGGATTATTTTTAGAAGAAAATAAATTGGGCTTTTAGTTTTGAGGGAGATTTTTTTTTAAAAGGGAGCAATTTAGCATCTCCTGCAGATGCAAAGCTGGCCCATATGTTTACATCTATAGTATTTGTACTTGTAGATCTAAAGTCTGGAGTTCTACTTTTTCCCCAACCTCTGTGCACTTTACTTTCATGCTCTGGATAAAGTTAGAGCAATTTTTAACCTATGTTATTGCAAATTTTTCAATTATGGAGTAGCAAATGCTTGACACCACTGAAAGAAAACGTACAAAGCTTATTAGTATATTATTGCAACTATAATATTCATAATTAATTCAGTTATTGGCACTGATCAATTTAGTGATGTGATGTCCTAAAAGGCTTTAGGTCAGCAATTTTGAAACTTTAGTTAAAATACCAGTTGGAAGGAAACAATGAAGACCATTATATTCATATCTTCTGCCCTGCAGTGAATCCCAAGGCTATGTGTATTAGGCAGGCATTGCACAGATTCTTAGACTTTCAGAGTTGGAAGGCCTTAAAAAGGTCCCTCTACTTACCCTCTACTATGGTGGTTGGATATGTTCCACAGCTAGCCATCCAGCTCTTATTTAAACACTACCTCCTGGGATGAAAAGATCATTGGATGAAGACCACTTGGATTTCCTTCTACATACTCGGATTTCCTTCTATCAAAATCTGTGTCACTAATACATCCTCTATTGACATCTTGCTGGCCCTCTGGAACCACATGGAAAATCTCATTCTTTAAATACATGACACAATCACCCTACTGAATAAGTTACATAGATACCTATTTTCTTGTAGGAAAAAAAGGCCCAACTCTGAATGTTAATAACTTAATTCATTTTGAACCACTTATTTTACCTGGCTCTATTCTTCACTGGGCAACCTTTCCTCACAGGTCCCTGCTTAAACCTTGGCTTTCCTTCCACCCATTCCCTAACCTGCCATTCTATTTTTCATGAGAATGGTTAGTAGAGTTCAACTCAACCCAAACTCTCCCTAAATGGGTAGCATAGGTAAATAATTAGTGAATAGATTATCCCCATAGTAGGCTTTCTTTTGACCTATAGGCAAAAGTTTCAAACTCTTGGAATAAACCATAAGACATTTTCCTCTTTGTTATATAAGGTGAGGCCTCATTTTCTTAAAAAGTTATACAACATTTTCAGTTTTATTTACATCTAGAAAAAGAAAACGTAGAACAAGCCAACGTCCAGAGAAACTGATATTTAAGCTTTCCTTCTTGGGTATTTCAAAATTCTTCAACAGGCCCTTAGATTCCTTCAATGCAAAGCGTCTGCATTTAGAGCAGTCCTAAATAACAGGAAAAGACTTATCAACCTAACCGCTTCATTATAACCCAGTTATTTCATTCGTATTGCTATATTCTCAGCCCATAGGTTTAGCATTATTTTTTCAAAAGCCCACTGAATATCTAAAGATTTTTTCCCCAGGATATTCAAGAGCCAATAACTAATACCATCGTAGTCATATTATAGCAGAAATAAATTTGGATGTACAGGAAGCCTGCAGAGCATCAGGTGAGAACAATCATTGCTGACAATATAACTGAGCTGTAGCCATTCTGAAACTTGAGTTTTCTCCCTTAATAGTGTGAATGTGCAATGTTGCCTGCCAAATCAGTAAACAAAGGATGCACAACCATTGAGCCACTGCAGCCACTGGACCACAAACCCTGAGGGAACTCAGGATGGGAAGAACAGAATACTGGCCTTAGATAGGAAAGGCTCACATCAAAAGAATGATTTCAATGACGTCATTGAAATACATGATTTCAATGAACCCAGACTCTTGCATCTTCCCATATATAGAAATGTACTGAATTCATTAACTTGAGAATTTGGTTTTCTTTAGGGCTGAATGTTTTTGTTTTTGTTTCTTGACTGCACCTGGTCTTAGTTGTGGCATGTGGGATCTAGTTCCCTAACCAGGGATCGAACCTGGGCCCCCTGCATTGAGAGCACAGAGTCTTAGCCACTAAATTACCAGGGAAGTCAGAATTTGTTAATTAATTTCTTTAATTAACAGTTAAATCATTTGAAGTTCTGACTACGTGTTCTTTGTTGTGAAAAGTCCTACATATCCTGGCTCCTCCCTTATCTCTCTGGAGCAGTCCCTCTGAGCTATCTGAGAGGCTGCTTTCTGGGCTTAAGTCCTCAGTTCTGTCCACCAAATAAAACACAGTTCTCAGCTTTTAGGTTGTGCATCACTTCCTCAGTCAATAAAATCCATCTAGGTATACATGAAAAGTCAGCTATTTTCCCATCCAACTAGGCATGAAAAAGCTACTGTCTAGGCTTCAAGTGCCAAAAGTCCATGAGGTAAATTTGGGGGTGGGAGAGAGAAGAAGCTGGCTTAAAGGCCACGTGTCATTAGAGAGAGAAATGATTGGGAGGTTCCTACAGGGACTGGAATAATAGGAAATTCAGAAAGGAAGACAAAAAACACAGTAATACCATCATAAGAGCTGAAGAATCAGAAGTACTGGTACATGGAAATTTCCATGTTCAACATAATAACACTGAACATATCCATGTTTTGGTGCGGTTTGACTTGCAGTAAAGCTTGGTATTGGATGAGGCTAATCTTTGGTGATGGACAGGGAGGCCTGGCGTGCTGCGGTTCATGGGGTCGCAGAGTCGGACACGACTGAGCGACTGAACTCAACTGAATCTTTGCTAATCACACATACATCTGTGTGTGATTCTCTCCTCCATGCTGACCTCTTAAAATGTCTCACAGGAGAGGATTAGGTATCATTCATGACTCAATAGGATTTAAGTGAACTGTGTTATACTTCCCAAGGGCACTTTATATTCTGATACTTTCACTCCCACTATGGAATGACAGACTTTGCTCACTGTAACAGGAGTTCTTACATCGGCAGCAGAAGAGTTGGGGATGGGCAGAGGGCTTCTCACAGAACCTCTAAAATCCTCCAAGATGGGTTGATACCTATAAGTCGAAATTAAGTACTAGATTCTCTTCCTAAATCTTAAAGTCATCATCAAAATGTTTACTTCCAGTTTTGAAACTCTCTAACAATGAGGAAAACAAAACAAAAAATCCCGAAGTTCTAAAAGTTGAAAATCAACTAAAAGATTCAAAAAGAACAAAAAACAACTTTAAAGCTAGGACTTTTATAATGTATGAGATACACATTGAGAGTGCTGTTCACAGCTCTGAAAAACAGACATGATATTTGGTTAGCGTTGTTGGTTTCTAAACCTTCCATTCTCTCTCTCCAGAATAGTCTTTTGCTTTTAACAGAACTCTGTTCTTTCAAATTTTCAAATATTAAAAAACAATAAGGGGCTTTCCTGATGGTCCAGAGGTTAAAAATCTGCCTTTCAATGCAGGGGACATAAAATATGTGTGATATGTTGTGTATGTAGTTTTGTGTGATTAAAGATTTCTATGTGGCACAATATTCTGCAAATAGCTGTCTTATTTTTTTAACAAACATCACAATTTTGAGATCTATCCACATTGGCACATATAACTCCAGTTCACTTAAATTATTGTATAGTATTCCATTTTATAAATATACCACAATTTACTTGCAAATTCCTCTCCCAACTGGCATTCACATTATCGCCCATAAGCCATGATTATCAGCAATACTATGGTGAATATCTGCACACACCACCCTGCGCACACATGGGAGAGCTTCTCTGGGGACTAATCTGGTGTTGCGGATATCTGATTTTGGAGCATTAGGGCCTAAGGTTGCATGTGTCAGAACTCTGGAAGATGAACCCTGCGGTCCAATGCTATGGATTGGTTTTCTGACTCTATCAGGTACAGGTGTGTGGCCTTGACACGTTAAAAGCCCCGTGCCTCATTCTCCTCCTATATCACTGAGGATAAGATCACTCACATCAGAAAATCATTGTGAGTAATGTATGCAATATAAGAAAAAAATAATGCAGGAAGTAGAGGATCTCAGGAAGGAAAGCAGAGTGTGATAAGACAATATAATTGTATTACAAATGTATAAATTAATCTTCCTCCCAATAATCAATAACTCCAGTCTTATGAGAAAAAAATCAAACAAATTCCAATGGTGGGGGCATCCTACAGCATACCTTGCCAGTACACCTCAATACTGGCAAGGTCATCAGATACAAGGAAAGCCTGAAAAACTCTCATAGCCAAGAAGAGCTTAAGGAGATGCAAAAACTAAATGTAATGTAGAAATCTGGATGGAATTTTGAACGGAAAAAGACTAGATCAAAACTAAGGAACATGGAAAAAGCAAGAGAATTCCAAAAAAACATCTATTTCTGCTTTCTTGACTATGCCAAAGCCTTTGACTGTGTGGATCACAATAAACTGTGGAAAATTCTGAAAGAGATGGGAATATCAGACCACCTGACCTGCCTCTTGAGAAACCTATATGCAGGTCAGGAAGCAACAGTTAGAACTGGACATGGAACAACAGACTGGTTCCAAATAGGAAAAGGAGTACATCAAGGCTGTATATTGTCACCTTGCTCATTTAACTTCTATGCAGAGTACATCATGAGAAATGCTGGGCTGGAAGAAACACAAGCTGGAATCAAGATTGCTGGGAGAAGTATCAATCACCTCAGATATGCAGATGACACCACCCTTATGGCAGAAAGTGAAGAGGAGCTAAAAAGCCTCTTGATGAAAGTGAAAGTGGAGAGTGAAAAAGGTTGGCTTAAAGCTCAACATTCAGAAAACGAAGATCATGGCATCTGGTCCCATCACTTCATGGGAAATAGATGGGGAAACAGTAGGAACAGTGTCAGACTTTTTGGGGGCTCCAAAATCACTGCAGATGGTGACTGCAGCCATGAAATTAAAAGATGCTTACTCCTTGGAAGAAAAGTTACGACCAATCTAGATAGCATATTGCAAAGCAGAGACATTACTTTGCCAACAAAGGTCCGTCTAGTCAAAGCTATGATTTTTCCAGTGGTCATGTATGGATGTGAGAGTTGGACTGTGAAGAAGGCTGAGCACCGAAGAACTGATGCTTTTGAACTGTGGTGTTGGAGAAGACTCTTGAGTCCCTTGGACTGCAAGGAGACCCAACCAATCCTTTCTGAAGGAGATCAGCCCTGGGATTTCTTTGGAAGGAATGATGCTAAAGCTGAAACTCCAGTACTTTGGCCACCTCATGCAAAGAGTTGACTCACTTGAAAAGACTCTGATGCTGGGAGGGATTGGGGGCAGGAGGAGAAGGGGACACAGAGGATGAGATGGCTGGATGGCATCACTGACTCAATGGATGCGAGTCTGAGTGAACTCCGGGAGTTACTGATGGACAGAGAGGCCTGGCATGCTGCCATTCATGGAGTCGCAAAAAGTTGGATATGACTGAGCAACTGAACTGAACTAAACACGGATAAATTATGGATTTCAGTGAATAAAAATGTATCAATATTGGTTTATTAATTGTAACAAATGTACCATAGTAATCTAAGATGTTAATTGTTGGGGAATCTCAGTGTGGAATATATGAAAATTCTCTGAAATACGTTCTCAATTTTACTATAAATCTTAAACTATCCTAAAAAAGAAAGACTTTAAATTTAAAAAAAAGTCATTGTGAGGATTAAATGTGATAATACACAAAAAACACTTAGCCCAGTGACTGGCACCTACATACTGCAAATAAACATCAGCTACCATTATGATTACTACTGCTGTTCAGGCGGGAAAGGTAATATGAATGATGACCTTGTAGGAGAGATCTGTCAATCCCGATTTTCACTCATAAACTCAGCTCGAATTTTCTGATGTTTAGACACGGAACCACACCAATGTAGGGCCGGGCAGCATAGTGACAGCCAGGAGAGGAATCGGTACCTGGCATATTTTATTATCATCCAGGGCCAAGACTTCCAGGTTCTTCAGCGAACAGATCTGCAACGGACAATGTTCCAGAAAGTTCTGGCTGAGGTCGAGAAATCGCAGGTTAATGAGGCGCCGGAAGGAGCGGCGCAGCCCCCGCAGGCCGGTGTCTCGCAGGTAGAGCAGGAACAGCGAGGTCCACCTGCAGAGGAGGCGCGGCATCTTCTCCAGGTGGTTCCCACTCAGCCCCACCTCCGTCATCTGCGAGAGCTCGCCCAGGGTGTGCGGGAGGGTGTGGAGGCGGTTGTAAGAGAGGTCCAGCACTGATAGCCTGGTGCACCGGCCCAGCGACTCCGGGAGAACAGCCAGGCTGTTGTAGGACACGTAGAACTTCTTCAGGTTCGTCAGGTTCCCGATCTCTTCCGGGATGGCCGTGAGCTTGTTCTCATCCAGGTCGATGATCTCCAGGTTGCAGAGAGCACACAGCTCCAGAGGGAACGCTGCAAATTGGTTATGCTTCAGGTGGACCTCCCTCAGTTTGGTCTGGTTCACTATTTCCTTGGGCAGAGACTTCAGGCGGTTTCCGGCCAGTCCGAGCAGCTCGAGGTGGTGAAGGAGTTTGCAGATGATGACAGGGATGTCCTCTAGGTCGGTGTGGTAGAGGCGGAGCTCGCGGAGCTGCCGGATGCCACTAAGCACAGGCAGGGACGAGGCTTCCAGCGGGTTGTCGCTCAAATCCAGGCCCTCTAGGTTGCTCAGCCTTCCCATCTCCGGGCATAGATTCTTCAGTTTGTTCTTGTTCAGGTAGAGAACCCTGATCTTCCTCAAATGCTGAATATCCTTGGGGATTTCTGCAATCAGGTTGTTTTCCAAATGCACTTCCTCTAATTCTCTTAATGCTAAAATGTCTGCTGGAATAGTAAGCAAGCTCTGATTTGAAGCGTCAATGAAAAATATCCTATCAGAGACCTGCTGTGGATCACTTTTCTGCTGAATTCTAGATGAATGTTCGCCTTTTGTGCTGTCACTTGACATTATTCTGATGGAAAGTTCAAATATTCAAAATCTGAAATATTGTGAAAAGAAAAATGTATCAGAGTTTTACCTGTCACCAGATTTAGTATCCTTAAGTGAAACAAAATTAAAAGCTAGTTGATGAGTGCTCACCTTGACACAACATAAAATGTAGGGTTTTGTGTTTCATGTTGGAAGATAAATCGAAGTGTAGATTCCTCTTTCTCCTAACCTAGGTTGACTCATATTAATTAAGAAAGGACTGTCTGGTTTGTCTAATTTCAGTTTTTAGAAATGCCTACTTTGATTCTATTTTCAGGTTGGAGGTATATAGAAGGCTGCAAAAGATCATTGCTCTAAAACACTAGGATAAATAGCATTTTAAAATATTGCATTTGGGGGGGTTCCCTGGTGGTCTAGAGGAGAGAATTCCAGGCTTTCACTGCCATGACCTGGGTCCAATTCCTGGGTGGGGAACTGATATTTTGCAAGCCATGCAGCCAAAAAACGAAACAAAAATTGCATTTTCCCTTAAATCCGGCATAAAGTTGTAGATGTAAAGGCCAACAGAATTAAATTCAAGAGATGAACTGCACTTCTAAATCAGGAGAGACCAGTGGGCACTTTCATGCCTGGTGGAACTTTTAAGTTTTAGGACTGGCAGGTGGACAATCAGGCTTTTCGTAGGCACAGGTAACAGCCATGTGTGAGTTGGTATGATGGATTAGAATCTGTGATACCAAGGGTAGTTATCAGATCCATTAAACTATAACTTGCTTAATAAATAAAAAACTAACCTGTCTTCACTGACCAAGCTCACTTTGTTTTGTTTTTTAACAAAAAGCATTGTGTAGCCTAAACAAGGTTAACAGACCCTTCACCACCACTATGGATAGTATCTCTCACTAAGAGTCTTGAGATGTTTGCCCAGTTTGTTTTTCAGGAACTTGGAGTCAGCTGTCCAGTTGGCACCTCAGCCAGTTAAGACTGGTTGGCAGTATTGACCATGTACCTGGGTATGTGTGTTTGGTTGGTGACCATTTGCCATTAGAAGCTCGAGAACTCTGCCCCAGAGTGAGCTAACGCCACCAAGTTCTGAGCATGTATCCCAGTTGTGCCTGCACAGAAGGACAATTATCTCACTTTTTAAAATCTACAATCACCTTTCCCCATGCTCCCCATACCTCAGGCCACCCTGCTTCTTTTCTCATAAATATCCTGAGTCCCTTGTCTTTGGGGAGGTGGATTTGTGATTTTTTCTTTCTCCTCACTTGACTGATTCACGATAAACCATTTTTTGCTGCAGACTTCCACCTCTCATTGTTTGGCTTGCTTTGTTCGCAGGCAAATGAACCTGGCTTGGTAACAATAGGTCCACAGGGTTGCAAAAGAGATAGACACGACTTAGTGACTAAACCAAACCAAGCCCTTGGTTATGAATACATGCACACACATACACATGCACAGCCTAAGGGGGAAGGCAGGAAGGACTATGACATGATGGTGGCTGGGTTGATTGTGGATCTCTGACTTGCTTTCTAGGGTGGGCTCTTTTCTGGTGGAGGACTAGACCTCCCATCCGGCATAGAGGCCCAGTCAAGACGTAGAGGGGTGAATTCCCAGCCCCACACTTAATGTTTTTGCTCCTTGCAGCATAGCAGTGTGTGATTCAGATCCTTGTTTCTATATACCTAGCCCCCAAAATGGAGAAGGCAATGGCACCCCACTCCAGTACTCTTGCCTGGAAAATCCCATGGACAGAGGAGCCTGGTAGGCTGCAGATCGTGGGGTCACGAAGAGTTGGATATGACTGAGCGACTTCACTTGCACTTTTCACTTTCATGCATTGGAGAAGGAAATGGCAACCCACTCCAGTGTTCTTGCCTGGAGAATCCCAGGGACGGGGGAGCCTGGTAGGCTGCCATCTATGGGGCTGCACAGAGTTGTACACGACTGAAGCGACTTAGCAGCAGCAGCAGCCCCCCCAAAGAGTTGAGATGGTGTGGCTGTTATTTAAAGAAAGAAAAAGATGGGGAATTCCCTGGTGGTCCAGTGGTTATAGGACTACTTGCTTTCAGTGCCATGCACCTGGGCTTGACCCCCTGTTAGGGTTTGATATCCCAGTCAGGGAATCCCACAAGCCACATGGCCAAAAAAGAGAGATGATGTATCATAGATTAAATTATATCTAGGACTAGTTGTCTCTAATATTTTTGTCTTTATCTAACAGTGTAGAGTCCTGCAGGTTAAAATCTCATTTCCTAAATACAAATGACTGACAGTGCTGATGGCTTTTAGGCAATCGACAGTATTCAGACTGAGGTGATAATATAAATAAAAATAAGAAATTATAAATAAAAGAGAAATAGAGAATACCAAGGACAGTTACTTGTTCTAGGTTTTACTTAACCTATTTAATCCTCACAAGAACTCTAAGAAGGAGGTACTATTACAATCCCTGTTTCACAAGTAAAGAAACCACCGAAAGGCTCTTCTCAAGGCACAGTAGGAAGTGGGAGAAAGAGCAAGAGCATTTGACTGTGGAGAAGGAAATGGCAACCCACTCCAGTACTCTTGCCTGGAAAATCCCATGGAGGAAGGAGCCTGGTAGGCTACAGTCCATGGGGTCGCAAAGAGTCGGACACGACTGAGCGACTTCACTCTTCACTCTCAGATGAATAAAAAGAGCTATGCTTTAAAAAAAAAAAAAAAGAGCATTTGACTGACCCTGTCACTTCCTCACCTGGGCTTGTAACATCATTTGTTCTCCAGAAACCTAGTTTTAATTAAAATCTTCTTGGATGTGAAGGTTCAGGCTTGATTTTTCTTTTTCAGTCTTCCAACAGAGCTATCTGGGGGAAATTTGTGTGCACTGGCCACTCTAATTAAGATTAGTTAGCACAAGTATGTCTGGGCTTCCAGACACATAAAAGAACTTATTTCTCTTAACATTCATCCTGTTCCATGATGTGACCTGCCTAGAAGGTCTCTACGTGTGTATTAGCTCACATGAATCATATCCCACATGTGTTTGGAATCAAGTTGATAGCCCTATGAAAGCTGTTTATATTGTATATGCATTGTTAAGTTGCTTAGTCTTGTCTGACTCTTTGTGACTTCATGGAGTGTAGCCCAACAGGTTCCTCTGTCCATGGAATTCTCTAGGCAAGAATACTGGAGTGGGTTGCCATTCCCTTCTCTAGGGGATCTTCCCAACCCAGGGATCAAACCCAGGTCTCCTGCATTTCAGGCAGATTGTTTACCTTCTGAGCCACCAGGGAAGTCCAAAATGTCAATTCCTTCGAGCCGGATTCGAACCAGCGACCTAAGGATGCCTGAGAAACTTCACACTACAGTCCTCCGCTCTACCAACTGAGCTATCAAAGGAATTGCACTGTACATGCATTTTTAGTGGACTTAATAAAAGGAAGTTATAAAGCCAGGATTTACAACGGCTGCCAGTAAATAAAAATAGGGAAGATTGATTCTTTATTGGCTATTTTTAACTAGGGATTGCTTTCTGGATGTACTTTTACAACACAGTATTACTGAGAAGTTTCTGAGTGGAATTACTCTTCAAGGGCCTTCCCCGGTGTCACCAGTGGTAAAGAATACATCTGGCAATGCAGGAGACACGAGATGCAGGTTCTATCCCTGGGTTGGGTCGATCCCCTGGAGAAGGAAATGGCAACCCACTCCAACATTCTTGCCGTGGACAGAGGAGCCTGGCAGGCTACCTTCCATGGGGTCACAAAGAGTCAGACACCACTTAGTGACTCAACAGCAGCAGCACAGGGAAGGGAGTGTGCTGAACTGTACCTACATTCACATCTCAGAATTTCAGGCTACCTTTCAACTTTGCTGGCAGCACATGGGGTAAATGAAAACATAATTGTCTTTTCTATCATCATGTTTAATCTGAAGAACTGCTTGCAGTGATGCTTAAAATCTGTGGGTTACAGAGTGTTTCAAGAGACCTCTGCCTTGCCTGGCACGATTTCTTGGCAGTGGAGCACGGTCTGGAAATGCCTGGCTGGGTAGTGGGAGGGAGAGAGGACTCAGATATTTTCTTCTTCACCTTTGAAAACAATAAACTTTATAAATGACCTGTTCTTACCTTGAGGATCTTCCTCGCACATTTTTCAGACAAGGAGTCTATGGCTCCAGAGTCGTCTGCAAGGCCCTTTCACTTCCTTCTCTTTGACCTGTGGCAACCCCAGAGAGAAGGCCTTCCTATCTTCCTTCCTTGTCTCCTCTCCCCCAGGACCAAGTACCAAATCCTGACCCGTTTACCTGGTAACTAACGCTGGGTTCTGTCTCCTCAATCCTCAAACTCCTGAGACGTTTCAGACCTCTTCTCCCCTGCGCGCGTGCGAAGTCACTTCAGTCGTGTCCGGCTCTGTGCGACCTTATGGACCATAGCCCGCCAGGCTCCTGTCTATGGGATTCTCCAGGCCAGAATACTAGAGTGGGTTGCCATTTCCTTTTCCAGTGGATCTTCCGACCCAAGGATCAAACCCGCCTCTCTTATGTCTCCGGCACTGGCAGGCGGGGTTTTTTGTTTTTTTTTTTTTAACTACCAGCACCACCCTCCATCAGCTGTTCCCAATCTGAGAGCTCCCTGCCCCATAACAGCTGTGCTTCTCAGAGGATGCACAGGACTCCACGTGGATCCGGTCTGACTTGCTTCGCCTCTAAAACACACCCAGTCTGTTCATCTGGGCAGCCCTAAGTTCATGCTCATCTCCAAAACGCACAAAGCAGTTCCGTCCTCTGGCAAGTTCACCTGGACGGGTCAGGACGATATCTCCTCCAAGAAGCCCTCCCTGATGGCCCGGTCCCTCCACAAAATTGATCAACTAGCCCCTTTAAGTTCCCTTACCTCCGTCCGTCCTAGCTGTGGTGGGCAACTCAGCTTTTGCACCTACCCTCTGCAGGTATGAGCGCAACTTGGGGAGCGGTCTGTGTCATAATCATCTTTGTATCCCCGGCCCTTAGTTCATCAGCCATGCCCCTTAAACCTGGAGAACTTCTCTCTGCAAAAGAACCGGGATGCCCTGCCTCCGTGTGTCTTTAACCCACGGCAGGGGGCTAGGACCCAGATGGTGAACAAGGAGCCTCAGCAGCATCGGCGGTCACTACCTGCCCAGCCAGGCCTCCGGGATCAAGGGGGTAATGGTAGAGGTTCGCACAGCATGGGCGCTTATGGTCGCGAGATGGGGCCACACCTCTTGCAGCTCTTAGGCTGCGGCGGGCGGATCAGGAGCACGCGCGTGGTCGTCATGACAACGCCGCCGCTGCCAGCAGGCGGTAGGGAGCATGGAGCTCAGCCAGAAGCAGGCCGGGCCGGCGTCCGGGTCCCCACTTCCCGCTCCTTCTAGGACCCCGACTCCGGCCTGGGCTGCGGCGGACGGTAGCGGTAAGAAACAGGGGGTCCTTTCGGCGCCAGCCTGGCCCGGAGAAAACGCGCGAGGGGGTTCACGGCCAGGCCGAGTCCTCCGAGCAGACTTGGGGCCAGAGGTTGCCCGGCGGGAGAGGGCCCCTAGGAACCCAAGCTGAGCCCGGAACTTCGGGGCGCCCCCAAACGTGGTTGAGGGGGCAGCCCCAAGCTCCCGCGGTGGGTGCGCGGTTCTCGCGGTGGGTTGTCCTGAATTCAAGTGTGTGTGTGTCACGCTGTCTCCATGCACTACTTGGGCCCCTTTTTGTGAAGTCTCCAGAGAGCAGGGCCCAGGTGGGCTAGAGGCTCTGGAGACCACTCTTTGCACGTTCACGCCTGCACGGTTTTAAGTATTTCTGCACCCGTGAATTATCTGGTAGCATATTAAGCATTCTTGCCTGGAGAACTCCATGGAAAGAAGAGCCTGGCAGGGTACAGCCCATGGGGTCACAAGGAATCAGACACGACTGAGTGGCTCGCTTTCACTCTCATGTTAAGCAGAGTGTACACCCCTCTCCCTTCACAATTTCCATTTAGGATGCTTGTGTGCTTGTAGATAGGGAATTGTGCCACAGGCCTTACATATCCACGCATCACTGTGAGGTGGGCATTGACATGCTCTGCTTTTAGCATAAAAGGAAATTTAAGATAGAATTTCAGTAAGTTGTTTGACATCACACAGCCCTTCCTGATTAGCACCCAAGTCTGACTGACCCCTCAGTCCTCAATCTCCTAGCACTTGACTGTTGCAATAGAAGAGGGTGAAGGTTAAAGTGAAAGTGAAGTTGCTCAGTCGTGTCCGACTCTTTGCAACCCTATGGACTGTAGCCTACCAGGCTCCTCCATCCATGGGATTTTCTAGGCAAGAGTACCAGAGTGGGTTGCCTTTTCCTTCTTTCTCCACGGGATCTTCCCGACCCAGAGATTGAACCCAGGTCTCCTGCATTGCAGGCAGACGCTTTACCCTCTGAGCCACCATAGAAGAGGGTAACCACCTCCAAAATAAGCCCTTATTTTTATTTTTTGGGGCTCCAAAATCACTGCAAATGGTTATGACCAATCTAGATAGCATATTAAAAAGCAGCGACATTGCTTTGCTAACAAAGGTCCATCTAGTCAAGGCTATGGTTTTTCCAGTGGTCATGTATGGATGTGAGAATTGGACTGTGAAGAAAGCTGAGCGCTGGAGAATTGATGCTTTTGAACTGTGGTGTTGGAGAAGACTCTTGGGAGTCCCTTGGACTGCAAGGAGATCTAGCCAGTCCGTTCTAAAGATTAGCCCTGGGTGTTCTTTGGAAGGAATGATGCTGAAGCTTAAACTCCAATACTTTGGCCACATCATGCAAAGAGCTGACTCATTGGAAAAGACCCCGATGCTGGAAGGGGTTGGGGGCAGGAGGAGAAGGGGATGACAGAGGATGAGATGGCTGGCTGGCATCATCAACTTGATGGACATGAGTTTGGGTGAACTCCGGAGTTGGTGATGGACAAGGAGGCCTGGCATACTGCGATTCATGGGGTCGCAAAGAGTCGGACAGGACTGAGTGACTGAACTGAAGTAATTTTTAAACGGGATATTGGGTAAAGATTATTTGGAATTCAAGAGTCAGGTGTGGATGAAAAATGAATCTAGGTTAAATTCTTGACATTTTTTTGTAGAATTGGTTAGTCCTAGTATTTTTTTTTTTTTTTTCACGATTTGAAAACCAGTTTATTTTCTCCTAACATGAATACAGTATAGGAAATAAAGTGTTGGTGCCATAGAATCCTGACATACGATATTTGGGTGAATTTTAAATAAAAGAGAGAGTAGCAGAAAAATATAGCTGATGCTCAAAAATACTTTAAATCCATGGCCAGGTAGTTAAATATACATATTCTTTGGCTTTGTCTGGCCTGTAATCTAAGATTCCTTCATGCCTACACATAAACATGACTTGTAAGTCTACATCTGTTTGCATGTCCTGGATACAGTTCTGCCAGCTGAGGGCAGGCAATGAACCTGAGAAATTCTCAAGGCAGCCTTCTCTTCTCTTTGATGACATATTTAAAACTATTTAAAAATCAAAATGGAGTAACTGTGGTTCAGGCATACAAAATGGAGCCGGGTGGCTGTTGTGGATATGATTTCAGATGCATTCCTTCATCACTGAGAACTTGAATTGGCTTCCCTGGTAGCTCAGCTGGTAAAGAATCTGCTTGCAATGCAGGAGGCCCCAGTTCGATTCCTGGGTCCGGAAGGTCCCCTAGAGAAAGAATAGGCTACCCACTCCAGTTTTCTTGGGCTTCCGTGGTGGCTGAGACAACAGAGAATCTACCTGCAATGTGGGCGACCTGGGTTCTATCCCTGGGTAGGGAAGATCCCCTGGAGAAGGGAATGGCAACCCACTCCACTATTCTTGCCTGGAAAATCCCATGGACAGAGGAGCCTAGCAGTCTACAGTCCATTGGGTCTATACAGCAGTGTGTCAGACTCAAGGACACTACTAGCTGTTTTCAAAATAGGAGCTGCTAGCTACATCCTTATAGTTTCAAATTTCTTCCCACCATTGCAACTTTGTAATCATTTCAGACTCCTAGTCATTCCTTGCTTAACAAGCAACCTCATTTCTTGCCAGCTCAAACCCCAATCCCAATTCTTGATGAACCATTTATGTAACTTCCTGGGTTTTTTGCCTTTGTAAATCACCACCATTTTGTAGTCTGGTGGAACACACTTCAAGTGCTTCTTGGATCTATCTCCTGGGTTGCATTTTTAACAAACACCAGGTAACTACCTCTGTTTCAATTGGGTCTGCATTTCTGAGATTTTGTTTAACATTTTTAATACCAAGGAAGGTAGGAGCCAGAGCAGAGGGAAGAAACCCAGTGGGAGCCCAGTTCCAACAAGTAAATTCGTTTGAGGTCTACTTGTTTTATTTTCTGTTGAGGATGCTAAAGGAGCATTTTTTGGATTGTATTCCATGTGAACCATGGTCTCCTAAGTCCTAAGTCGAGGAGCATTTTTATCCTCCTTCCCCTCTGGGCTCAACAACTTGAGGAGTCCTTGTGTACCTGAGAGTTTTAAATGTCCCGAGAATTACTGTAGATAGGAGTCTGTTTAGCATTGTTTAACTCATCATTTCTCAAATTTATTTTAGGATAAACCTCATTCTGTTTAGAATATCTTTGATCATGCAGTAGATTAGTATTTCACAGAACACAGTTTGGGAAATACTGTGCTAAAGTATTATTTAATACATGAAATAAAGTATTATTTAAATATATAAATATACATCCTAAAATAAGTGAAGGATTTCTTTAAAAATTATTTTTAAATTGGAGTATAGTCGATTTACAACAGTGTTAGTTACAGGTATACAGCACAGTGATTTAGTTATACAGAATATATACATACTTTTGCAGATTATTTTCCATTATAGGTTTTTACAAGATAGTGAATATATTTCCCTGTGCTATACAGTAGGTCCTTATATTTTATGCTTAGTGTAATATTTCTTATGTACAATTATGCTGTTAAAAATTTTCAGAGGGTATCTAATGAAATGGGAAAGATGCTCATAATGTTAACTGAAGAGGAAAAGGATATAGAAAAAGAAAAATAATAGGGAACACTCCCAGACCTCAGTTGCAGTGGTTCTTTGGTAATGAGATTGCTGATCAATGTTTATTTTCTTTTTGATACTGAAATTTCCAAGTTATCTGAAATAAATGTAGGTTAAATTTATTTATTTAGGCTACACCATGTAGCTGCAGGATCTTAGTTCCCCAACCAGGCATTGAACCAGGACTCTTGGCAGTGAAAGCACAGAGTTCTAACTACTGGACTACTAGGGAATTCCCCTAAATTTATTTTTTTTAAAGTTTATTTTTAAAAAAAAACTGTAAGAAAAGATTGTTTGCTTTCACTTTTAACATAATGTTCTCTTTTGAATCTTGTTTTGCATATTTGTTTAGCAAACTCTTTAGTTCATATAGTGCAGAAATCCACTCATGAAGGAACATTTTTGAGATGAAGAGACTTAGAGAAACTGGATCCTCAAGATTTCAGGGTGGTTGAGTAGTGAGATTACTAAGCTCTCTTAAGTTAGTTAAGTCGCTCAGTCGTGTCCGACTCTTTGCGACCCCACGGACTGTGGCTCACCAGGCTCCTCAGTCCATGGGATTCTCCAGGCAAAAATACTGGAGTGGGTTGCCATTTCCTTCTCCAGGGGATCTTCCTGACCCAGGGATCGAACCCAGGTCTCCCGTATTAGAGGCAGATGCTTTAACCGCTCTCTTAAAGAGACATACAAACACAAAAGCTAAGACAGAAAAGAGACAGAGAGTGGTATGTGCTTGTAAGAAAAGTGTTAGCATACCTTCTACTCTAGAAAGCCTGGGCCTGGAAAAAGATGCTTTTAAAATAACAACAAAGGGGAGGGGAGAAGGGATATATTGGGAGATTGGGACTGATATATACACACTTCTATTTATAAAATAGATAAGGACCTACTCTACTTGATACACTGTAATGAATTATATGGGTGAAGTGAAGTGAAAGTTGCTCAGTCATGTCCGACTCTTTGCAAGGCCGTGGACTATGCAGTCCATGGAATTCTCCAGGCCAAAATACTGGAGTGGGTAGCCTTTCCATTCTCTAGGGGATCTTCCCAACCCAGGGATCAAACCCAGGTCTCCCACATTGCAGGCGTATTCTTTACCAGTTGAGCCACAAGGGAAGCCCAAAGCAACCAGTACCTCCTTCGAGCCAGAAATGAACCAGTGACCGAAGCATAAGAACCTAAAAGAAAGAGTGGATGTATGTGTGTGTATGTGGCCTTCCCTGGTGGCTCTGATAGTAAAGAATCTACCTGCAATGCAAGAGACTAAGGTTCAATCCCTGGGTCGGGAAGATCCCCTGGAGAAGGGAATGGCAATCTACTCCAGTATTCTTGCCTGGGAAATCCCATGGATAGAGCAGCCTGGTGGGCTACAGTCCATGGGGTCACAGAGTCGGACAGGACTGAACTAACACACTACACAACATACAATATTTATGTGTAACTGATTCACTTTTCTGTACACCTAAAACTAACACAACAGTCGATCAACTACAATAAAAATTTTTTTAAAAAGTAGTATCGAAAATAATGATGCATCAAGGAAAGCTGCAGGTATAACAGAGGAAGAAGACTTCAACTCCCGTTTTGTTTCTGTCTTCCCTATTAGCGACCGACAGGGAAAAATCACCTTTAGAAAGAGGAAATAGAAGACAATGGTAGGTAAAGAACTTCTGTGAGTGAGGTCTCAACTTGGAGAGACCTGTTCTAGGAAGAAAAGACAGAGGTGTATTCAAAGATGCTATCAACTTACAGGGTATAGAAGGTCTTCAAGAAGCCTGTTGGACTTGATTTTTCAGATCCCTTTTGAGTTTAGACTCTATGATAAAACTGTCTTTATCTGAAGCCATTATAAGCAAACATGAATTACCCTAATCCATTATGGCAGAACGGAAGAGGCTTTGGAGTCGTTTGTTTCAGTACTCTGCTGTATGATTTCAGGCAAAATACTTAATTTTTCTGGACGTCATTTTCCTCAGCTGCCAGGCCTGTTACTTTACAGAAGTTAGTCCTCCTTTTGTGTCACTACCAAGTTAAGTGTCTGCCCATCCTCAGTGGGTACTTCTATGGCCCTAGTTCTCCAAACAGCATTTTTCTTCTCTCCCATTCCTTATTTTACTTTCTCTGTTCTTCCTTTTCTTCCCCTCACCCCTGACTCTACACACACACACATTTGTATCTTTGAAAGAAATCTAATTTTGGTGGGAGGAAGCTCCTGGGATAATTTATATGTGATGAAAAGTATTGCATTTATTTTTCAAAAGTTTCAGCATCTATTGGTGGTCTCCAGGAATATTATAATGACCTATGTATGGAAAAGTCCAAGGAAATTAAACCTTTTATATTGCAAATACTCCAAGAAGTGGATGAAGAAATTGAAAAAGGGTAAGGAAGACATACAGTTGATTACATCAGAACAGTCACTGATACTCATCTGTGTGAAAACTCTTGGAATACTGAGTGATTTGAAAGCCATTTGCAAATGCTGGATGAAATGGACATGCTTTTTTGATTCAGCATAGATGACTGACACAGGTCTTGGAGGTAGTTTAGTAAAAAGAAAAAGCACTAGACCAGCATTCTCCAAGTCTGAGTTCCAGATTGGTCATTAACTCCTGTGAGCTGGGTTTATTTATGCAAATCATTGAATGACATTCTTCAATGTCATTACCTATCAAGTGGGAATATTTGTTTTTTCTGTGGTTGAAAAATTAAATTATGCATATATTAAAGTGCTTTTCAAAAGCTGTAGTATATATTCAGTAGTTTTAAGTTACACTTGATAAAAATCTGTATTGTGGTACTTGGTTCCAGTAAATACTATCCAGTGATATCACTAAACATGAAGGAAAAATATTTTTTCTTTACTGGATTTCCTTTAATATTTTAACAGATCGGTAGGAATCACATTAAATATTGCTGGTAACAGTCGCTCAGTATCAGGAGAAAGAGTAACAGGTGAAGATTTCTGGATTCTTTGCAGAGTTTTAAAGAATAATTCATATATTAATGGTATGTCTCCTTAAGAATCATTCCTTCCTGTTCTCATTCTCCTGATTAAGTATTCATTAGGAGGAATATCAGCTTCTATTCATCTGTATTCTTCAGGTTTGGATGTTAGATACAACCTCCTAAGTGATGTTGGCGCGTACTATGCTGCAAAACTGCTCCAGGTATTTTACTGCAAAATGTTCTTTGTTCATTTTTCTTCTTCCAGGACCAAGTTAAGAACCAGTCTTTTCTGTGGAATGTGCAGGGTTTCAGCA
Source organism: Redunca redunca (assembly GCA_006410935.1). Lineage (NCBI taxonomy): Eukaryota > Metazoa > Chordata > Mammalia > Artiodactyla > Bovidae > Redunca > Redunca redunca. The sequence continues at coordinate 85,645 of SJYQ01104623.1, forward strand.
GCCCTAGCCTGCTAAAATAACCCTTTATTGTAGACTTCACTTTGGAAATACCCAAACTGAAATGCTGCTTTATGGTTGCATTTTATTTAAGAAAGGTAGTGTGGTCCACCAATAAGAACAGGTGTCCTTAAAGAAAAGGTTTTGTTTCAACCTCAGAAGATTGACATATACATGTGTCTGTACTTTCAGTTAAAATAAAATGTTTAAAGCAGCATATATCATTTGTTATTCTTCCCTTATATTGGCTTTTTAATTTCCTAGCTATTCGTCCCATTCTCGTGTGCTGCAAATGTCTCTATTGAGCCAAAAAAAGATCTTAAAATTTGCATACCCCTGAAATAGCACAGAATATAAGGATGGAGTGAAGAATTAAAAAAAAAACAAACCCAAGTTATTTTCAACAACCACAAATCAAAATGCTGCAAAAATCGTAGCCACCATGTTCTCAGACCTGTTTATGATGAAATCACCTAGTCTAGTGACATATACACAAAACATAGTTTTGCAAAATATCAAGGGTCTTGACTGTGCTATAACACTTGAAATACAGTAAAAACACATTTGGGTATATGGTCTCAGTAAAGCTCATACCTAGAGCCTCTTGAGTCATCTTTTGCAAAGTGATACACTATGGTTCAGTACGAAGCACATCCATACTTTGAATCATTGATGAAAAATCAATATAGTGGGAGGGAGGCTCAAGAGGGATATGTGTATACTTAATAGTTGACTCACACTGTTGCACAGCAGAAACTAACACAACAGTGTAAAGCAACTATCCTCCAATTTAAAAAAAAACTAAAAGAATGAATATAGTCTTTTTCTTTATCCTGTAATTATATTTGCTTAAATGAGAATGTTGATTTTTTTTCCTTAGTCATCCTTTGTTTTGCTGGACCTTGAAATTTCCTGGTTGTAAAGATTTTCTTTGCTGGTAAACACTTTTAGTTAAAAAGCAGCTCATATATTCTTGATTGATTTCTAGTAATACATGTATAATAGCTTCTTTTCTCTTATTTTAGAAACAACATAATCTCATTTACTTAAATCTTATGTTTAATGACATTGGGCCTGAAGGTGGAGAACTGATTGCTAAAGCCCTACATGTAAGCATTCGTATACCTCAAACTAACAATTTGGGGATTTTAATTTCTTTAATTTTAGCTCAAAACCAACAGAAACAAATGTTAATATCAATTTATTTTAATATTGTGCAAATGTATATTTTTTGTTGCACTTCATTAACATTTAGACATCACATGAATACTTTTGAACTCACTTTTAATAGTTTTATGGATAAACCATAATGAAAAACATTAAAAAATGTATATGTAACAGTTTGCTGAACAGAAGGAATTAACACATTGTAAATCAACTATACTTCAATTAAAAAAATCAAGTTTTATTAAGACATAATTCACATACAGAATTTATCCTTTGGAAGTGTTCAATTCAGTGGCTTTTTTCGTATACAACGGATACCTTGAAGAGCACAGGTTTGAACTGCATGGGTCCACTCATATATGGGTTTATTTCACTAAATACATGCTGCAGTACAATACAACGCATGGTCAGTCGAATCTGAGAGTGTAGGACTTGGATATGGAGGGCCAACTGTGAAGTTAAATTCATTTTCAACAGCACAGAGGGTCACTGCTCCTAACCCGTGTTGTTCAATGATCAGCTATATTCACAGTTTTGCAACCATCACCACTATCACTGTTGTTAGAACACCTCCTCCCCACAGAATAGAGACCCTGATAGTAATCCCTCTCTATGCTTCTCTCCCTCTCTCCAGCACCCTGCAGTCATATCTACTTTCTGTCTATTCTGACCATTTCACATAAATAGAATCACCATATAACATGTGGCCTTTATTGACTGGCTTAATGCTTTGAAGTGTCATCCATGTTGTAACATACTTCATTCCTTTTTATTGCCAAGTAATATTCCATTGCACATTTCATTCATCCATTAGTTAACGGGTACTTGGGTTTCCACTTTTTGTCTATAATGAATAATGTACTATGAATACACACACTTTTTTCTGTGCACTTGTTTTCAATTTTCTAGGGTATATACCTTGGAGTGGAATCGCTAGATCATTTGCAAACTCTGTTTAACATCTTGAATGACAGCCAAGCTGTTTTTCAAAGTGGTTGCCCCTTTTTATGTTCCACCAACAATGGGTATTCTGATTTCTCTATATCTTCACCAATACTTGGTACTTTTTGATTTGAGCTATCCTAGTGGGTATGAGAAGGCAATGGTACCCCACTCCAATACTCTTGCCTGGACGGAGGAGCTTGGTGGGCTGCAGTCTATGGGGTCGCACAGAGTCGGGCTGACTGAGCAGCAGCAGCAGCAGTGGGTATGAAGAGGTTTTGTGGTTTTGGTTTGCATTTTCCTAATGAATAATGATGTTGGCATCTTTTCACATGCTAAGTGGTTATTTTTATATTTTATTTGGATAATTCTCTTTTCAAATGTTTTGCCCTTTCTGGATACAAGTCTCTTATAGGATATAACTTGCAAATATTTTCTGACATTCTGTAGGTTGCCTTTTCATGTTCTTAGTACTATCTTTAGAAGCACACAATTTTAGAAGTTCAATAAAATGCATTTTATGTTTTGTTGTTTATGCTTTTGGTGTTATATCTAAAGTCATATGACCTAAAGTCATGAAGATTTACAGACATTTTCTTCTAAGTTTTTGACTCTTTCATTCAGTTGATATTTTAATTTTTGTATATGAAGTGACATAGAAGTAATTTCATTCTTTTTCACGTGGCTATCTAGTTGACCCAACACCTAGTGTTAAAACTGTTCTTTTCTCACTAATTTTGACATCCTTATCAAGAGTCGATTATAAATGTGAGTTTATTTCTGTACTCTCTTCTGTTAATTTGTATATCTGTTCTTAGGCCAGTCCCATACTATCTTGGCTACTGTAGTCCTGTAGTTAAGTTTTGAAGAAGTGTGGGTCTTCTTTGTTCTTTTCAACGTTGTCTTGGTTATTCCGGGTCCCCTGCATTTTCACATGAATTTTAAGATCAGTTTATCAATTTCTGCAAAGCAAAAAACAAACTCGGATTTTGAGAGGGATTGCTTTAAATCTTTAGATCAACTTGAGGAATTGTGCCGTTTTCACTGCAAGGAGATCCACCCAGTCCATTCTAAAGGAGATCAGTCCTGGGTGTTCTTTGGAAGGACTGATGCTAAAGCTGAAACTCCAGTACTTTGGCCACCTCATGCGAAGAGTTGACTCATTGGAAAAGACTCTGATGCTGGGAGGGATTGGGGGCAGGAGAAGGGGACGACAGAGGATGAGATGGCTGGATGGCATCACCGACTCAATGGATGCGAGTTTGAGTGAACTCTGGGAGTTGGTGATGGACAGGGAGGCCTGGCGTGCTGCAATTCATGGGGTTGCAAAGAGTCGGACACGACTGAGTGACTGAACTGAATACTGTCTTCTGATTCAGAAACATGGAATGTGTTTCTTCATATATTAGTTCTAACAGGTCTTTTTTTGTTTTGGTGGATTCCTTAGAATTTTCCACATATAAGATTGTCATATACAAAAAGTTTTGCTTCTTTTCCAACCTGTATGCCTTTTTTTCTTGCCTTATCTAGCCCCATCCAGTACAGTGTAAAATAGAAGTGGTGAGAGTGGACATCCTTTTCTTCTTCCCACTCTTGGCAGCGGGGAGGGGAGTTTGACTTAATTTTAAAGATAATTATGTGCAATTATGGTTCAAATACTTATTCATTAGGACAATGAAATATCTGTAATTTTGTGAATGATTTATCGAAAGAATGAATTACGAGAAGGAATTACACTCTGCAAATGTCTGAGAAATTGTGTCACTTTCAAAGTAATACAGGGAAATGTGAAGTGAGTGTTTAGCGGGTATAGGGTCTCCCTTAAGGGTAAAGAGAATGTTTTGAAATTAGAGGTGATGGCTGCACAACACTGTGAATGTAGTAAAATCCAGTGAATTGTACTTTTTGGCTGTACCATGTGGCTTACAGGATCTTAGTCCCCTGACCAGGGACTGAACCTGAACCCCTCAGCAGTGAGTGTGCAGAGTCCTAACTGCTGGACCATCAGGCAATTCCCAAATTGTACACTTTATATTTTTACCTATTATGGGAAATTGAATGTTACCTTTATGGAATATATTCTGTTCAATCTCCATGAAAAACTGAGTCTGCAAATAGTAATACAGTCTCCTAACACGTAATCTGAAGAGAATTCTGTGGGTTAAAATTTTAACCCAGTTTTGCCTCTTTTCCTTTTTAGAAGAATAGAACTCTGAAACACCTAAGAATGACTGGAAACAAGATTGAAAATAAGGGTGGAATGTTTTTTGCTGCAATGCTACAAATTAATTCATCCTTAGAGAAATTAGATCTGGGTGACTGTGATCTGGTGAGTTAAACTGGTTATGAGAGTCACTCACATATTTAATCATTCTCCCTGGAAACTAGCACAGAGAAGTGTCAAGAGACCAGCTACACGACAGTCTTATGAATGATTTAAGCTCATTGCTAAGATCTAGTATCAGAGAAAAAAATCTTTAAGTAAAAATCAGATTATAATAATTTTATGGAAGAATATCCAGTGTAATAAAAATCTTCCTAAATTTCCATCTATTACCCTTCTTAACTTGCATGGGATTTTCTAAAGAATCTTATGTTCCTTTTAATTAAACAAATAACTTCAAATATAAATTTTTTATTTGTGGAAACATTTTTCAGTGAGTAGTTATAGCATAAAACCTAAGACAATTCTAAGAGCCTTCATCTGACCTGATATGTCTTCAAAGTCCAGGCTTCATTTTCTCAAACATGCCTTCAAACCTTCAGGTCTACTGTTAGGAACCTAGTTAAAAGGTTTGCAAAATCACTGGGACAGGATGTCAGTAAGATGGGCCAAGGAGGCTCTTCCATATAATAGGCTCTAAAATTTAAGTGGGCAGATACAGTAAGGAAGCAATGGGGAAAGCATTAATTCAATATACAGTTGACTCAATAACATGGGTTTGAACTGTTGGGTCCAGGTAAATGCAGACTTTTTACAATAGTAAATATTACAATTGCTACAGAAGTCAAGGTTCCTTGAATCCATGGATACCAAGGTATACAATTGACCTCTGACCCTTTAGGGTCAACTGTATATTTTCTGCATGTAATAGTCACAATCCTAGATTCTAAGGATAGAGGAGTGCATCAGATGTATATAGTCTCTGCCTTTATAAAGGTTATATTTTAGTTAGGAAAATTATCAGTAAATTAGAGCAAAGTGCTACAAAGATGGCAAAGTACTCTGATAATGGGTAGGTAGGAGGTCATCTGTGTGATAGGATGGTTATGCCTAAGACCCGAGGAAGTAATACTAGGATGAAAAAAGCTGCCTCATCTGTGAAGGATGAGAAAGAGCTGCCTTTAAGAAGGACATGACAGAATATTCCAGGCCAGGGATCCAGAATTATGCAGACCCTAAGAAAGTGCTTCCCCAAGTGTGATATGATGCTAAGAGAGTGCTTCCCCCAGTGTAACATGACTGACAGAGGTTGAAGTAATTTTAATACTCATGTATTTATTTTTACAAATGCTATTTATTTCAAGGGTTTATGTTTCCCATTTAAAGAAGTGAAACAGTTTTAGGAAGTTTCTGCACTAGTTCAGGTGGGTGGTGAGAACCTGGGTGAGGTGGTAGCTAGAGGTGGACTAATTAGAGACATCTTTGGAAGCAGAATCTCTAAGATTTGCTTCTAAGATCTGGCAATCAACTGATAGGAAGGTAAGAGGACGGGTGGAGTGGGAAGAGGCTCAGGTTTTCTGGTGTAACAACTAGGTATGTATCCATCACAGAGATGTGAGAGGATCAGGCCCTTCCAAAAGGCAGAGGGGGCCAACTGGAGTTGTGAAAAATGTGATTAGTAACGGTTTGCCGCCATAAACACCCATTTAAAGTGTGTTAGTATGAATATAAAAGGAGGTTTGCATTAAGGATATACAAGTAGCATAGAGCCCTAGCTGGGATCCACTTGTGTGTCTCCATGTCTGATGTCTGCATCATATAGCATCTTGAAGATTTAGGAGCAAACCTAGAGGTAATCATCCGAGGAATCCTTAAGAAAGTCCCCATGCATGTTAAAGATGGATTTTTTCTGAATTTGATCAACCTACATTCAAGGACTAGGAAATTAAACCTTTAAAAGCACAATTTTGATTTATCAGAGCCCAGTTTTACTGATCTTGAAATATTAAGGAGGTTACTTTTTAAACTTTTTGTCAGTTTCCTTAATGAATTTATCTGTTTTTAGGGAATGCAAAGTGTGATAGCATTTGCTACAGTCCTAACTCAAAACCAAACAATTAAGGGATTAAACCTAAACCGACCCATACTGTATGGTGAACAGGTATGTATTCTAAGTGAGCAGTTAATAATGCTGTATGTGAATAAAATGAAGGTACTAACTGAGGGTTATGTCAAGGTTCATGAATGCACTGTATTTTTAGAATTGTAAACTACCATTTACAAATGAAAACTTGAATGGAAAATTTTAAATTCTTGGTAAGTTTTATAAATACGGTTTTATATGTTGCTTATTTAAACAAATATGTTGTCTTTTGTTCTTATAAACTCATTCTCAGTGGGTAAACCTGTGAGGGGCAGAGTGCTTAAGATGAACACATAAATGATAAACGGCTAGAGAATTATAAGAGCCCAGTGTGAACTGTTTTGTCATTTGTTTGTTTTGTTATATTGATGTGATGAACCACTGCATCTTTGAAATCATAAGTAATAATGGCATACTGCCTAAGAATAGCAGTCCAGGAGGTCTGGACTTCATCCTGTAGATAAGCTGCATTCTGTAGCTTGTGGGATCTCTGTTCCCCAACCAGGAACCAAATCTGGGCCCAGTAGTGGAAGCAAGTCCTAACCACTGGATCGCCAGGGAATTCCCTAATACTCAACTATGGTACCAATTATTGTGATTCTTTTTTCCTTCTGGGATGACCGATATTTTTTAAATAATGATTTCTGTTGTTGCTGTTCAGTTGCTAAGTAGTGTCTGACTCTGCCAATCCCATGGACTGCAGCATGCCAGCTTCCCTCTCCTTCATTATCTCCTAGAGTTTGCTCAAACTCACGCCCATTGAGTTGGTGATGCTATCCCAACCATTTTATCCTCTGTTGCCCCCTTCTACTTTTGCCTTCAATCTTTCCCAGCATCAGGGTCTTTTCCAGTGAGTCAAGCTCTTTACACCAGGGGGCCAAAGTACTGGAGCTTTAGCATCAGCCCTTCCAATGAATAGTGAGAGCTGATTTCCTGTAGGATTGACTGGTTTGATCTCTTTGCAGTCCAAAGGACGCTCAAGAATCTTCCCCAGCACCACAGTTAGAAAGCATCGATTCTTTGGCACTCAGCCTTTTTAACTACCCTCTTTTACATCACTTAGTCATTGCACTTTACAACTGCCTGCTGCCTGTTTCTAAGATGATAAAGGTATCATTTGTGACAAAATGATTTCTTTTTAAAAGCCATGCTAAACAAATACAAATTGTAGACTAACAGTCTTAACTGATTAAATCTTCTTAAAAAGCTAATTTAAATAACTGACCATGCTTGAAATAAACATACTGCTTTAAAATTATATTTTAGAAAAAAAGACTATCTATTTTTAGGAAGAGTCTACAGTTCACCTAGGCCACATGTTGAAAGAAAATCAATGCCTTGTTGAATTACACATGTGTAAACATGACATAAAAAACTGTGGTATGAAACAGTTATGTGATGCACTGTNGCCTACAATACCTTGATATTAGCTGGTAAGTGATAATCTGGATAATCTATGTAAAGATTCATAGTAGGTATGATTCTGTGTTAGACACTAAATCCAAAAATTAGGAAATAAAACCATTTTTATCTTTTTATCCTGAGCTTCATTTATTATTCAGTTTAAACCGATATAATATCTCCTAATAACTGGAGTGAGCAATTTAAATATGTAAACCAGAACAGAAGTAACATTTTATGGCAAATTTTCATTAACATTTTTGGAAATTGAGTGATTAAAATAAATCTTAACTAAAATAGAAAGTACTGCTTAAAAGTTACTAAGCCTGCGATCTCTATGAATAAAAGGACACTTCATATTTTCAAATATAACTAGATATTTTTCCTTTCTCAGCAATAAAATAACTCAGGATGGAATGAAGTGTTTGGCTGATGTTCTGAAAAGCAATACTACACTGGAAGTAATAGATCTTTCTTTTAACAGAATGGAAAATGCAGGAGCAAACTATCTCAGTGATGCTCTTGCTTCACACAACAGGACTCTTAAAGCGTTAGTATGGTTTTACATTTAATATAACAGAAAAAAAGTTGTTTAGAACACTAACCTTAAACCTCTTACCACTTAAGATTCATGGTGAAATATGAAAACTCAGTTTCTAAACTGACATATTAACTTACAGGAAACATTTCAGTATCTTCTGTTTTCTTTTTAAAAGAATGTCTTTTTAAAATTAGATTGATACCAGTTATGAATGCTTAAAGAGAAAATTCTTATCACTTATATTATTTATCCCAAATTCTAACAGAAAAGTTATAATCATTCAATATGATAATGACTTTAAGAATGAATCAAGAAGAAAATATTACTCAGGTGACTTTATCCTGAAAAATATGTCTGTAATCCACTCCAAACCTTTACTGAATAATAAGTAGAACAATAGTCTGTTTATTTCCAAAATGTAGGTAGCTCTACTTAGGTACATGAAGAATCCAATTAGAAAAGTTTCTTGGATTTCAGGAATTATAAGATCAGTATTTTAATTACTACATTGAATACATTTAATGCTAAGACAACACAATAAGATGTGTGTAATAAATGCTGTTGATAGCTCATCCATTCTCTGTGGAACTGTTTCCAGGGTTATCACTTTTTGTTTCTCCACAGGTTGTCTGTGGTGAGCAACAACATAGAGGGAAAAGGACTTGTTGCGCTTTCACAATCAATGAAAACAAATCCTACACTCTCTCATATCTACATCTGGGGAAACAAATTTGATGAGGCTACATGTGTGGTAAGTTTGTCTTCACTGAGGTTTTATCCTGGGGCTTTCCCTACAACATCAGATGTTATTTACTGATGAGTTAGTCAGGACTACAAAGTACAGTGAGACACTTCAGTTTTGATAAATTTTAACATACGTTCTAAAAATTAGCTACTGGAAAGTTTTGTGGTTGAAACAGTGAAAGCTATCAAATACTACATGTTAGTGTAAATATCACTGAGGGACTTTTCTGGTGGTTCAGTGGTTGAGAATCCACCTTTCAGTGCAGGGGACATGGGTTCAATTCCTGGTCTGGGAAGATCCCACATGCCATGGAGCAACTGAGCCCATGTAACAGAACTACTGAGCCCATGTAACACAGCTACTGAGCCCATGTGCCACAACTACTGAGGCCCGTGCGCCTAGAGCCTGTGCTCCACAAGAGAAGCCACTGCGCACACTGCAATGAAGAGCAGCCCCTGCTTGCTGCAACCAGGGAAAGCCTGTGCATAGCAACAAAGACCTAGTGCAGCTGGAAATAAACAAATAAGTAGAATGGTAAATTATATAGTCCTAATTCTACTCCAAAGTTAATTTAAAAAAATCACAATTGTTGATTCAGTGTAAATTTGATGTGGCACAATCTCTAATCTGCTACCCAATAATTAAGTCAAGACACAGAATTTGAAAATACAGTACAAGTTGTCAAAATATTTGGTATGTTGCTTATGTAAATATATAGAACCCTTAATACTCCTTTCAAAACACACAAAAAGCATCATAACGGAATAGTTTTCAGTTAGAATAGAAAGAAAAATAAGGTGTCAGAATTCTCAAAAACTGCCAAAAGACTAATCAGAAGTCTATCACTAAAAAGATTAATAACATGTACCCTATTTTTAAAAAAAAGCTTGATTTCAGAAAAACACCACATCCACATTCTATAACACTAGAGGCTGAATTGAGTTGGACTAATAATGACAAGCTATAGCAGAAAGCAACCAGACTTGAATCTTTTACTGATTTCTCCTTTTCTCTACAGTAATCACAGCCTTACTGACAAGTTAGTTTAACATGTTTGTATGACACCTTTATGTAGATGTCAATGATCCATACAAGATATACAAAGAAAATTCTACAATGAAGAAATAACTGTGGCCAGCTACGCCAGCATCTAATACTAAGGGAATGGTCTCTCAGCCTAAATCTGTCAGTTACCTTCAGGGAGTCCATGAACTCAAAGTTTTAAGCCAAAATCTGTGGGTGTTTATTTTTCTAAAATAATGGATCCCCAGCTATCACTGGATCTTCAGGGGCATATACAATTAGCACTCCACCCCCATTTATGAGTCACCTTGGGACTTGAAAATTTTGACTTGAAACCTCTGGTCCACAAAATTGGTAATATATATAGAATTGTTATCTCAGTGAGTCATAAGACAACAAAACATACTTAAAGTTAAAATGCAGAAATAAGTTTTATGAGATTGTAATTTACACACTGTGTGAACAATACCTGAAAAATATTAAAATTCAGCAGTTATTCAGAATATTTCAGACTATAAATCATCACATCTAAATATGAATGTTGAAATTTGTAAAATGAATAAACTATTTTCTTAATGATACAGTTTTTCTTAAAAATCCTAGGCATATTCAGATTTAATTCACACAGGCCGTCTAAAATCAGACAATACAGATGTGGAGCCGTTTGTGGTGGATGGACGCGTGTACCTTGCAGAAGTCTCCAATGGCCTTAAAAGGCATTATTACTGGACACCAGGTTATGGAGAAGCTTGCAGCCCGTCATCTAATGCAGGTTTTTCTCTTGCACCAGTAGGTCAACATCTATGAAAAACAAACTTTAAAGTAATTTTCATCTATGTGTCTTATTACTTTTCAGATATTAATATTTTATTGTCTATTAAATTCTTTCATAGATTATGTTACTTTTGTTAGATAGGTAAAAGATACTAAATTCTAAGTAACTGTCCATTGTGAAAAACTGAGTAAGTTTTTCAAAAAAATTTTACAAAATAGGGACCAAAATTTGAACACTTGAAGAAGGAAATCAAAGAACTAATTTCTTTTTAGTAAGAAAATACACCCCAACAGTAAAGCAGTATAGAAGGAAAGGTCATTCTAGGTATTCTAACTGAAAGTTGTCATGAAGTAAAAAGGTTTCAGGGGGCAGATTCCAGGTACCATCAAGGGGTTTAGAGGTTGAAAAAGTATTTAAGGTATTTTATAGATGGGTTTTGGTACAATTTCACAAATATAGGCAAATATATATAAACAGACACACATATAAATACATATAAATGTATACTTTCCAAACATGTCAGTGCTGCCAGTGAACTTTTAAAGAGAATTCTCTTTTGAAAGATGCCACTAACATTTTAATTATTTGATGGCAAATAATTACACTTGTTTGTGGCCAACTGTTTTCAAATTAAGATTTATACAAAGAGGCAATAGACACTACAATCCTTTGATTACAGACTCATGTTCACAAACTTATTAATTCATATATACCACTTAACTGCTTAACCTGAATGATTTATTACTGCTAAAGCCAGGCAAAGTGTGAGAACAACAACAACAACAACAAAAACAACTGCGGACAATTTAAAGAGGTTACTCTAAGTTTTGCATCTAAAAGGAAAAACCATCTGTCTCTAAATGTTGTGAGTAATGAGGTGAAATAAAGGTGTTCAGTTTTACAGTTGTCAAAGTATTGCCTTCACTTTATTATTATGAATTCCTCATATCATAGCTGTATTTATTCCAAAAATTTAATATTACAAAAAAACCCAAATCTGTTATTCTCCATTCCTTTAATAAAGAATTAAGATAAAAATTTCCTATTATTTAATGATTTTTAAAATTTATCAGGCTTTTCCTTATATTCATCACCTAATACCACATTTCCTTACTCCCTAGGGAAATGTGTGTGCACGTGCAGGGGTGTTGAGGGGTAGGCACAGATGGTGGTAATGGTTATGAAATGGGAAGAACATCTGAGTAAATTATATGAGCCATTATTTTTCACTTAACGTTCTAGAGTTACTGAGCCAGAAAAGACCTAAATGCCTTACCAAATCCATTCTCACGCTTTCAGAGAGATGAACTTGAATCATCCAGGACAGATGGTTGCTATCAGGTTGAGTTTGTGCTGAAAAACAAAATCTTAAAAACATCTGCAATTGTTTGAGAAATACACTCATTAGTTGATGTTAATAATAACAAAATGTGTGAAATGGGTTTCAGGGCTTTTTTTGGAATAAGTATCATTCATATGTTATATCAAAAGAAAACTCCGTCCATAACCAACTCCCGGAGTTTACTCAAACTCATGTCCATTAAGTTGGTGATGCCATCTAACCATCTCATCCTCTGTCGTCCCCTTCTCCTCCCACCTTCAATCGTTCCCAGCATCAGGGTCTTTTCAAATGAGTCAGTTCTTCACATCAGGAGGCCAAAGTATTGGGAGTTTCAGCATCAGTCCTTCCAATGAATATTCAGGACTGATTTCCTTTAGGATGGACTGGTTGGATCTCCTTGCAGTCCAAGGGACTCTTGAGAGTCTTCTTCAACACCACAGTTCAAACGCAAGAATTTTTTGGTACTTTTACATTACATGCTGAATATGGCTAGAACTAAATAACTGTTATCTAAAAAAAAAAGTTGCATGTCAGAGCAAAGTCAGGTTTCTATACTGTTAAAAATGCAATAGGAAATAAAAATTTTTTGATCAAATCTGAAAAGCCACAGAATTCAATGTGTAAGAAAACACTTGGAAAACACTAAGCTGATGAGGAAATGCTATTCTTAGCAATTAAGACAGCCAATTAACTCAGACTTGTGTAACAGTATGACAGACTTCTTATGCTCGAACATCTGTCCAGTGTATAGTTTAAACTGAAGATGCTAAATCAGCATTTTTTTTAAAGTATGGAGAATGAGAATCAAATGGGGGAACTGTTAAAAATAGATTTTTAAGAGTCAGACCTACTGAATCAGAATTTCCAAACAGTCTGGGGAACCTGCATTTTTACAATCCAGGTCATCTTTCATCTCACTGAAGTTTAAAAACCAATGCTCTGGTTTTCTCCTTCTTTAATTTTTTAAAAAAATATATACTTCTTTTAAATGGAAGTATCTAATAGTTAAATGAATTATCACAAAGCTAACCCATCTGTGTTAACCACGATACAGATAAAGAGTAAATGTCAGAACTGCCTCGAACCATCTTCCCCAACAACCACCCACCATCATGATGTCTAACACCATAGAGTAGTTTTGCATGTTTTAGAATTTTATATAAATGGAATCATATATATGCTCTTTGTATCTGACTACTTCTGCACAACATTAGTGCAATTCATTCATGTTGTTTAATGTAGCAGTAATCCATTCAGCTTTTGTTTTGAAATATTCCATAATATGCTGGGTAGTAGGGGTGTCAATTGGAGAAGGAAATGGCAACCCACTCCAGTACTCTTGCCTGGAAAATTCCATGGACTGAGAGGCTCCTCAGAGCCTGGTAGGCTACAGTCCATGGCGTTGCAAAGAGTCGGACACAACTGAGCAACTTTACTTTACTTTAGGGCTGTCAATAGGATTCTGAAAGAGATTCTCCCAGGCTAGGACACAGTCACATCCAAGTAAACCTTTGTGATGCAGTTTACTTTCCCAAGCTACTCTCTGTTCCTCTTTGCTATGGAGTGGACCCACAAGTTCCAATATTCTCCCAAGGGGAGACTCACAAGGTAGCTGAGTGGGAAGCAAATAGGTGAATGTGAAGACAGTAGGCTTATCTGGAGCCTGCAGTGGGGTGCCATGTACTAACCTGCAACCAAACAGGACTATTTGAGGCATTTATGCAGAAGTCTCAAGGCTCTCTTTTTTAACATCCAAGAGAACTAAAGTGAAGCCAGGTCAACCAAGAAGTACTGGGCTCTGAGCAGGCTAGGAAAAAACCTGATCACATATTTTATAAGCTGCTGCCTACTCCATCAGAGGCCAGCAGGATGTCCAGGAAACGGAAAAGAAAGAACAGTGTTTTCCCTCATGCCCCTCGGTTATATAAGCCTCTTGTCCTCCGCATAGGTGGACACCATTTTAGAGAGAAGACAAAGGGTAGAGATAAGACAACAAGTTTTAAAATGTTTAAGCACTCCCTTAAGATATAAACTGTCTTTATATCAGACTAGGTTTTTAATTTTTTTCCAGACTTCCCACTGGGTGGGAGCTCAAGGGGATGAACATGTTAAATTCTGTAGGAAAACTCTACTTCTTCTGCACATCTGAATTATAATGAGTAGATTTGCAACCATATACGTGTCAAACATTTTCTTCCATTTCCTTCTTAGCAGTCGTCCTTTAAGATCCAATGCAAATCCAGACTTCTGTTACAGTGCTGCAGACTCTATTATGCTCATCACTTATCAATGTTTCAAGTTTGAAAGCAATAAAGAAAGTGGTTTATACTTTTCAGATATTTGATAAAATGATTGCTGTACTCACTCTGCTTTTCAAACTAAGTAGTCTGAAAAATCCTTACATCTACTCAAGCTGTATCCACCTGGCTTCTACCCACGATTATTACTGCAGCTGCCTTTCTCAAAGGATCATCATGCTCCAGTTACCCAACCCAATTTTGTCTTTGACTGGAATCCTATTTCTCTGTACTATGTGATCAGTACAAAGCCACTTTTGTCTTCATGAAATCTGCACCACCCTTTTTCTTCCTGTTGTCAATTTCCATCTCCTGTTCTGTCTTTTGCTTATTCTTAAGAATGTATTTTCCCCCATGATTCTGTCCTCATCTTTTGTTCTTCTATACCATCTCCCAGGGTAGCCTAAATCATTTCTGTCACAATAATTATTTATGCTGCAAGATCTGTATCTCTAGCTTTAACCTCAACTAGGTTTCAGTCCCCATTTCCAACCTCCGCTAGACATTTTCATATAGGTGTCTCACCACCAATCAAATTCAGCAGATAAAAAGTCTTCTCTTCCATAAACCTCCATCTTATCTCCATATCGTAATTAACAGCGTCACCATCTACTCAATCACTAAGGATCAAAACTTAGGTTACTAAGTTGGGGATGCAGGAAGAGAAACTGGCTCAAGCCTGCTTAAGAAAAGGGGGATTTAGGGAATTTGCAGGTTCAATCTGTGGCTGGGGAACTAAGATCCCACAAGGTGCGCAGCATAGCCGAAAAAAGAAAAGGGGGATTTACTGTAAGGATTTAATAGGCAAAAATCATGGTCATTCAGGCACAAGGAAATGAAGCATAGCTACGCCACCTCAAGTGGGGGTGGGGACTGCAAAGTCCCAGGCCACTTTGGTTTCTCACAGGGTCGTGGCCGCTTGGTTCTGCAAACCTACTTCATCCCCTTGCTTTGTTCTCTAGCTCAGCTTTCTCTGCTTCTTCACTATTTCCTTTAGATTTTTGGCTTGCTTCACTATGGACCAGATTTTGTATGTACACACAAACCAAGTGTCTGAAGTAGCTTGTTTGGGCTAAGAACTGTTTTCTTCCTGGTAAGGTGTTCTATAAGCTGTGATCACAAGCATGGAATCACAAGCATGTTACAAACGTGGCCGCCTACTCCCTGCCCTTTAGCATTCAACTGTAGTTGAGGGTGTGAAATCCTGGAGTGTAAACCTGGCTATCTAGTCCCATTCTTCCAGCACAAGTGAAAGGCAGAGGACTCTTTCAAGGTGGTAGGGGTATAGTCCTAGATGTGTCTGATGATTCCGATCTCTGCCAACACCTTTCAGATTTCCTCTCCATTCCCCTACCTCAGTCAGCTGTGAACAAATCCCTCCCAACAGCCATCTATCTCCTCTTGCCTGCCTATCCAGGAAAGCAACAGCTCTTTCTCTGTCCATTCAATTTCTACTGACTGCATGACATTTCCTTTCCTGTCTTCCTCTGTTATAACACTTGGCATTCAGGCCTGTCTTTCCCATTTGACTGTGAACTTAAAAGAGGAAATCATTTTGTTCATCTTTATGGCCTTATGTATTCTGATTTCAATAATTTTCTAGCATTTCAAGTAATAGCCAGATATTTTAATTCAAATACTTAATTCATATCTATGGTGTTTATTTCAGTATATACTTCTTGAAAATAAACACCCTATTTCTGAATGACTACTACATTTACATGGTAATTATCCAAATCCCTTAAGCAAATACATCACATCTTTGCTGAATGAAGTGGGGTGGGGGTTGCAGAGGACAGGTAAGTAATTATATCACTGTCTCAAGAAATGCTCTGATAACTATCAATAATGTTCATAAATGAGTAAAAATATAGAATTTACAGAAATGGCATTAAAATACAATTTATTTGGTGGTATTTCTAGCCAAATTCCAAAGACTCAAAATCTGAGTAAAAAGTGGAAAGTCATATTAAGAGCTTCATTTATCAAGAGATAATATAGGAACTTCCCTAGCAGTCCAGTAGTTAGGACTCCACACTTTAACCGTTGAAGGCCCAGGTTCAATCCTTAGTCACAGAACTGAGATCCCACAAGTTGCAGGGTGCAGCCAAAAAAAAAAAACAATAGTGCCTACATACCACGTATCAAGAGCCGAAAGAAAGAACACCAGGAAGTGTTTAGGATAATCGTTTTCTATGTTTGCTACGCATTAAGACCACCTATGGAGCTTTTCTGGCATGTTCTGGAGACTGATTCAGAGGGCCCAAGGTGTGGTAGGGCTTGGACACAACTATTTTAAAAATGTTTTTGATGCGTATCAAATGTTAGAGCTATCGTACTAGGATATTTAAATGAGTACATGTAGATTAATTATCTTTATATAAGCACATTTCAACTATCATTTGTACAATTTCTGTAGACATGAAACATACAGAAAAGTGACAAACTACTGTTGCAACAGAACTGACAGGACCTTTTCTTTTGGAAAAAGATAAAACACTTTTCTAAAATCTGTCTATCAAAATCATTCTATGAAATGAAACATAAAACATACCAGCAAAAAAATC
>SJYQ01104623.1:104100-115889 GCA_006410935.1 Redunca redunca
CTTATCAAAAATTTTCAAAACTCAGTATATTTCCCTCATCTCCAATAATCTAGAAACTTATTAAAACAATCTGCATCAAATTTGAAACTGCTTTTAATAAGATAAAAACATCAAATATCTATCTAAAATTCATTTTGAAAATGTAGTCTCAGATAACTCAAATCAAAGAAGTACTGACCACTGGTTTTCTCCAGAATTCTGAGTTCTACACAATAAAATTTATATCTAGTTTTCTAGTTTTTAAGGGAAGCACTTTTTGTTTCATTAGAAAAGTTACCTTCAGTGGACTATATTAATAGAGAAATAGCACAATTCTTACTCAGTACCTCAATTTTTATAGTAGAAATATGAATCCCCCCCCTCACAGTTTATATGTGAAAGTCTTCCCTTGTGGCTCAGCTGGTAAAGAATCCACCTGCAATGTGGGAGACCTAGGTTCAATCCCTGGGTTGGGAAAATCCCCTGGAGAAGGGAAAGGCTACCCATCTCAGTATTCTGGCCTGGAGAATTCGCCGAAGAGTCAGCCATGACTGAGCGACTTTCATAGTTTATATACTGGTCTATGGAGCTTACTAACAGCACTGTCATGGGCTGATACTATTATGGATTTTGTTTAAATTTTGAGAAGAAAATAAACATACTCTACAGGTCAAAACTCAATCATAAACTGATAAGATTTCACTTCAGTAAATGAAAGGCAATTCTGAAATGAAAAACAGAAATGGAATTAAGGCAGCTCTAAAACAGTTATACTTATTCACCCCAATTAGTGCTACTGCAGTATAATTCATTCCTTTAAAAGTTGTGTGGATAACCTAGACATAAAAGCCAAACATCAAAACAAGCACTGCAGCTATGATGCAGCATCAGGTGCTTTTACTTCGGTGAATGAAAATAATGGTCACAACTCAAATGAATGGTCAATTTAATATGAATATATGCACCTTACCAGGGACGTTTATGTTTACTACCAGAGACATCTTAGCAACTCCATATTCCTCACAAAGTCAATACAGCTGTTGTAAAAAAATCAACTGTGGCTCTGAGTACCCGTTCGCGGCCGGCCTCAGCAACGCGTCTGGCGCAGGGGACTGGCTGTCCGTGACAGGCAGCAGCAGGTGGTGGTCCTCAGCCCCCAGTGGGAGAGTCAGTGGCAAAGTCACATCAGAAGGTTTCACGTCCAGAGTTTCTGACAGAGGACTTTTTTGTATGGAGTCTTGTTCACTCAAGGGATGGTCCTCTATACTGGAATCTAGAATCTTATCTGTACCTGAAGAAGGGAAAAAACTCACTATCTTTCAAAACAAAACAAAAACCCCGAGGAAGACTCATCTATTTACCATTCCCATTCTAACCCCACCTTTAGTCACACTGTTTCTCTTCTGCTGATCTGCCCTTCTCATTTACCTGCACAAACCCATCATGGGCCTCAAGACTAGGTTCACGCATCAACTCCATTATAAAAATGGACTTAATTGCTCCAGACCAGGGTAAGCTTTTTCTTCATCACTCATTTGTCAATACTTCATATACCACCTTGGGACACCTAGCTATCTATCTTACTGCTTGAATGCTCAATAGACTATATATTCCTTAGAGCAAATGTCTAATTATACTTCTCTACTTTCAAGTACTTCACAGTGCTACATAGATAAGTACTCTTTTTAATTTACTGAACGTATTAGTGAGTAATTCATATCATTCTGTGAGTTCAAGTTCAGAAGTATGGCACTTTCATTTATTTTCAGAAGAAATTCTGCATTACTCAAGGGATTAATTATGTGGCTGACAAAAGACACACTTTTCTCTTCAAATTTTCCACTAGCTTTCCCATGCTCTTGTCACTCCAAAACTACTAACATGATTTCAGTCTCACTACCCTCATTAGGGTAACTTGCATACTTTTGTAAAGGATAACTCTATTTTTGCCAAACTATTCTTCAGTTCAACCAGTCAAGAATACAAGCTGCAGTCTCTTGTTGCAGTGACTCTCTTCACAATGTTCTCTCTGCCCGGATGAACATTTCCTTTCCCTTTTCCATCTTCCATGTTTCAGGTTCTCTAGAACTAAGCTTTCCCAATACTCATGTCAGAAGGACTTAATCTCTTCTTTAGTACTCTTATGTCTTTTTACCATATTTTGACTTGTCATCATAGTTATTTATTTAGATTTCTGGTTTCCCACACTAGACTCTAAGCTCTTTGAGGACTAGGACTACACTTTCCTAGTACCTGCACGGTTACCTATATTTAGAGGTACTTAATAAATGCTTGTTGAATTTATGACTCACTGAAGTTTTCAGATGTCACCTTAATCTTTATGATGTTTATGTTTACCACCAAAAACTTACTATCATCTCTACACAGTGAGGAAGATTAATTTTGTTTCTAGGCATAAAAGAATGGTAAGCATGTTGAAACTTTTTCAAGGATTCATTTTTAAGCAAAAGACTAAAAATTCTGTAGTATGGTTTTCCATTTCACATATTACGACAATTTGGGAATATCTGTTTCCCTATTTCCTCTCATACAATTTTTGGACTAGTGTTCATGGTGCTCCTTTCTCTGCATAACTACAATAAACCCCAGGTAACCTAGACTCTAGTATGGGAAAGAGTGATATACAGTTGTTTATGTATTCTTTCATTCTTGAAATTGTTCATAGATCAGGTTTTTAAAGGAGAAAATATTTTAAAGCAATGTTTACAAGGTCAATATGGAAAGAGGGAACTCACCTGCACATTACAAAGCTACCTTCCTCATATGGGTACACCTTGTTTTAAAAAATATGTATCTAATTTAAACTGTTAGAATGTGTATCTCAACATTTTAAGGAATAGCAAATAAGAGCTCCAAATTTTTAAAAAACACAAGCATTTACCAGAATGTACTTTTGTTTTGTGCTTCTTTAAATTTTTAATATCTGTGTAAGAATTTCCACATAATTCGCAGATAAATGGTCTTTCTCCTGAAAAATAAGTTAAAAAATCAAAGCTCAGTATTTCAGAAACTGCTAAGGCAAAAATATCAACGTTCATGAACACAGTGCTAACATTATTATATTACTTTAATTTCTTTCAAATTACCATTTTAATCTCTTGGCTCTAACATAGTGAAATAAAAGCTTCCATACATAGGCACTCCTTTCCTTTATGCAAAGCTTCCCTATTTCAAGGAAAAATCAACATTTTCACTGACAGAAACCTCAAACTAAAAAATTAGCTCTATCAAGACATCTAGTGAGTGTCAAACATATGCCAGACTCTGGCTAAGAGATGCAGCTGAGGGGGGAAAATGCATAATTATGGTTTCTACTCTCAGGTAGCTTATAAATTAGAAAATCCTTTCTATTATGAGGAATAACTTTTAGAAAGATAAAGAACAGTACATTTTCAAAGTGGTCTTTTCCTTTGTTTTAAAAAACCTTGAACATTTAATATGTTCTTCATACTATCTATATACTACCTTTTAGAATAACCATGTCATTGTTAGAATATATCCCTAAAACTTGCATACTGAATACTGTTTCATAAGAAAATCTGATATTATCTTAGTATTACCCATCCCTTTTCATTTTTTGGCATATCTGTACAATTTTATCCAAATCATTTAAAAACTACTGATTACCTGGAACACATCTTAGAAAATCTACATAATTCTTGACCCAATTTAATCCATACTCCAAACAACAAAAAAACAAACAAATAAGAACTCATACTCATACATTAAAATATAGCTATAGCTAGAGTATGACTAGATACCATATAGTCCATAATGGTTTAAAGTCAATGTTTACATAAAAAGAAATTAGAGAGAACAAAAAATAATACGTTCTCCCTAAACACAGACCTGTATGGGATCGAAAGTGTTTGTTGAGCTCTCCTGAGGAAATAAAACTTTTCCCACAAATACCACATATGTATGGTTTTTCACCTAGATGGAAAATAAAAGATAGCGAAGTGGTGTACTATACCAATATAATATTTATCAATTACAATAATCTATAGTAAGCTGTTCTAAAGTATTATTTAAATTAAGACCTCTTTATATTGTATTTTAGAGGTATTTTCAGTGTGATCCAACTTAAATGAACATTAGTAATTATTTTACACTGTTCATATAACCTGATACTTTTTCATATAATAAAACTCCTCCAAATATCCTTCCAGTAGACTAAAAATGGGCAAGAATTCTGATTGTTATAAAATTAAAAACATGAAAATTCATCAATCCATATTTCAGTTCTTGTTATCTACAAGATTATTAAAGGAGAATTAAAATCACTTAGGAAGATCTATTAAAAATTACCCTACAAAAAAATGAAAATCTTTGAACAACAGATTTTGCTTCAAAATTGATACTTTGGATTTTAAGTATCTATTTAATTTACAAATCTTAGAATGTTTTGTACAAAAAGTCCTAAGAAGTTACTAAATTGATGTTCTATCCAAACTCATTCCAACCCCTTAACTTTACAGCTTTATTCCAGGGAAATGAAGCTTTAAGAGGCTAAGGAGTTTTTCTAACGCCATAAAAAATGTCTAATGTCTTAACTCAAACTTACATACTGTCAAAATTACCTAATTTTCATGTACATAAGTTACATGATAAAAAAAATTTCACCCACTGTGTATTATTCTAGTAAATATGTCTGTTTTTACATCTAATATTTATGTGAAAATCAGAAACATAAAAAGCTTTAAGAAGCACAAACACAAAAGCCTGTAACCTACTTTTTGTAAAGGCTCAATTTCCCTTTTTCTTTTATTTCAACTGTCCTTATTTTAGGCAATCCCTGTGTCACATTCTTACCTGTATGTTTCCGAGAATGAGTGATAAGAGAACTAGAGACAGCAAATGCCTTCCCACAGGTATCACACACATAAGGCTTTTCTCCTGTATGCCTTCGAACATGGTAGGTCAATGTGCTGGCTTGGGCAAATCGCTGTCCACACCTATCACAGACATATGGCTTCTCTCCACTATGCTTCCTATTAATAAATAATTAGAGATATATGATGGCAAATAAAACAATCTGAGGATCATGCTACCTAGCAAACTTTTCTGTACAATTTTTCATGCAGCATTTTCATTTCATCTGAACAGATCCAGAATATGTATTTTAAATCAACAGTTTTCCCCAGAAATAAAGCCACACACCTATGATCAATTAATCTGTGACAAAGGAGGCAAGACTACACAATATTGGAAAGACAGTCTCTTCAACAAAAATGGTGCTGGAAAACTGAACAGCTACATTAAAAAAACGAAATGGATTAAAGACCTAAATGTGAGACCAGACACTATAAAATTCCCAGAGAAAAACACAGGCAGAACACTCTGACATAAATCTCAGCAATATCTCTTTCGCTCTGCCTCCTAGAATAATGGAAATAAACACAAAAATAAACAAATGGGACCTACTTAAATGTAAAACCTTTAGCATAGCAAAGGAAACAATAAACAGAACAAAAAAGACAACCCACAGATTGGGAAAAAGTGTTTGCAAATGATGTGATCAACAAGGGATTAGTCTTGCTTAATAGCATCAAAACAACCCAATCAACAAATGGGCAGAAGACCTAAATAGACATATCTCCAAAGAAGACATACAGATGGCCAAGAAGTACATGAAAAGATGTTCAATATCACTAATTATTAGAGAAATGGAAATCAAAACTATGACATAAAAAGAAAAGAACTACAACATATCACATCACACCAGCCAGAATGTCTTATTATCAAAAAATCCATAAACAAACGCCGAAGAGAGGGTGTGGAGAGAAGGGAACCCTCCTGCACTGTTGGTGGCAATGTAAATTGGTACAGCCACTATGAAGAACAGTATGGAGGCGCCTTAAAAAACTAAAAACAGAGCTACCATGACCCTGCACGCCACTCCTGGTCACACACCCAGAGAAAAACAAGATCCAAAAGGATACATGCACCCCAATGTTCACTGCAGCACTGTTTACAATAGCCGAGACATGAAAGCAACCTACATGACCCATCTACAGAGGAATGGATAAAGACGTGATACCTCTATACAACAGAATATTACTCAGCCATCAAAAAGAATGAAATGCCTCTTGCAGCAACAAGATTAGACCTAGAGACTGTCATACAGACTGAAGTCAGACAGAGAAGGAGAAATATGTGAAATCCCTTATATGTGGGATCTAAAAAGAAATGATACATATGAGTTTATACACAAAACAGAAAGAGGCTCAATATACTTAGAGAAAGAACTTATGGTTGTGCGGGAGGGGGGTCGGGGGGAAGGATGGGAAGAAACAGTTAAGGAGTTTGGGATGGGCATGTATACACTGCTATATTGAAAATGGATAAACAAAAAGGACCTACTGTATAGAGCATGGAACTCTGCTCAAGGTTATGTAGTAGCCTGGATGGGAGGGGAGTTTAGGGAGAATGGATATATGTATATGTATGGTTGAGTCCCTTCCCTGCTCACCTGAAACTATCAGAACATTGTTTATTGGCTATATTCCAATACAAAATAAAAAGTTTAAAATAAATTTAAAAATAAAATCAACAGTTTCAATGTATAATGTCAAGAATAAATGTTTCAGTTGTTATGAATATATTAGTTCTGAGATCAGTTCAAAGTTTTCCCATCAGCTCTATGTGGTAGTCAAGTATGCCCACAATACTACAGGCAATGATTTTTGCTTGTCCATTCACTTTCCTTAAACCTTCATCACCCATCCTCACTCTCAGCTGATGTCCTTGCTTCCTGTTTTGCTAAGAAAAATCTTAGCAATCAGAAGAAAATTTCTACATCACAAACCTCCACCTATAGGCATCTACAGAGCTTGCTTTTCTTCAGAACGGTAGTTCTTCCTATTTGTACACTTAAGACACTATCCCCCTTGCCTACTCCAGGTTCACTCCTGAAATTTTTTCCACCCTGTATCAATTCCCCCCACCCTTTGGATTATAGAATACAAATATACTGAATACATCTCCCATCTTAAAAAAAAACAAACCCGACTCTACTTGTTCCTCTATTTTTCTGCTCTCCTTTTGGTAAGATCCTGAGTCTCTAACAGTTCTACTTTCCTTTCTTCCCCACTAGTCTCTGCTAACACTGCTTTGGTCAAAACCACTGCTAACCTCTTACTTTGCCAAATCCAATAGTCAATTCTCAGTCCTAATCTCCCTGTCATCAGAATCTGACACAATGGCGGCTCCCTTCTGAAATCACTTCCTCCACCTGGATCCTAAGACTGCCCACCATTCTGGTTTGCCCCCGTTTTTGCTGTTCCTTCCTAGTCACTTCAGCTGGTTTTCTTGGCTCTCTCTCAGAACTCAAAGTTACTGTGCCTCATGACTCCATCCTTTGATGTCTTTTCTGTCCATCTTCACTCTCCTGGTGACTTCATCTCTAACATTATGACTTTAAATACTACCTACATGCCAATGACTCCGAATTTATGCTGCTGCTAAGTCGCTTCAGTAGTGTCTGACTCTGTTCGACCCCATAGATGGCAGCCCACCAGGCTCCTCTGTCCCTGGAATTTTCCAGGCAAGAATACTGGAGTGGGTTGCCAGTTCCTTCTCCACCGAATTTATGTCTTCAGCTCAAACCAGTCCCCCGACTTCCAGACTGAACCATCTCTTACACATTTCCATTCAGGTATCTAATAGTCATCTCAAATTTAACATGATCAGAACTCTACTCCTAAACTCCTACACTCCTACTTAAACTGCTCTATTCACAAATTCCCATTTCAGTTAATGGTAATTCCATCTTTTCATATGATCAAGCTCAAAACCTGCTATCGTTTTTAATTCTACTCTTTTTTATACCCCACATCCAAATGTGCTGAAAATTCTGTTTGCTATACCTTTAAAGTACATGCAGAATCTGACTACCACTTATCTCTCCCACTACCTTTCTGACCTGAACCATCATCCCTCTCACTTGGGTTTTATCTATAGCTTCCTAACTGGCAACTTTGCTTTCACTCTTGCAATCTTACAATCTTTTGCTAACAAAGCATCCAGAGTGATCTTAAATGCACGTAAGTTCACATCACTTATTTCTCATTCTCAAACATCAAAGCTTCATAATGGCCTACAAAACCTTCACCTTCTGAACACCTTAACACCATTCAGACCTTATTTCCCTCCCTTACTTATTCCCCTCCAGGCATTATGGCTTCCCTCTGGTTCCTTCACTGTGCTAATAATATTGTGTGACGGTACCACAATTAGAACTCTACTGTCCTGAATTCTCATATAATAGTCTATTTAAGGCAACAGTGAATGACAGACTTAAAGATCAAATGTCTTTTTTTGCTTTTATTTTTACCTTGCATGAATCTTGAGATTGCTAGAAGTTGCAAATTGTAAATTGCATACATCACATTTATAGGGTTTTTCCTCACCATGATGCATGCGACTATGGAAGACTAGCTGGCATTTCTGAGCAAATCCTTTATCACACAATTCACATTTGTATGGCTTCTCACCTAAAAGAAAAGTAAATAAAATTTGTATTTAGAAGGAAATATTGTTTTAGTTGCTGAATTCATACAAGCTTTCAAAAGAGTTCAACAGTATTAGTTTCAGTATTCAGAAAATATTAACTGCTAGAAGTAAAAAAGCATATAGGATCTTTTTCCAGACTGATTATTGAAAACACCAATAGAGTTAAAAGAAATTAGTGTTTCTTATTTCATAACAGTGAAAGGTGATGAGAGAAATATATAATGCTTCTAAAAAGTACAAATCTAGCATACCAATAAAGGTTGAGGAAGTAATGTACATATAATTTACGTTCAGAAGTTGACAAAGTCTAAGGAAGTAGGTAGTGAGATATGTTGGCAAAATCTGATAATCAGCCTGAGTTGTAATTACTTTTTCTCTTTATCAGTTTTAATATATTATCTGTTAAACAGTTAGCAAGCTAGAACTTAGTTTATGCTTATTTTAACTGTGAGGAAAAATGGTTTAGAGTTCACGCACTGGGACTTCAGAATACCAATTACAACAAAACAAAGAGCCATTAAATATTTGGTCACAATTACAAAGGTATTTTTAAGTCTAACATGCTCAATATTTTTATGAACGTTAAGTGTATACTAAATTTTGGACATAAATAGTCAACACTATATATTAATGTCTATATAAACATTTCAGTCACAATATAAAAACTGTACTTCCCACAACAGTCTTACCTGTATGAGTTCTTACATGGGTTTTCAGCTGGTTGCACTGGGTAAATGCCTTTCCACACAAGTGGCAGACATAAGGTTTGACTCCTTTATGTATTCTCATGTGCCTTCTCAAGCTGCTGGCTTCTGAAAACACTTTCCCACATGTGTTACACATTGGTTTGGCCTTGGAATACCTCTGATCCAGCTCTTCTCCAGAGCTTTCCAGTTCATAAGAGTTCTTGACACTGGCTATATTAGACATAGAGTGTTCTTTCAGAGCACAGTTTGGCTGTGATTTTCCACGTTTCCGTTTCACTGTAACAGTCTGCACAATATCTTGTGCTGGGAAAGTATTTTCCACAACTGATGTCAACTCAAGTTCTGAATTACTTCTTTGTGCAACTTGTTCTATTATAGGTGTGGACAACTTATTTGCATCAAGAAATAATTCAACAGACGCATTCTCTAAAATGTCACTGGGATATTGCACTGTTTTATTCTGCCCTGTTTTCTGGGAATTGAAGGCCTTCTTCTTCTTTTTAGTTTGAGATGACTTCTTTGCTAAAGCTCCTTGCTTAGGATTTGCCTGAACTAAATCTGTAGACACTTCTGATTTCTCCCGACTGTTATAATCTCGCAGAGTCAGGAGACAAGTCTGTTGATTCAACTCAATGTTTCCAGTAATACTAGATATCTCTGTAGAAGAGGGATTAGCAATAAAAGCAAAATCTTCCATCTTTATTTTACATTTAGTGACCACCTCTTCCACTTTGAGATAGTCCGCAGCCTGATGGATTTCTTTAACATTCCAACTGTAAGGAAACAAGGCTGAATGACAATATTCTGATCAAAGAAAAAACATTTTTGAAACACAACTACACAGATATTTCTGTCTTTTAAATACCTAATGAAGTAGAATGATAAAAAATGATTAACAGAACAAATTTTTAAAATTTACTCACTCAGAATGTTTAGGAAAAAACTTCAGTTTTACAGAACTTTAAAAGATAAAAAGTAATGGATCATTCATATGTACAGCCACGGAAAAACAAAAATGTTAATATCTCTACTTGTTAAAAAAACACTTGGAACACAAAAATAGTTGTTGGCAACCTACTGCCTCCTCCCATTTATCCTGAGGCCTCTTCAGATAGCAACCAACTTTTCTTTATTTGTAATTAGAAGAGTCTTACAACTATTATCTTCCTCTGTTCCCCTATGAGGAACCTGAACAGTATTTCTTGAAACTTCCTGTGCACTTGAATTACCCAGGGATTTGTTAAATGTAGATTCAGATTCACTAGGTCTGTCTTGGGGCCCAAACATCTGCATTTCTAACACACTCCCTGGTGATGCCAATGCTGCTGGCCCATGGATCACAGCTGAAGGAACAAGGTTTTAGAATGCACTAAGCTCTCTCTAGAAACCTTCCCACCTTTTTTGTGTTTGATATTCAACATAAATTAGCTGGAGAATTTGTCAGGGTTATGTAGAAAAATTTAACATTCAATTTGAATGTTCAACATTCAAACCAATATTTATTGAGCATCTACCATGTGTGGTACTCAGAGGGATATTAAGACATACCAAATAGACTCTGCCCACCAGAAGTTTACAATGCAGGGGAAGGCTGGTTGTTCACTTACATTAACCACGGCTCTGTGCTACTAGCTGACTTAATTAGGCTAAGTCAGGATCTTTGGGGGCTTCAGTTTTCTTAGTTTAAAGTCAGAGAGCTGAGTTGGTATTAATACCAAAAACACACCCTTTTAATTATTTGAGAATGAATATATACTTAACACACACACATATATATATATATACACCCTCAAGTAACCTTCCTATTTGTCCTTTTCCCCAGAAAGAAATTTTTTTCAGAAAACATTAAGTAGATTTATAGACTAGTCTGGAAACCTAATCACCAGTTTTAGTGAACATTTTATTCTGGGAAAATCCATCCCAAATTCCTAAATATACTACAAATTTTTGGACAATTATATGTTTGCAAACTGACTTCCTTAGCTAAGAATACATTACTTACTCTATTCTTATGGCCTTTGGCTATAATTTTGGAACAAATAAGGAATGAGTTTTGTAATCAAGTTAACTCTCTGTTTGCAAAGGTACAGTATGAACGCCCCCCAAATAAATACAATCTTATTAGTCTTCCATTGGAGAAGGCGATGGCACCCCACTCCAGTACTCTTGCCTGGAAAATCCCATGGACAGAGGAGCCTGGTAGGCTGCAGTCCATGGGGTCTCGAAGAGTTAGACACAACTGAGCGACTTCCCTTTCACTTTTCACTTTCATGCATTGGAGAAGGAAATGGCAACCCACTCCAGTGTTCTTGCCTGGAGAATCCCAGGGACGGGGGAGCCTGGTGGGCTGCCATCTATGGGGTCATACAGAGTTGGACACGACTGAAGTGACTTAGCAGTAGCAGTCTTCCATATGAATGTCTTTGCATGTATATACCACTTAGTCTGTAAAAACATTGTTTCTTAAGCATGTTAATTGATTTTTGTTACACATTCTATTATTAAATTACAAAAAGTGAGAGACATTATTAGAATGAAACCCAAATTTATTCTATCACTTAATACACC
>SJYQ01104624.1:6235-17357 GCA_006410935.1 Redunca redunca
ATATTTCTTATGTTTTATGCTCTTGTAAATTGGTTTTTATTTCAATTTTTGATTGTTGCTAGTATATAGAAATACAACTGATTTATTTACATTGAGCTTGTTTTCTGCAACTTCAGTAGACCCACTTGCTGGTTTGGGTAATTTTTAATTAGATTTAATCATGCTTTCTATGAAAATGATCATGTTATCTGTGAATAGACAGTTTTACTACTTCATTTCCAAACTGGATGCATTTTATCTCTTTATCTTGCCTGATTACACTACCTAGAACCTCGAGTACAATGTCAAATACAAGTGGTAAAAGTGAACATCCCTGTCTTGTTCCTGATCTTAGGGCAAAAGCATTCTGCACTGAGACAATCATATGGGTCTTTTTTTTTTTTTTTTTAGTTTGTTAGTATGGTGAATTCCATTGGTTTCCTTTCAAATGTTGAGCCAGCCCTGCATTACTGAGATAAATTCCATTTAGTCATGATGGAAGATATTGTTGGATTTAATTTGTTGAAATCTTCTTTAGAATTTTTGTGTCTATATTATGAGGGTTATTGAACTATAATTTCTTTTTCTATTAAGATCTTTAGCTGGTTTTGGAATCAAGGAAATTCTGGCTTTATAGAATGAGATGAATAGGAAAGTATCCTATTCAGTATTTTGTAATCATTTGTGTAGAATTGGTATTATTTATTCCTTAAATGTTTGGTAGAATTCTCCAGTGATACCATCTGGGCTCAGAGTATTCCTTTTTAACTGGAGGATAATTGCTTTACAATGTTATAGTGGTCTCTGCTTACATCAACGTGAATCAGTCCTCTCCCTCTTGAGCCTCCCTCCTCACATTCCACCCCTCTAGGTCATCACAGAGCACCAGGCTGGGCTCCCTGAGTTGTACAGCAGCTTCCCACGAGCTATCTAATTTGCACATGATATTGTACATATGTCAACACTACTTTCACAATCTATCCTAGCCTCTCCTTCACCTGTTGTGTCCACAAGTCTGTTCTCTATGTGTATGTCTCCATTTCTTCTCTGTAAATAGGTTCATCCATACTATTTTTCTAGATTCCATATATGTATTAATATATGATATTTGTTTTTCTCTTTCTAACTTACTTCACTCTGTAAAATAGGCTCTAGTTTCATCCACCTCACTACACCTGACTCAAATCCATTCCTTTTTATGGCTGAGTATTATTCCATTGTATATATATACCACATCTTCTTTGTCCATTCATCTGTCAATGGACATTTAGGTTGTTTCCATGTCCTGGCTATTGTAAACAGTGCTGCTAAGAACATTGGGGTGCATGTACCCTTTGGGATCATTTTTTTCTCCGGGTATATGCCCAGGATTTGGATTGCAGGGTCATATGGTAGGTCTGTTGTTAGATTTTTAAGGAACCTTATACTGTTCTCCATAGTAGCTCTACCAATTTACATTCCCACCAATAGTGTAGAAGGGTTCCCATCTCTCCACACCCTCTCCAGCATTTATTGTTTGTGGATTTTTTGATGATAGCCATTTTGGCTGGTGTGGTGATATTTCATTGTGGTTTTGATTTGCATTTATCTAATAATTAGTAGTGTTGAACATAATTTCATGTGCCTCTTGACCATCTGTATGTCTTCTTTGGAGAAATTGGAGGTGTTTAGGTCCTCTGCCCACTTTTTGACTGGGTTGTTTGTTTTGATGCTGTTAAGTGTTGTGAGCTGTTTGTAAATTTTGGAGACTAATCCCTTGTCAGTCACATCATTTGCAAATATTTTCTCCCAATCTGTGGGTTGTATTTTCATTTTGTTTATTGTTTCCTTTGCTGTGCAAAAAACCTTGAAGTAGGTTCCATTTGTTTATTTTTGTTTTTATTTCCATTATTCTGGGAGGTGGATCAAAAAAGATATGGCTACAATTTATGTCAGAGAGTGTTCTGCCTCCCTTTTCCTCTAGGGGTTTTATAATGTCTGGTCTCACATTTAGGTCTTTTAATCCATTTTGAACTTATTTTGTGTATGGTGTTAAAGGATAATCTAATTTCATTTTTTTACAAGTAGCTGTCCAGTTTTCCCAGCACAATTTGTTGAAGAGACTGTCTTTTCTACATTGTATAGTCTTGCCTCCTTTGTAATAGACTGATTGACCATAGGTGCATGGGTTTATTTATAGGTTTTCTATCCTGCTCCATTGATGCATATTTCTATTTTTGTGCCAGTACCATACTGTTTTGATGACTGTAGCTTTGTAGTAGAGTCTGCAGACAGAGAGTCTGATTCCTCCAGCTCCATTTTTCTTTATCAAGATTGCTCTAGCTATTCATGTACCACAACTTCTTTATCCATTCATCTGTCATGGATATCTAGGTTTCTTTCATGTTCTAGCTATTGTAAATAGTGTTGCGGTCTACATTGAAGTATACATGTCGTTTTGAATTGTGGTTTTCTCAGGGTATATGCCCAGTTGTGGGATCCATAGGTCATATGGCAGTTTTATCCCTAGTTTGTTAAGGAATCTCCATACTGTTCTCCATAGTGGCTGTATCATATTCCCACCAACAGTGCAATAGGGTTCCCTTTCCTTCATATTCTCTCCAGCATTTATTGTCTGTAATTTTTTGATGGTGGCCATTCTGATTGGTATAAGGTGATACTTCATTGTAGTTTTGATTTGCATTTCTCTAGTAATAAATGATGTTGAGCATCTTTTCATGTGTTTATTGGCTATCTGTGTATCTTCTTTGAAGAAATGTTTGTTTAGATATTTTACACATTTATTGATTTGGCTGTTTGTTTTTCTGATATTGAGCTGCTTACATATTTTAGAGATTAATCCTTTGTCAGTTGCTTCATTTGCAATTATTTTTTCCCATTCTGAGGTTTGTCTTTTCATCTTGTTTATTGTTTTCTTTGCAAAAGTTTTTAAGTTTAATTAAGTCCCATTTGTTTATTTTTGTTTTGATTTCCATTACTCTAAGAGGTGGGGTCATAGAGGATCTTGATGTGATTTATGGCAAAGACTATACTGCCTATGTGTTTCCTAAGAGCTTTATAGTTTCTGGCCTTACATTTAAGTCCTTAATCCATTTTGAGTTTATTTTGTCTGTGGTGTCAGGAAGTGTTCTAGTTTCATTCTTTTATATGTACCTGTCCAGTTTTTCCAGCACCACGTATTGAAGAGGATGTCTTTTCTCCATTGTATATTCTTAGATCCTTTGTCAAAAATAAGGTGCTCGTAGATACGTGAATTCACTTGGAGTTATTTGAGGATCCATAGTTAGGGTGCAGGGCCTCTGAAATTTTGAGAGTCTCTGTTCTAAGAGTCTCTGTTTGATTCTGAGGGCTTTGGAGGTCTGTGTTCAGGATGTGAGCTCTCTAACTTCTTTCAGGTTTGTGACTCAAGGTTTTGCCTTTAAAGTAGTGGTTTGTGTTCACAGTGTAAAGTCTTTGAGGATTTAAGGTTTGAATCTCAAGTCACTGTGGGTCTGTGTACAGGGTGAGAGGTGTCTGAAATCTATGGGGATCCATTTTCAAAAGTTCTGTTTCATGTATTTGGAGGCCTGCATTCATGGCCTGTGTCTTTTAGAGGATCTCTGTCTCAAGGATTCAGCTTGAGTTATTTAGAGGTCTGTATTCAGAGTTTGAGGTCCCTGAGATTTCCAGTTTCTGTTCCAAGGTTTTACTCTAAGGGATTAGGAGACTTGAGTTCAAAGGGTGTGTGGGCTTTGCACTTTTAGAAGGTCTCAGTCCCACATTTGGGTCCAAGGTATTTGGGGGTCTGTGTTCAGGAAATGAAGTTCATGGGTTGTTTGAAGGTCTTTGTTCCAACTTTTTTCCCAAGGTGTTTGGAAGTATATATTTAAGGTATAAGGTCTCTGATCTCTCTAAAGGCATATGTTCTATGTTTTCAGTCTTAGATACTCAGAGGTATATGCTCATGTTCTCTGAAAATTTTCAGGGTCAGTCCAGATGTTTGAGTCTGAGGTAACTGCTGGTATGTGTTCAGGTGTAAGATCTCTGAAACTTTTTCAGGGTCTGCATTGTAAGGTTTGAATCTGAGGTAATTGAAGACCTATGATCAAGCTGTGAAGTCTTTGAAATTTAATCTTGGATCCCAAGCTTCAGAGGTATTTGTACTCTGTATTCAAAGAGTAAGGTCCTTGAATCTTTTAAGTTCTGGGTTCCTAGTTTTGTTTGTTTGTTTGTTTAGTCTGAGTTGTTTAGACATCCTTGTTCAGGGTGTGAGATCTCTGAACTCTTTTAGGGGTCTGTATTCCAAGGTTCTGGAGGTCTGTGATCAGGGTTTAAGAAGTATACAAACTTATTAACTGTGCTTCTAGGTTTCATCTGAAGTTTTGAGGGTCTATGTTGTAAGATTTGAATATGAAGTACCTGTGGGTCTCTGTCAGTTTATGAAATTTTAAATCTGAAATATTTGGAGATCTGTGTTTAGGAAGAAGGGTGTCTGAAATTTTGAAAGTCAGATTTGAATGTGAGAGATTTGGAGGTTTGTGTTATGTGTGCACATTCTCTGGATTCTTTGAAGCCTGTGTCCCTAAGTTTGAATATGAAGTATTTGGGGATCAGTGTTAAGGGTATGAGCTCTCCAAATTCTTTGAGGGTATATGTTCAGGGTTCTTGGAAGGTTGTGATCAAGGTGTGAGAGGTGTCCAAGCTTATCAACTGTCTGTGCTCTCAGATTTGATTTGAAGTATTTGGGGGTCTGTGATCTGGGTATGAAGTCTCTTGATGCTGTAAGGGCATTAGTACCAAAGTTTGATCATGCTCTATGGGGCAGGCTTTGAGTTCAGGGTTAGAGGTTCTGAAACACTTTGATGATCTGCCTTCCTAGATTTCAGTCTGATGTTACAGGGAATTTGGGTTTGTCCCTTAGGTCTCTGAAATCATTGAGCATCTCTGTTTCAGACTTTTAGTCTGAAGTGTTTGAAAGTCTATGAGCAGGGCATGAAGTCTCTGAATCCTCTGAGAGTCTCTGCTGCAACTGGAGAGTTTGTGGTATTAGGAGATTTGTGTTGGGAATATGAAACCTCTGAAATCTTATATTGCCTATATTCCAGTGTTTGAGTTGGAGGAGATATTAGGTATCAGTGCCCAAGCTATCTGGAATTTTATGGGGCCTGTTTCCCAACTATTAATTCTGAGAAATTTGGGAGTCTGACTTCAACATGTGAGGTTTATGTGAGAGATGTTTATGGTCTTTGTTCAGAAGAGAAATCTTTTGCTGTTTCTGTTCCACAGCTGAATCTGAGATATTTTGTTTCTGAATTTAAGCTGTGAAACCTGTGTTATCATTGTGGTTTTGTCCCCCATTTTTGAGCATGAAATATTTTGGACTAAGTGTTCAGAGTAAGAAGTCTGTGAACTCATTGAAGGTCTATTTTTCAAAGTTTTAGTCTGAGGTATGTGAGGAAAGTATTCAGAGTGTGAGGTCTCTGATGCCTTTGGGGGTTTGTATCCTAAGATTACTTCTGTGTTATTTGGTGTGTGAGTTCAGAGATCTTTTTGAGGTTTGGTATCCTGAGGTTTCCCTGGTGGCTCAGACAGTAAAGAGTCTGCCTGCAATGTGGGAGACCTTGGTTTGATCCCTAGGTGGGGAAGATCCCCTGGAGAAGGAAATGGCAACCCACTCCAGTATCCTTGCCTGAAAAATCCTATGGACAGAGGAACCTGGCGGGCTACAGTCCATGGGGTTGCACAGAGTGGGACATGACTGAACAACTAACACTTTCAATTTCATCCTGAGGTTTAAGTGTGAGATGCTTGGAACTCTAGAATGGGATGTCTCAAAACTCACTGAGGGGCTATGTCTTAAATTTTTAATTGATTATATGTGAGGATCTGTGTTTAGCTTGTGAGGGCTCTGAAATCATTGAAGGTCTTTGGTTCAGGTTTTGAATCTGAGCTTTTTGGAAGTCTGTATTCAAGATAGGCAAGCTCCAAAATCTTTCAGGGTCTGTCTTGTGAGGTTGGAGTTTGAGATGTTTTGCAGTGTTTGTACAGAATGTGAGGCCTCTGACTTGAAGTACTTTTTTCACAGAATTGAGCCTGAGGTACTGGGTTCTGGGTTTAGAATGTAAATTCTTTGAATTCTATGAGGATCTGTTTACTAAGAGTGGAATCTGGTATATTTGCAGGTCTGTGTTCAGGATGTGAGTACTCTGAAACCTTTGACAGTCTATATTCCAAATTTGAGTCTCAGGTATTTGGGGTCAGTATCCCATGGAGAGAGGAGTGTGACAGGCCACAGCACATGGGTTTGCAAGAGTCAAACACGACTTAGTGAATAAACCACCACCACCACCACACCATCATGTAGGTTATAAATACAACTCTTTCAGTGTCTGATGT
Source organism: Redunca redunca (assembly GCA_006410935.1). Classification (NCBI taxonomy): domain Eukaryota; kingdom Metazoa; phylum Chordata; class Mammalia; order Artiodactyla; family Bovidae; genus Redunca; species Redunca redunca. The sequence continues at coordinate 12,590 of SJYQ01104624.1, forward strand.
TTTCATATTTTCTTTATCCATGTTCCAAGGCAGAACCTATGAGATTTGGGGTTCTGTATTCAGGGTTAGAAGACTGTGATGTTATCAAGGGTTTGTCTTCCATTGTCTGAGTATGAAGTATTTTGGGGTTGGTGTTTAGGGTAAGAAGTCTCTGAACTCATTGAAGGTCCATTTTCCAAAGTTTTTATCTAAGGTATTTAGCTCAAGTGTTCAAGATGTAAAGTCTCTGAGCTCTTTGAGTAGTTGTGCCCTAAGTATGCTTCTATGTTATTTGGTATCTAACTTTGGGACATGAGGTCTTTGATTTTTTTTTGAAGGTTCTGTGATCCAACATTGGAATCTGAGGCATTTGGGACTTTGTCTTTAAAATATGGTATCTCAGAAGGTCTGTGTCTTAAAGTTTTCATTGATGTATTTGGGGATTTAGAGTGTGAGAGTTCTAAAATCATTGAGGGTCTTTGGTATAAATTTTGAATCTGAGTTTTTGGAGTTTGCATTCAGAGTGTGAGCGTTCTGAATTCTTTGAAGGGCTATGTTGTCAGGTAAGGGTCTTAGGCGTTTGGTGCTACATCTCAGGATATGAAGTATCTGACTCCTCTCTATCTGAGTATCTTTTAAAAAATAGGATTGAGTCTGAAGCATTTGAACATCTATATATGGAATGTAAGGTCTTTGAAGTCTATGAGGGCCTATGTCTTAAGATAATGAATTTGATGTATTTGTGCATCTGTGTTTAGAGTTTTCATTTTGTGAAATCTTTGAGGATCTGTGTTCCAAGGTTTGAGGTGTTTTATATCTGTATTCTGAGTGTTAGTACTCACAGATCTTTTAAGGCCTGTGTTTTAATGGTTATATCACATATATAGGTTATTTTTGAAAGAAGTAAGTTCTCTGAATTTGCTGAAGACCTGTGGCCCAAGGTTGGAGTCTCAGATATTTGTAAGGTATTTGTGAGACCTCATCCTGAGTATGAGGTCTATGAATTTACTGAGGGCCTGGGTTCCAAATTGAATCACTAGTATTTGGAAGTATGTGTTCAGTTGTGATGATGCAGGGCACTCTCTAATGTTCAGACGCAAATTATTTTGGGGTCTGTGTTCAGAGTGTAAGATCACTGAGTTTTTGAAGGTGTTTTTTTTTTTTTTTCCATAGGGTTGAGTCTGAGTTATTTTGTGTTCTGTATTTAGAGTTTGAGGTCTTGAACTCTTTGAGTGTGACATAAAGCTCTGAGTTCGATGTATTTGTGGTTCTTCATTTAGGGTTTTGGTCTCCAAAGTCATTGAGGGCATGTGTTACAAGATTTGAGTCTGAGATATTTGGGATCTGTATTCATAATGAGCATTTACAGATATCTTAGGGTCTGTGTTTTAATATCCAAATACAAAGCATATGGATTCTAGGTTTAGGGTGAGAGATCTCTGAATTCTTTGAACATTTGTGTCACAAGGTTGGAGTCTGAGGTGTTTAGAAATCCCTGTTCTGGATGTGAAGTCTGTGAACTCTAGAAGGTCTGCATTCAAAATATTACACTTGATATATTTTGAGGTGTATATTCAAGTTACTTCCCAGGTGGCTCAGTGGTAAAGAATCTGCCTGCCAGTGTAGGAGATCCAGGAGACGTGGGTTCAATCCCTGGGTAGGGAATATCCCCTGCAGTAGGAAATAGCAACCCACTCCAGTATTCTTGCCTGGGAAATCCCAGGGACAGAGGAGCCTTGCAAGTTACAGTCCATGGGGTCGCAAAGAGTCAGACAGAACTAAGCAACTATGCACTCACACACGCACATTCAAGTTGTAAGATGCAGAACTCTTTCAGGCTCTCTGTTCCAAAGTTAGCATCTGACGTGTTTGGGTCAGTGTTCAGAGTGCGAGGTCTAGGAACCGTTTTAAGGTTTTTGTCCTAAGTTTGCTCCAGAGGTTTTAGTGTCTCTCTTCAGAGTATGAGGTCTCTGAACTCTTGGAGGTTCTCTGTTCCAATGTTTGAGTTGTGGTGTTTGAGAATTTATATTTAGGGTGAGAAGCTTCTGACTTATTTGAGGGCCTGTGTTTCAGGGTTTGACTCTTGAGGTATTCGTAGGACTGTATTCATGGAGTGAGTGGAGTGTGAACTTATTAAGTATCTAGGCTCCAAGGTTTGAATCTGAAGTATTTTGGGGTTCAGGTTCAAAGTATGAGGTCTCTGAACTTTTTGAAGTTCTTTTTTTCGTAGAATTAAGTCTGAGGTATCTGTGGCCTGAGTAAGGTCTTTGAACTCATTGAGAGTCTGTGTCTCCGAGTTTGAGTATGGGGTGTTTGGGTTTTTGTTTAGGGTGTAAACATTCACAAATCCTTAGGGCCTGTGTTTTCATATTTGAATATAAGGTCTATGGGTTCTATGAGCAAGAGTTGGGTCTCTTAACTTGTGAGGGACTGTGACCAAAATATCAGTCTGAGTTATTTCTGGTCTGTGTTAAGTTGAGAGATCTTCAGAATTCTTTCAGGCTTTGTGTCACAACATTTGAGTCTGAACAGTTGGAAGTTTATGTTTTGGGTCTGAGGACTATGAACACTTGAGGAATTGGCTTCCAAATATTGTTTCTGAGGTGTTTAGAGGTGTGTGAACAGGTTGAGTGGTCACAGAACTCTTGCAGAGTCCGTATTCCCAGGTTGGAGTCTGAGGTGTTTGAGTCAGTGTTCAAGGTGAGAGGTCTTTGAAATTTTTGAGAATTTGTGTACTAAGTTTTCTTCTGAAGTTCTTTGGCTCTTTGCTCAGGGTGTGAGTTTTCTGAACTCTTTGGGTGTCCATGTATGAAAATCTGAGTTTGTAGCATTTGGGGGATTTATGTTTAGGATGTTAAGTTTCTGAATTCTTTGAGGGCTTATGTTCCAGCATGTAAATCAGTTATTTGCAAGTCTGTTTTCAAGGAGTGAGGTGTGTGAACTTATTGTCTATGCACCAAGGTTTGAACCTGACATATTTGGGGGTTTGTGGTCAGGATGAGAGATTTCTGACCTGTGACCTCTTTGAGGGTGTTCGTCCCAGTGTTTGATTCTGATGTATAAGGGTGTGAGTTCATGATTTGAGGTCTCCAAACACATTGATGATCTGTATTCCAAGTTTGAGTCTGAGATATTGGGAGGTCTGTGTTCAGTCTCTATAATCTTGTCTCTGTTTTAAGATTCTAGTCTGATCTGCAGAGCGTTAGTTAGGCTCTGAACACCTTGAGGATCTGTGTCCCATTGAGGCAGTGGATAGTATTTATTCAGGTGGGCATCTCTGAATTTTAGAGTATATATGTTTCAGGTTGGAGTGTGAGCTCTTGGGGATATGTATCCAAGATGTGAGGTCTCTGAACTCTTTGATGGTCTGTATTCCAAGTGTTGAGTCAGCAGTGTCTGGGGATTTGTGTTCAAGCTAGAAGTCTCTGAAATCTTATAGAGCCTGTGTTGAGCTGGAGGTATTGGTTGTCATTGTTCAAGGTGTGAGGTATATTAAATTTTAGAGTCTATTTTGTGAGGGTTGAGCCTGATACACTTGGTAGTTTGGGTTCAGCACATTAGATCTCTGAAATCTTAGAGCCACAAACCTGTGTCCAAGGTTTGGTGTGTGAAGTGTTTAGGGTACAGACATAAAGGTCCAGATTGTGAAATCTCTGAAATCTTTGCATATCTGTGTTCCAAGATTGAATCTTTTGCATTTGGGGTTCTGAATTCAGGGTGTGAGGGTCCTTATCTCGTTAAGAATCTGTCTGTCAATATATGAGCCTGAAGGATTTCGGATTCTATGTTCAGGCTGTGTACTCTATGAACTCATTGAGGGTATATTTCTCAAGGTTTTGGTCTGAGGTGTTTGAGGCAGGCAATCTCTGAATGCTTTCAGAGTCTGTACCCTAAATTTGCAAATGAGTTTTTGGATGTCTTAGTTCAGGGTGTGGGACCTTTGATATTTTTGAGGTTCTGTGTCCCAAGGCTTAATCCTGAAGTTTAGGAGTCTGTGTTTAAACTGTGATTTCTGAACTCTTTGAGGTTCTGTATATTTAAGTTTTAATGAATGTATTTAGGGAACATGTATTTAGGATGTGAGGCCTCTGAAATCATTAAGGGCCTGTCATACAAATTTTGAATCTGAGCTGTTTAGGCATCTGTATTCAGGATGTGAGAGCTCTGAACTCTTTAAGCATCTCTGTATCTCTGTTACAAGACCTGAGATATGATATTTGGAGGTAGGTGTTAGAGTGAAAGTCTCTGACTCTTTGAAGTTCTTTTTTTTTTTTTTTTACAGGATTGAGTCTGAGGTACGTAGGGGACTTTTTGCATAGTATGAGGTCTTTGACCTCTTTGAGAATCTGTGTCCTAAGAATCTGAGCTTGGTGTCTTTGCTGACCCATATTAGGGTGTAAAGTCTCATGTATAATATTTGCAGGTCTGTGTTAGGATGTACATTTGGGGAGTCCCTTGGAATTTTTTGAAGACCGGTGTTCTAAGATTTGAGTCTGGCATATTTGACAATCTGTGTTTAGACTGTGATGTCCCTGAACCCTTCAAAAGTCTGTGATTTAACTGATAAATTTGGGAATCTGTTTTCAGGACATGAGGTCTCTGAACTCAGTTGAGGGTCTATGTTGCAAGGTCAGAGTCTTTGAGGGTGTGTACATGGTCTCTGATTCCTTGAAGGCCTTTGTCTTAGAATGATCCCCGCCATCTTTAAAGTCATTTTTGAAGCCTTTGAAGTCTGTGTCCTAAGATTTCTAATTGATGCATTTGCAGGTCTGTGTTTAAGATGTCAGGT
>SJYQ01104625.1:7052-23740 GCA_006410935.1 Redunca redunca
TCGGGCGGGGCGCGGGGACCCCGGGCTGGGGGCGCGGGCCGGCGAGGGAAAGCGGACTGCTGGAGAGCGAGCCGCCGGGCCCGCGCGGGGAGAGGCGGGCAGAGGCGGGCGGCGGGAGAGAGGGAGGGGCGCGCCCAACGCCGGGGCCCGGGGGCACCGCACGGAGGCCCCCCGCGCGGGCCGCGCGAGCGCCGGCCTCGTCCTCCTCCGTGACCTCCCTCGGGCTTCAGCCTCTGGGTGTGCAGACCAGGCATCAGGAATCCAAGTTAGCAGATGGGGAAACTGAGGCAGAGGCCGCCACCCCCCCCCAACCCCCAGCCCCGGGGTGGCTCGGGGCTGTCTAGAGACCCAGCCTCCTCCCTGGTTGGAGGAGAGGGGGCTGGAGCGGGGCGCGGAGACTGGACTAGCCTCGAGGCTGCAAGGGCAGCGGAAGGGGAGAGCGAGTTCGGTGGGGACAGATGTCCAGGCTCAGGGAAGGGGAGGGGGTCTAAGGGAAGAGGGGGATAAATGGGTCAGTGCCGCCAGGAAAGGGGCTTACAGTGACCGCGTTTTCTTCCTCCCCTCCAAATCGGAAAAGGCCATGGTTGGTTAGGAGGGAAGGAGGAAGACCAAACTCCCAAGCATCAGATGGTCAGCTCGGGGAGGGGGGCGTCCCTAGGGAGGGGGCGAGGAAGGAGGGGCGTCCTTGCAGAATTGCCTTGTGGCGGGAAGGCTGCTTTCACAGCATCTGCAAGGAGGGAGGGGGTTGAGAAAGGCGATGGGAGGCCTCAAGGGGCCTGTGTGCCAAGAGACACTGACACCCCGCTTAGCTGGGCCCCGGCGAGGGGTGGGGGGCAGGCCCCAGCAGGACCCCCGGGCTGGGAGCAGCTGCCGACCCACCGCAGCACTCACTGGGGCCCTTCCACCGCTTCCACCCTGGACTCTGACCCCAACCCTGGGAGGCTGTAGTCCTCTCCTGAAGGCTGTGCTGGGCATGCACTGGCTGAATGGATGGTCGTGAAGAGCCCCACTCCCAGCTGCCAGAAGCAGGAGCCCTCGGACTCAGGAGGCCCAAGTTCTAGTCCTGGCTCTGCCCCAGCCCCTCTGTGACCCCGTGCGCTCTGGAGGTCTCCTGCAACTCTCAGAACCTGCACGACCCCAGTTACTCCATCATGGGTTAGTCCTCATAAAGGTGTTGACAGTGATGAACTCTTTAAATATTCTTCAGGTGTTGAGGGAAAGATGAAGTGAATGGATGTGTGCCTGAACAGAAAGGAATGGATGGAGGCATTTCTGGCTGGGCACAGGGTATTCGGGGAACACAGGATGAAACCCCTGTCTAGCCCTTCCGGACTATCCTTTGTCTCCTCACCAGCCTGTAAAGGTCTAGGAGAGGTGTGGGGAGAGGCTTAGGAGGGTGGGGGAAGACAGGAAGCCGACCTGGGGCAGGCACAACCCTTCTTAGGGCATCAGTGCCTCTTCTGAACCAGGAGGTCGAGGTTGCCATCATGAAGGTGTGCTCTGATGGTGGGAGGACTGGGAAGAAGGCAGGACTCTAGAGGCAGAACAGCTAAGCCCAGTGGGGCTCTGTCTCAGGCTGAAAGCCATCTGACACTACCTGGGTCCACAGAATGTTTCACCTGAGGAGTCAGGGTGGGGGGTGGAGACAGGTGGCTGAGGCAGGGTTTGCATCAAGGGATGGGACGAGGTGGCCACTGGCAAGGAGATATGGAGGAGGAGGATGCAATGTACTAAAGGGCATCTAGGGGGTGGGGCGCCCCAGAAGGGAAGTTAGGGGCCAGCCAGCAGGGTTCAGAGCAAACAGCCCCAGGGCTCAGTTGCAGTTCCTGCCTGCTCCAGCTCTGTCCTGAACAAGTTGGAGCAACAGTAATGATTTCATAGCAAGTTCCTTTCACTGGGTGTTGCACATGCCACCAGGCCCCCTCTCAAGCCCCCAGGTCTATGTGGAGGCCGCCTGCTGGCAGCTCCTGAGCTGGCTCTGGGTCTCTCCTGAGGCATTCCCAGCTATGGAGGCGAGGGTGGGGCAGGCTGGAAGCGGAAAATCAACACCCTCCAGGGTAATCCTCCGGAGAAGGCAATGGCACCCCACTCCAGTACTCTTGCCTGGAAAATCCCATGGAGGAGGAGCCTGGTGGGCTGCAGTCCATGGGGTCTCGAAGAGTTGGACATGACTGAGCGACTTCCCTTTCACTTTTCACTTTCATGCATTGGAGAAGGAAATGGCAACCCACTCCAGTGTTCTTGCCTGGAGAATCCCAGGGACAGGGGAGCCTGGTGGGCTGCCGTCTATGGGGTTGCACAGAGTCGGACACGACTGAAGCGACTTAGCAGCAGCAGCAGCAGCAGCAGGGTAACTCTCAACAAGGAGGGTCCAGAGTTAGTGGGTAAATCCTCTAGCTTTCAGTCCCCCTGAAAGCGGGACAATCCTCAATTCCCAGGTGTGTTCCAGTCTCAGACTCCAGCAGAATGGACCAACGTTGTCTGTGGGGAAAACCTGCTTATCCCTGTAGGCTTTGCTTGCTTTCCTCTCTTGCCTCACTTCACCACGTGCTCACCCTGCTCTGGGATCACCTCCTAAATAAACTACTTGTATCCAAATCTCTCAGGATCAACTTTTGAGGATCTCAAACTGAGACAATGAACCATAACTCTGTTAAGTGCTTTTTCATCTCACCCTTTATTTAATTCCTATCTATTTATGGCAGTGCCGTGAGGGATGTGGGATCTTGGTTCCCCGACCAGGAATGAAACCCATCCCCTGCAGTGGAAGCACAGAGTCTTAACCACTGGACTGCCAGGGAAGTCCCGTTATTTAATTTCTTAGCATCCTCTGAAGTAGATGTCACGAACCCAATTCTACAAAGGCAGAGTAAAGAAGTTAGTGCACAGAGAGGATTCAAAGTCAGGTCGATCTAGCTCCAAAACCCAGTCCCTGACCGCTATCCTCTGCAGCCTTCCTAATTTTTTGATGCTCTCTGGGCCTTAGTTTTTCATCTGTAAAATAAGGAAATAAGCCCTTGAGTTTGAAGGGAGGCAGTGTACCCAGTGCCTCCTGCAGCTAGGCCTTGCAGTGAGATGTAAGCAGAAATTACTAGGAAGGACTTCCCTGGTGAGCCAGTGGTTAAGACTGCGAGCTTCCACTGCAAGGGGGTATGGATTTGATACCCGGTGGGGGAACTAAGATCCCCCATGCCTTATGGCTTGGCCAAAATAAATGAATAACAACAGAAATTAGGAAAGTGGTTTAAAGGGACTGACTAGGCCCACTCTTTTTGCCCTCCCTCTTCCCTTTTCCTGGAATGTATGCATGAAGGCTGGAGCTCCAGTTGCCACATTGGGCCAGGAGACAACAATGAAATTTTCTGAAACAGTGTTAAATAGGGTACTCAGGAGGAAGCTGAGATGAATAGGATGTAGAGATCCTGCTCTCAAGGAGCTGATCATTTAGGGAGAGTGGTGGGATGTGGGTATAAAGAACCACAATAGGTAAAAAGAGATCAGCACCAGGAGAGAGGTGCGGAAATTCCTCCTGGGGGAATTAGGGCTGTGTCACAGGAGTTATTTCTAATGACGGTGAGGATTTTACATAGTGCTGGTAAAGGAGTAAGGGAGTGGGATCCAGTCTAAGTTAAAAGTTTGAGCAAAGGCATGGAGGTAGCATAGATGCGCCAGTGTGTGGCTAGTTGAAGAGGGAAGGGTTTGTGAAGGAGACGCGGCAGATAAGGTGTGTGGGGCTTAAATGCTGAGCTAAGGAGCTCGGTTTAACCTGAAGCAGGAGGGAGAGTGCCCAGAGCAGCATTTTAAGATTATTCCAGCCACAGAGTGAAAGGCAGGGGATAGTTGGGGCAGGGAGATCTGTAAGAATCCACTCAAAGTGTCCAATCTGAGCCGCACAGGGTTAGTAAGAATGGAAACGAAAGGGCAGAAACAGATGGGAGAGAGGCTGAGAAGAGTTGCAGAGACAGGGCACGCACACACACAAGCTCACAATTTAATTAGCTTCTTGGTTTGCCAATGGATTACAGGGGAATTAGCAGAGCTCAGAGCCGAGGGACCTTGCTGGGAGTTGAGGGGAAGCTAATGAGAAAGCCAACAACAAGCCCCAGGGAGAAACGAAAGGGGAGGGATCACTAGCCAAGCAGAGAAGCTGGCAGGAGAAACAGATGTCAGGGCGCTGAGTCCCTGCCTCCCTGGGAGATTTCAGCCTTCCGGGGGGAGCAGACGTTCAAAGCGCCTGGGCTGGGCTCCTGGCCCCACGGCGCCTGATTCCAATCCCTCTGAGCACTTGGAATGGGAATGGGCATGGAATGGGAATGGGAATGGGGGAAGTGGGTGTGAGGAGCAAGTTTTTATTGGCCCTTTTCCCAGAAGCAGATCCCTAGGTCCTCCTGGAGATGGGGAGGTCAAGGCCTGCTCCTGACTAGACGTGGCAAGTTGCATTTTCCAAAGCGGTGACGGCATCTCCCATCCCACCCCGCTCTTACACTGGGACCACACCACTACCCTCTAAGAGGACTCGGGTTCACTCGTAAAAGGTGATGCCGCCTCTGTCTGGTGCTCGATCTCTTGAAATTCACACTTGGAATCCAGCCGTCATGTGAGAAAGCCCAGGCCTTATGGAAAGGCCGTGTGTAGATGTGGTGGCCAACAGCCCGAGGCAGGACCAGTTATCTAATTTGCAGGGTCCAGGGCAAAATGGAGACAGGGCTTTTTGTTCAAAAATTAAGAATTTAGGTGGTGAGAACTGCCTTACACCAAGCACAGAGGCCATGTGTGGGACTCTGTGTAGTTGTACAAGGCATCCTGGGAAGCTGGCCCTGACCCCAGCTGAGGTTCCAGCATCCACTGTTGGCAGTTCGACTACGGAAGCCTTCAAGATGACTCGGGGCCCAGGCACTGTCTGATGGCAATGGTGAAAGACCTCCAAGCAGGACCCACCTGGCTGACCCAGTGCACTTCCAGATCCACTAGGGACAAGACTGACTGTTTTAAACCAGAAAATTTTGCGTTACTGCACAGCCTTAGATAGTTGGAACGCTGGGGGGGCTAGAACGGTCACGGTTGGACTGAAGAGGCAGCATGGTGACTGAGTTTCCCCGAGAACCCAGACGCGTCTGAGCTGATGTTTCAGGTCCTTCTTGGCCCACGCTGGCAGAGGGGATTGGAGGCACAGGTAACTCCACACCCTCCCGAGGGCCCTCTCACTGTGGAAGATGGTGGGGCCATTTTGAGTAAGTTCTGTTTCTTGAGGTTAAAAACGCTCCAACTTTTACAAGTTATTCTCCTCCCCGGGTCTTGGTTCGGGTGGATGTTCACTGGGAAGAGCTCATAATTTAGGGCTTGGGAGTCTCGGAGGGCACACACGGAGGACCTGGTGACTAGAAGGTGAGGGGCAAGTAGAGAAACTGGAAGAGCCAAAAGCGCTTGCTCCGTCCCTTTCGCTGGCAGCTGGGAGGACGGGAGGGAAGAGTTCAGCCTGGGGCGGACGATGACTGGTTCCACTCCCGGCACTTGGATCACACCACCTCTGGGGGCTGGGAAATTGCGGGGCTGGGTCCTTACAGCGCCATCGGTCAGGCAGAGAATATAGCTACGCAGCAACTGAATGGATGAACGCCGAAACAGCTAGCTAGTTATGGTGGGGTCAAGGACATTTTACTCTGTAAAATGGTTTCTATCTCCCAAATTTTCCACAATGAATATTTAGTCCTTTCATTTGAAAAGTGATTTAAAATATCAAGAAAAACTTTAATTTCTTTCAAATGTATCCAAATACACATTGGAATTGGAATATTATAAAAGTGGGAGTTGAGAGAAGACACATGATTTAATAAACTGTATGGCAACGACTAAGTAGCCGTCTAGAAAGCTCTAAGTTGGATCCATACATCGCATGTACATACATGTGTGCACGCTCAGTCACGTCCGACTCTTTGAGACCCCACAGACTGCAGCCTGCCAGGCTCCTCTGTCCCTGGGATTTCCCAGCAAGAATCCTGGAGTGGGGTGCCACTTCCTTCTCCAGGGGATGTTCCAATATATCATACCTGATACCAAAACAAATTCCAAACGGATCACGTATTTAAATGTAAGAATGAAACCAAAAATGTACCAAAAAAAACAAGTGATATTAAAAAAAATTTCAGAGTGAAGTTTGAAGTATGATATAAAATCCAGAATTCATTAAAAAAAATTTGAGCTTTTTACTACAACTTAAAAGGAAAACATATTAACATAGCAAACTGCCAGAAGCAAAGTCAAGACAAACTACAAACTGGAAAATATATTTGTAATTCACAACACAAAGAGCAAATTTCTTTAATATACAAGAGCTCTAAGAAAAGAACACTCAGTAGGACAGTGGGTAAAGGGTATAAACAGTTAATAAAAAAGAAAATACACATAACTCAGAATAAGATGCCATCCTTTTTTTACCTCTCACGTTATCTAAGATCAATAGGTTTATAACATATTCTGTTGGTGAGGAGGTGGAGAAACATTCATACCCTTTTAGTGGGACGGTCAGCCGGTACCGCTGGATTCAGTTCAGTTCAGTCCAGTCGCTCAGTCCTGTCTGACCCTTTTCGACCCCATGAATCGCAGCACGCCAGGCCTCCCTGTCCATCACCAACTCCTGGAGTTCACTCAGACTCATGTCCATCGAGTCCATGATGCCATCCAGCCATCTCATCCTCTGATAATCGGACATTATCCACCAAATTTTAACATATGCATGCCCTCCAACTCTTTGACTCTATCTCCTGACAAGCTGCTCTGGTACATACCCACACCTGAAATGACATGCTATTCACTGCAGCATTGTTTGCAGTGACAGTAGAGGACCCATCCAATAAATTCTGAGACACAGAATACTAACTCTTTATAGAAGAATGAGGAGTCATATTGCATATTGGTATGACATAATCTCTAAGATTTACTGTTAAGTGGAAAAAACAGTGTACATTTGTTTTGAGGCCATCGGTATGTAGCTGAAATACAGTCTGGCCAAGCTGTGGTCATCTGAAGTCTTTCAAAGCTGCTTCACACTTCGCCTCCGCAAGCCGTGGACCAGAGCAGCTGCATCCTGCAGTGCCGCCTCTCTTCTCCCTCACATCTGCTCCCCTGTCTAAAACAGTACTATTCAACTCGTGGCTGGCTTTTTGTTTTTGGCTTTCTACATGAGAGTCTTTCATCTCCTTTATGTCTTAGCTTGAATATCACCAAATGAGACGATATTTCCTAACAACTGTCTATAACCCAGTCCTACTCCCATCACCCCTAAAAAAAAAAAAGCAAACAACTTGCTATTTTCTGTTTACTCATGGCATTTATCATTTCTAACATCTTTTATCTATACAATCTAGAATATGACTTCCATATTAAATATTTGTTGAATGAATGCTGGTTAAGTCTTTTGCTCTAAAATCCTCATGTGTATTGTTTGAAAATTTTATTTTGTTGCTGTCATGTAAAATCTGAACTCCAGTACAGGCTAGACTACTCATCAGGCTTCTTTTTCCATAAGTCTGCTCCGGCTGTACTTGGCCCTCAAAGTCATACCTTGTTACAAATGGAGAGAAGACAGGTTTGGTTTTTTTTTTTTTTTTGAGAAGACAGTTTTATGGAAGGAAATAATTTTACCTCCTTTGCTTTCAATAAGATGACCTCTTTTCTCCTCTGACTCAAATTTCCTAAAAATTTATTTTTTTTTAAACCAGAATTCCACTTTTCTACTGATGCTTTCCTGAAAGAGTTCCCATGAGTTTCCACTTAAACAAGAAGAGGAGTTTAGGATCAACCCATTGTAATATATTGGAAAATCTGTTAAATGTTATGCATTTTGTATTCAAGACTTAGTTGAGAATTGCTTTAAGTTCAAGTCTCCATGCTGGAAGTGTTATAGCTATACTGTTAGTTATTATAACAACTTTTTTTGTAATTCTAAAGTAATAGTTTATTAGGTGAGAGATCCTTATGACCATTTCTGAGTATACACTGGGTCTATATCTTTGAGTAATGAATCAAACAGGTTCATGAATTACGAAATAAATATTGTTTTAAGGAGATAAAGTGTACAGTATGCTACCATTTCTATTTTTTTTAAGTATGCATTTGCTTCTTTTGTGCATAGAATACTTCTGAGAGAATCTTCTAGAAACCATTAATAGCAGTTGCCTCCAGGCAAGAGGAATGGTTATGGGAGAAAGACATACTTTTCACTGTTCCACCCTTTTGTACCTAAAATTTAAAAAGGCAGGGAGAATCACTATCTTTTTAAGCAGCTGCCGGGTTCCTGCTGGCTCCTATTCACCCTGAGGTCGGCTGAAAGCCCTCAGCCTTTTTCATATGCACCGTCAAGCCAAACACCTTCGTCTTGTGCTAGCGCAGCTGACTTTTTAAAAATACATAAACACGCAGGTCTTTCCACTTCTGTCAAATTCAGCCTGTTCGTTTCAGCCCACTGTTTCAAGATGTTTTAGGGTCTTGGTTCTGACATCCAAATATCAGCTTTTCCTCCCCACAGTGGTGCCATCTGCATTTCCAGTGTGACAGAGACGATTAGCCACTGAGCTGACCAAGTGCAGAATCTAGAAGCACGAACTCTAAGGCTTCTCCTCGGATCTGCATCACTTGAATAAGCAGCCTGAGGGGAGCAGCGCAGTGGTTAAATGGGCTAGAAGCCCACCAGATGGGCAGTCTAGGAGTAGCCACTGTTTTCCTGGTTGTCTCGACTGAAAGACATTTGATGTCTAACTGGAAACGGTACAATATATCCAAGGAAATGTTCCTAGGGGCTTTCCAAAGAAATAATAGCAAACTGGATTTCTGTTGGTATTATCTTGTTTTTAGTGAAGGTACCAACTCTTTTCATTTCTTGTTGTTCAGTCGCTAAGTCCTGTCCTACTCTTTGCGACCTCAGGCTTCTTTGTCCTCCACTATCTCCCAGAGTTTGCTCTAACTCATGCCCATTGAGTCAGTGATGCCATCTAACCATGTCACCCTCTGCTACCCTCTTCTCCTTTTGCCTTCAGTCTTTCCCAGCATCAGGGTCTTTTCCAGTGAGTCAGCTCTTCACATCAGGCCAAAGTATTGGAGCTTCAACTTCAGCGTCAGTCCTTCCAATGAATATTCAGGGTTATTTCCTTTAGGATTGACTGGTTTGATCTCCTTGCAGTCCAAGGGACTCTCGAGAGTCTTCTCCAGAACCACGACCCACAATTCAATTCTCTGGTACTCAGTCTTCTTTATGGTCCAACTCTCACATCCATCCATGACTATTGGAGAAACCATAGCTTTGACTCCAAGGACCTTTGTCAGCAAAGTGATGTCTCTGCTTTCTAATATATGTCTAGGTTTGTCATAGGTTTTCTTCCAAGGACCGTCTTTTAATTTCATGGCTACCATCTGCAGTGATTTTGGAGCCCAAGGAAATAAAGTTAGTCACTGTTTCCATTTTTTCCCATTTGTCATGAAGTGATGGGACTGGATGCCATGATCTTAGTTTTTTGAATGTTGAGTTTTTAAGCCAGCTTTTTCACTCTCCTTTTCCATCTTCATCAAGAGGCTCTTTAGTTCCTCTTCACTTTCTGCCACTTTCTTTTTCTAGGTGTTCTCAAACCCAGTTTAATTATATAAACCCAGTTCATTATATTCTAGAATAAGTTTGGGGATTCACTTGAAGTGTTCCCACCTAGAGTTTCCAATCTACCTTTTCCTCTTTTGTGACACCAGGACATTCACAGCCATCGGGCACTGCGGCCCCGTTCCTTTCTACACGGCCTTTTCACGTACAGTGGCAAGGGCTCCAGGATCTTCTCCGCAAAGGTTTAACACCTTGGGATTTGCAAGTCTTTTTTTTCTGGCTGCACCACGCAGTAGGTGGGATCTTAGTCCCCTGAACAGGGAGTTGATCCCGTGCCCCATGCACTGGGAGTGCGAAGCCCAAGCCACTGGGCCACCAGCAAAGTCTTGCAGCTTGTTTAATGGGTGCCTGGGTTTACTTACTGTCTTTTCTCTGGAGTTTCAGCTTCCTCTATCCCACATTTTCTTGCCTCACTCCAGTTTAGAAATGCTCTTTGATGAAGAGTGAAGAAAACCGGGGTTGAGTATCCTGCTTTCCAACGACTGCTGACCTGACATGCTCATCCCCATCCTCTCTTTATTCCTCCTTCTCTGAATGTAACCAAGAACTTCTTTTACTGTCTGCACTCTTTCAAGTCTCAGCTCATCAAGGACTTCAACCTTCGTCCTCTTACACCTGCCTTTGGATTTGTGAGCCTGTCAGGGAGCTCTCTGCACAGCTCTGCTGGTTTCTTTGGGTCTCCCCCTTTTCCTGTCCGAGGATTTTCTGCAGATCAAAGTGTTAGTCATTCAGTCGTGTCCGACTCTTTTCAACTCCATGGACTGGAGCCCACCAAGCTCCTCTGTCCATGGGATTCTCCAGGCAAGAATACTGGACTGGGTGGCCATGCCCTCCTCCAGGGGATCTTCCCCACCCCGGGGACTGAACCTGGGTCTCCTGCATCGCTGGCAAAGTCTTTATCATCTGAGCCATCAGGGAAGATGGGCTGTCCTCATTTTCTATTTCAGAGCCTCCTCTCTCTCTGGTGCCATATTCCCATTTAAATCTCTGAACGTGAGATCATAAGTTTTCTCTCATTTATTTTCCTAGGACTCTATTATTTATTGTCTCGCCCACTCATCCCACGGCCAGCACGCCCCTCCTCCTTCCTTCACCTGCCCATGGACCCCGTGGACAGCACCAGGCGGTTCTCTCCATGGTCAGAGATCAGGCTGGTGGAGCCGCTCCCTGGTAGGAGCGTCCTCCTGGTAGCTCGGCAAGGGCGCTCAGCAGGGAGCTGCGCGGGACTGCGGCTGCCAGCGCCCACCCTGGGGCTGGGCAGGCCTAAGTGGGCTCCTGAGGGCTCCTAGCTTCCAAGCGCTCACCTGTCAGTCTCACCTAGAGGCTTCTCCAGGGCTGACATTCTGCTGCGTGGAAAACACGGAGGATTCGGAGTCAAGCTTATCCAGATCTGAATTCTAGCTCTGTCCCTTCCCAGCAAATTTTCTCTGAGTTTCCACTTTTTCTCACTTGATAAATGGGGATATTACGGAGTTGATGGGGTGACTGAGTAACTATACACTCACACACAGCCCCGTGCAGAGGTTTTCAGTACCCGTCAACCCATGCTGGCCCAGGCTTCCGGTTCTCACAGCGTATGTTCTTGGTGGACTGTGCTGCGGCTTCTCTCCCCTTTCTGGCCAAGCTGGGTCTCCCAGACACCCTGCAGTGTATGTCTGTGCCTGGTGAACCCTCCTGTGACGAGCCACGCCCGTGACCCTGAGACCCTTGAATCTGCAGATACGGAGGGCCGACTCTTTATGGATTCAGTGAGGCTGACTCAGCTCTGGCCAGCAGAGTACTCCATCCCGGAGCATACCGAATGGAATGCTTTACAGACGGAACTTCCCTACGAGAGCTTTACTCTCAAATTACAAGCTCTGTGACCACGTGAGTGAAGCTGCTATTTATCATCTAATTGCCTGGTGGAGAGAGCCAGGCTGAGGTGGGCCAGAGGGATGTGGCCCGTGGGAGTTCTGAGGCCTTTGTTTGCATCCACAGGTTAACCACTGGCCGTTTTTGTTGCTTGAGCCAATACATTTCTTTCCTTTCTTTTGGCTGCACCGCGAGCTATGTGGGACCTTAGCCCCCTGACCAAAGCCTGGAGCTGCACTCCTTGCATTGGACTCAAGCCATCTTAACCACTGGGCTGCCAGGAAGGATCTGAATCCCGGCTCTTCATTAAGCCAGTCTGTTGGGCTTCTGAGTATGCAACCATGATATATGAGATATATATATATATATAGAGAGAGAGATCTCAAGTTCTCTCTCATCATTTCATTTTTACCTCCTCGTTTAAAGCGGTTTCCCTACTTTTATGTAGAAAAATGAACTCGGTATATGTGCCTGACATGTTAGAAATTCCCCAGGTTTGCAGGCCCAGATCTGGATCCTGGTTTTGTCATTTATCAGTCTTGGGTAAATCAGTTAAACCTGAACTTCACTTTTCTATCAATAGAATGGGATTGTTTTTTGTTTATACAGCTGTTTAATGGGTTGAAGCTAATGGATATACGGGCAGATCATGTAGTAGGCCACCAGTACATGCTCTAGCATTAGGTGGTAAGTAGAGCTGCTCTGACAGATCCCCTCAGTGGTAAAGAACCTACCTGCCAATGCAGGAGAAACAGGTTCAAACCCTGTGTTGGGAAGATCCCCTGGAGTAGGAGATGGCAACCCACTCCAGTACTCTTGCCTGGAGAGTTCAATGGACAGAGGAGCCTGGCGGGCTACAGCGCATGGATTCACAGAAGAGTCAAACCCAACTTAGTGATTTACCACCAGCACCACCTTACACTCTCTCCACAGCTTCACTCTGTACGGTTGTCTGCAGGGGCACCTCTTTCCTGGCGACGCTTCTTCACCACCATGGTTTCCAAGTTGATCGTGGCCTTGACCAAGGAGAGTGCAGAAACTTTTGGGAAAAGATGAAAGATGAGGAGGTGGACAGGAATTTGAAAGCTCGAACGGTGGAGATGGAATTAGCCGTTTTAAAAAACATTTGCCACCGCAGAACTCTACACGCACTTTCTATTTATAACCATCCTTTCTCCCGGCTTTGCTCCTCCCGCAAGACTCCAGCGGAAGAGAGCAGATGCAAATAGCAGCCGCGAGCCAGGTGCGGGTGCGCAGAGCAGAGGCGGCTGGAGGAGGAGAGCCGCCTCCTGACGCGGGTCAGGGCGTGAATTTAAGGATTCTGGGGCAAGACGCCTCGGGAAGCTGGCGTCAGAAAGCACCCCGTCCCTCGCCCAAAGCCTGCGCTGGCAGAGGAGAGGCGCGCAGCCCCCGGAGCCGCTCACGGCGCGCAGCCCCGGCCTCACCGCCCACGGCCCCGCGCTGGTGCGGGAGGGCCAGGCCGAAGGCCGCCGCGACAGCCGAGCCGGGGACGCGCTGAGGCGGCGGGGACAGAGGCGGGACGACCTCAGGAGGCGCTTCTGAGGGTCCAGCCCCGACTCCTGAGAAGAGGGAGGGCGGCCAGGCCTCGGGCCCCCTCCGGGCGTTCAGCCTGGCAAGCAGGGCTCAGCGAGCGCCGAGCGGAGCTTGAGCGCGCGAGCTCCAGCGCAGGCTGGGAGAGGGCCGAGGGGCCGGAGTCTGAAGACCCTGAGCAAGCACTTCCTGGCGACTGTGTGCTGGGGACTGTCGCAGGTGCTTGGGATACGCAGAAAGACAGCGCTGAAGAAACGTGGGGACCGCCAGTGGAGACGCAATTCCACTCCCCTCGGCTCGCCGCCTTCCCTAGTCCTGAGTGCGCCCGCGTTGCCTGTACCGGTGCCGCGTCACCGTACCTTAGCCCTTAAGTGACCACAGCAGCTACCACTCTCGATAGTCCCTGCGACCCTGGACTCAAGTTTATGCTCCAGGAAGAGGAGCACTACCCTCCTTCCAGAGATGAGGAGCCTGAAGCCCAATACAGTCCAATAACCAGTCCCGGGCCACAGGGCTGCCAAGTGACAGAGGTGGGAATCGCTGCCCTCCCGCCAACCTGCCCTTAGAGAACCCGCTCAAAGTCCACTCCTCCATGAAGTCTTCCTGGAGTCCCCCCAGCTGGATGTGAGCTTTTCCTCTTGTGGATTCCAGGGCGCTTGGTTTCAACTGGCATCACGGCAAGTATACCAAGGTTCGCTTTTTTTTCTTTGGCCTCAAAGAAAAAAACTGCAGTGCGGGGCCTTAGTTCCCCAACCAGGGATCAAACCCACGCCCCCGGCACTGGCAGCGTGGAGCTTTAACCACTGGACCGGCAGGGAACTCCCAGGCCCTGGTTTTCCACACGTGGTTCCATTTAATCCTCCCAGCTTCCCTAGTTCTGACGCTCTCGTCAGACTCCGTCCTCTCCTCAGTGCACAGGAAGGCCCGGGGGCCACGGAGATGTAGGACCTTCCCCAGTGGCCCCGTGCAGGGCTTCGCGCGCGGAGTGGCTGCGGGTTGTGTGTGTATACTCTCGGTGTGGTCCCCTCGGCAGCCAGGGCCTGCGATGCTGGACTGCAGGAGGCGGGGAGCTGTCCGGCGTGGGGCGCGGCTCCGTTGGTCCGTTTTCACCCTCCTTTTTCGCTTCCAGCCGGAGGACACACCCACCAGTCTCTGGGGTGCCAGCAGGGCAGGGCTGCAGACAGGATGGAGAGTCGGTAGGCACACTTCTGCTTCTTGTCCTTATCTCACCTCTGGCTCTTCACACTACTCAGTTTGGAAATAAAAACTGCAAAGCCTCATAGATTTTTCCGTGGAAATGTGGCATTACCAGGGAACAGTCCATTCTTCTGGCTGCCTGAGGGAGGCAAAAATTAGTGATAGAAAAGGGTCTCTCACCCCGGGTGGCTTCTTGGATTTGGGATGGGGCGGGTTTATTTCGTTGCTCACTCCCCCTCGGGTAGTTGGCGAGTCTTCAACAACTCCTCCAGGTCACGTTTTTCTCTCCCTTTTCCAAAGCACTGTTCAGCCATTTTTGGTGTTTGGTTCGAATCTGAATCTACTTGGAAACATTCTTTTTTGGGGTGGTAGTAAGTTGGTTCCAGAACAACTGTGGTTTTTAATACAAAATCTGACTAACTGATCCCAGACAGGAGACTGGGGCCCTGGCTACAGAGGAATCCATGAGAGCAAAGCAAATGGGCTTTTCAACATTTCCTCTCACGACAGTGTGTTTGGAAGACCTGCCTCCCCAAGACAGCGTGGGAAGGCAGCGAACAGAGGAGGAAGCTGACTCATATGGACAAAGTTGGCTGAAGGGGAACAGTTGCTTTAGAAAACTAATTGCTGCTACTAGCCAAGATATTCTTCTGCAATGGGGGGTGGGGGGGCATTGATGGCAGAAGGACCTTTCATTTGCAACTTTCTCTCTAGGACAAAAATCAGAGTTCAAGATTCTGATTCTCTCAAGTCTGATGAGACAATAAAATGAGGGATCAACAGAGAGAAAAAATGAGATGTCATACGTGACATCCTTAACCCTAAAAAGAAAAACTTCAGAGGAGATACGACACACATCTTTGTCTACTTTCAAAAACAAACTCCAGAGGAATTCCCTGGCAGTCCGGTGATCAGAACTCTGTGTTCTCACGGCTGAGGGCACAGGTTTGATCCTTGGTTGGGGAACTAAGATCCCAGAGCTGCATGGCTCTACCAAAACTAAAAGGAAAAACAAACAAACAAACAAAACCACCCCAGAAGTCCAAAGATACAAATTACTACAGCACCTAGGGAGGCAGCATGAATGAACCCAGCCAACAGGCAAGTATGTTTCCATTGAGGGAATTCCCTGGTGGTCTGGTGATTATGAGTCCATGCTTTCACTGCTGAGGGCCCAGGTTTCATCTCTAGTTATAGAACTAAGATCCCATGAGCCGACGCAAAAAAAAGAGAATCCAGTGAGGAGCTGACATGTAAATAAATCACTTTCAAAAACTGTCAGCCTTCAGATGGAGTAGGAGTTCCAATACACTGGACTGATGTACCCATAGGAATAAAGCCTTCCCATACAGTAAGTGTCCGATCTGTATAAATCCCAATAGCCTAGAACACTAACGGTGATCATGTCTATCTTCAGTTGCTGCACCTATTTATCATCCTGCAGAGGCAAGAAACCAGGTCTCCTCTGATTGAAGACCGTTTTACACTATTCTGCAGAAGGCTCTTTTCTTTGGTTCACTGATTTGACTAAGAAGGAGGGCACCTGTCCTCAGATGGATGAACCCCTTACCATTCGGTTGACTGGCTACTTTCTCTCAGCATTTCACTGCTCCTAGGGAGCAGCAAACATGCCTTGGAATGTGACTCAGGCTTGAACTTGGCTCTGAAACATCCTAGCTATGTAATTCTGAATGAGTTACTTGAGTCTCATTTTCTTTATTTCTAAAGTGGAGATACCTACTGCACCAAACGCTTACACGACAGGCGGGACAGTCGTGACCACTGTTCTCCTCGCTTCCCTTGTCTGCACGCACGGCACTGTAAGCTGACCAACTGCACGCGCTCTCACGTCACCAGCGACACTTCTCCTATAAAGCCCAGGGAGGCTGCTGTTTCAGCGGGCCTGTTTTAAAGGGATCAATGTAATTTCTTCCCACAGATTTTCAGATCAGAGAGCAGTGATGCCACTGCTCTATGTAAGCCCTGAACTCAGCGTGGGGTGTGGTTTTTCTTCTGTCAGTTTAGTTGGCAATATTACAAGCCTTGGGGGAGGAAGCGTTTGATGGCAAAGGTCTTGTCCAGCTGAGAGGACTTAAGAGAGACTTCACAAAGAGATGACCCTAGAACTGAATTTTACCATATAGGGAACGCTTCAAGGGAGAGAGGGAAGGAGGACGTTTCTAGAGGAGGAAATTGTAGCAGAACTACAGCATGTTTAGGTAACACGAAAAGCTGGGACACAGGACTAGGTTTGAAGTTTCTTTCGTCCTAAAGTTGTCTGTATAGCCTGGTACTTTTACAAGCACCCGAAGTTTCAGGAATGAAGAAGGCAATGGCACCCCACTCCAGTACTCTTGCCTGGAAAATCCTATGGACGGTGGAACCTGGTAGGCTGCAGTCCATGGGGTCGCTAAGAGTCAGATATGACTGAGCGACTTCACTT
>SJYQ01104626.1:0-29456 GCA_006410935.1 Redunca redunca
ACCTTCAATCTTTCCCAGCATCAGCGTCTTTTCCAAGGAGTCTGCTCTCTGCATCAAGTGGCCAGAGTACTGGAGCTTCAGCTTCAGCATCAGTCCTTCCAATATTCAGAGTTGATTTCCTTTAAGATTGACTGCTTTGATCTTCTTGCTGTCCAAGGGACTCTCAAGAGTCTTCTCCAGCACCACAAGTTGAAGCATCAATTCTTCAGCTTTCAGCCTTCTTTATGGTCCAACTCCAATGTCTGTGCATGACTCCTGGAAAAACCATAGCTTTGACTATGCAGACCTTATTCAGCAAAGTGATGTCTCTGCTTTTTAATTTGCTGTCTAAATTGGTTATAGCTTTTCTTCCAAGAAGCAGGCGTCTTCTAATTTCATGGCTGCAGTCACCATCTACAGTGATTTTGGAACCCAAGAAAATAAAGTCTGTCACTGCATGAACCCATCCACAGCCTGAAACAAAGAGATCACTACTTACAGTGGGGTTCAGGCGTGTATTTAGTAAAAAGTTTGCATTCAGTGATCTACTAACCGTGTGAACTAAATACTGTGGGATTAGAGAGAAGACTGCATTCTGACAGGTGACTAAACTAATCAGGGAGGATGAGGGAGGATTTATGGAGAGATTAGATTTAAATAGGCTATTGAGCACTAGGTTGAATTTTATAGAGAAAGTTGTAGAATATACGGCCAGTGAAATGTAGAAATTTAAACCTCTATGGGGAGTTCCCTGATGGTTCCATGGTTAGGACTCCGAGCTCTCACTGCCAAAGGCCAAGGTTCAGTCCCTGGCTGGGGAACTAAAATCCCACATGCTGTGAGGAGCAACCAAAAAAAGTTTTTAAAACCTCACATGCTATAATATCCTGTTTTGTTTATATACCATAATTTTATTAATGAGTCTGGATCTGATAGATATTTGTGTTTAATCTTTCGAACTATGACTAAGTAATAGATATTGAGTAAATTAATTAATTCTTCCTCAAGTGAAAAATAAAATAAACACATATGCCAGGAGTTAGTTCATGCTTGTCAAAGAAACCAATAATACATAGTCAGGAAACTTATTATATGCCTCAAAATGTAATTAAATGGTCGCCATAAACACATGGACCCTCAAACTTAAGAACTGATGTTGCCCTGGTAACCAGGAGTGGATCATGTCTCAGGAAGGGTGTGATTGGTGTTTCCCATGTCTGTCCACCATGGACTAGCCAACCAGACTCACTGCTCTGTATGTATTTTGCCTCTGTCCACAGTCTGGATCATCGATGTCATTCACACATCTACCCATGAGAGGGCCAGTGTGTTCACGCACAGCAGGCAATCTTCTGCACAGCTCAGAAAATCTGGGTTCTAACACCAGCATGGCTACATGGCTAATGTCTACTTTGCTAACCTTCGGCAAGTCATTTAGCCTCAGTGTACTTGAGTTTCCTCATCTCTTAAATAAATTGTAGAAACTCATGGATCCTCATGACATTTTACAAAAAAATGAATGCATGCTAGTATATATTTTTTCCAGGGACAGATCCCGGGTCTACCAGTTAGAGTTCTTGATTGCTAATAACGGTCACCAACTTCATTCACTGAGATGAAAAAATATTTTATTCCAAGGGCTTAGGCTCAGAGTTCAAGCTTGGACAGTTCGCTCACACAACAAGCCAGGGAAGCAAGGCAGTGCCACGAACCAGCCATCGTTTTGGAGCTTCTGCCTCCCTTCCCCTGGCGGCTCACCGCTGTGCCGTTAAACTTGCCACTCTGCCACTGTCCCCGTGCCTTGCTCTCACCTTCGGGAATCTGAGCCCTGGCCAAGGGCATCTGGGGTGTTCCTACTCGGTCTGCCAGTCCCCTGGAAGAGGGGATATCATTGCGGGAGGGGCAGGGCTCTGTCTCCTGCTGAACTCAGCTCTGCCTCCAAATAGAAAGATAGGTTGAAGGGTGGCCAGAACAACACTATCTATTGCTGTATCTTTCATCAGATTCTCAAAGGGACCATGACCCTGCCACTTCTGCCAGAAAAGATTAAGAATCACTGTGTTAGATTATCTTTAATTACAGCTCTGAAGTGATATGATTCTAAATACTAATTTTTCTTTTTCCTATCATATCCCAGCTCAGAATTTCTTTAGCATGATACAAATGCAGTAACAGAATGACTAACAACATTGCAGGGTCAGCCCTGAAGTATCTTATGATCATTTCAGTGGGTGTGTAATTATGATGGTTGGGATAATGACAGGGAGTTAACAGATGTCTTGAAGTAGTCACTCGGCTGAATTTCTGGCAAACCAGTCCCAATTCCTCGGAAAAAAAGAACTGTGCTTTCTCATACAGCCTCCTGGAGCTCTGTTATGATATATGAAGATACAATATGGCCAAATGTTTAGATGCACAAACTTTAAGCATGATGAGAATAGATATAAATTTGGAATCTATCCCTTGAGAGCTGGTTCAGCAGAGAAAGTTACTTGGCCTCAATGTCTCCATCTCCTGTTTAGTAAAATGATAGTGATAATGTTAGTGCATGTGTGGTATCATGAATACAAAAGGATGGAATTGAGGAAATTATAGTGTTTGAGGCATAGTTACAGCTCAGGAAATAATGACAAAAGTCATAAGGAAATTAATAAAGAAATTCCCAAACTGTGAACCAAACTCAATTCCAAAACAAGTTTCTATTTTTAAACTTTAAGTCAAGGTTAATAAGGATATTTAGGACATGAACTCTGACCCATGTCCCATGTTAAGATGAATTCTTTGAACTCAAAAACTGACACCAAATCACCACTAAAATATCAGATTGAAATGTACCCGTGAGATTGTTTTTTTTCTTATGTGGCAGACAGACCCAAATTAAAAATATTTTTAAATGATCATATTAGTTCAAATTGTGTCAGAATAAATAAAATTGATTCAGTTATGTTAAATGGTCTCCTCATAGTGGAATATGAAACATCCAGGGAGTTTCACCACTGAATGAGTCTTCAAAAATGAATGAAACAGAACATGGAAAGTAGAAACCAGGGGTCACCTATAAGCCAGGAATTGTCGCTTCAGCTCCAGCTCAACCTCCTTGGTATTTATGCTTGACCTTCAGCTTGACCTTAGGGATGTGGGAAAAGGTATTTGCTGAATTGTTAGCAGACACAGACTAGATACTGATCCAGGAGGTCTGGGTCTAATCAGATGCTTGTTTTCCTGAAAAGTCTTCCTGATTCCGTGAGTCTCCTAATGAGTGTGTTTTCCCTGTGTGTTTTGCAGGTAAGTGTGAATGTGGCAAGTGCACTTGCTACCCGCCAGGAGACAGCAGGGTGTACGGCAAGACGTGTGAATGTGACGATCGGCGCTGTGAAGATTTGGACGGCGTGGTCTGTGGAGGTGAGCAATTCTCACAGCTCTCTGCCTGCAACCTGTGCTATCTGCTTTTCTTATTCTACTTCTCCTTTAAAAAAAAATCTGTTAAAAAGAAGATATGCTGTTGCTGATACTGCTACTGCTACTGCTAAGTCACTTCAGTCGTGTCCGACTCTGTGCAACCCCACAGACAGCAGCCACCAGGCTCCCCCGTCCCTGGGATTCTCTAGGCAAGAACACTGGAGTGGGTTGCTATTTCCTTCTCCAATGCATGAAACTGAAAAGTGAAAGGGAAGTCGCTCAGTCGTGTCCGACCCTCAGCAACCCCATGGACTGCAGCCTTCCAGGCTCCTCCATCCATGGGATTTTCCAGGCAAAGTACTGGAGTGGGGTGCCGTTGCCTTCTCCTAAAGAAGATATACAAAAAGCCATATACAATTAGCATATGGTAGTGGTGATGGTGGTGGTTTAGTCGCTAAGTCATGTCCAACTCTTGTGACCCCATAGACTGCATAGCCCACCAGGCTCCTCTGCCCATGGGATTCTCCAGGCAAGAATACTAGAGTGGGTTGCCATTTCCTTCTCCACAATTAGCATATACATATACAATTAGACCTGTATGATTAGTCACATACAATTGGGTTGGTAATGACCTCATACTCTGAATTTAGTCCATGTGTATGTATGTGAAAAGACACAACATCCTATCAGTAAAAGAAGATGGACACTAAACCAGATCCTCTGAAGACAGGGAAAGGGTTTGCTTCAACCAAGCAGTTTCCAGTTTTTATTACTCAACTGATAAAAATTGATCCGGGAAGTATCACCTGACACTTGAAAAAAGAAAAAAACAAAACAAAACAACAGTAAGATACACTCCAAGTTAATTACACAGTAACAAGAGATACGCACTGTTTTCATAGTGAATCAGACCCAGACACAAGCTTGTTACTGTTAGTTGCTCAGTCATGTCCAACTCTTTGCAACCCCATGGACTCCTCTGTTCATGGGATTCTCCAGGCAAGAATACTGCAGTGGGTTGCCATTCCCTTCTCCAGGAGATCTTCTGA
Source organism: Redunca redunca (assembly GCA_006410935.1). Taxonomy (NCBI): domain Eukaryota; kingdom Metazoa; phylum Chordata; class Mammalia; order Artiodactyla; family Bovidae; genus Redunca; species Redunca redunca. The sequence goes on from SJYQ01104626.1 coordinate 4,428, forward strand.
CCCAGGGATCAAACCCGCGTCTCCCGCATCGCAGGCAGATTTCTTACTGTCTGAGCCACCAGGGATAAGCAACATAAAGGAAGAATGAGGCAGATAGAGTGTCGTAACAAAGGTAATACTGCAAAAAGCAGAGTCGCAGGGATAGAATGCTGCCAGTGTCCACCTGAGCTTCATCCAGGGGAGGGGATGAGGGTCACCGTGGTTCCACTTCAGTCTTGCAAAGATCCCTATTGTAGAAGGTGCATGCTGATTATGGCCCCTCCCAGGTTTCTAGGACAATCGAGGTGAACTGGACATGGAATCACACAAACAGAATATAACTCAATCTCTCTAAGATAATTACCATAGTGAATTGGGTATTGTTATTGGGGGGAAAGCCCCCAAAGGCACATATAAGTGAAGAGAGCTGACCATCCATCTCTCATCTCTCTGACCACCACGTATGGCCGTCTAGCAACTCTCTCTAACCAACTATAAAACACTTGGAATTTCACCAAAAGTATTTTCCTCTTTCGTTTTTCTGTGAGCCAAGGGAAAAGGCCCTTTTTAATAACTGTTGGGCTGCGTGTTTTCTCTCTCCCGGTTCCCATGACAGCCATCCTCAGAGATTGTTCCTCCTACTCTAATCTCACCAATGGAAAAGTGAGTGAGGTTTGAGGCGTTAATGTCCCATCTCTGCAAAGTGCCAGACCCACGGTAGGAGCTGTGGAGTTTAGTTCACAGATCTCTTGCTAAACCACAGTTTTCCCTAGAGTGACATACAACTGTTTGTACTTTATGTCAACATTACTTTTAGTTTAGATTTTCCCTTTACTCCTAGTAGTCATCAGAAATATCTAAACAGACTGTAGTCTTGTTGTCTGACATAGTACAGACCTGTTGTGTGTACATACCTATAAAATAATGAATCCCCCTCCCCGCAGTGAACCTCTCTTTGTCTCCAGCTTTGGGGAGGAAATCAAGATAAAATGAACCTATATATCTTATTAGATGAGATCAAATGTTTACTAGGTAAATGAGAAAACATCTCACAGTGATAGTTTTTTTACTTTTTGACTCTCCATGTCTCCACTTTGTCCATCTACCCAGAGTTGTCTGTGCCCTGGGGGTGGGGTGGGGGGTAGTGACTCCCATTAGCCCAACCAGTAAATGTAGAAACTAAACATCAATTACTTGATGCTATACAATCAGAAATGTAATTGCCCTAGAGACTAGAATTTTTGTAAAAAAAAAAACAAAAAAACAAAAAACTATGAGAAGTCAGAATCTGAGATTAAGATTTGGATGCAAGTCATTTATTGGAAGGGGATTCCCAGGTGGCTGAGTGGTAAAGAATCTGCCTGCCATTGCAGGAGGCACAGGAGATATGGGTTCGATCACTGGGTTGGCAAGATCCCCTGGAGGAAGAAATAGCAACCTGCTCCAGTATTCTTGCCAGGAAAATCCAAGGGACAGAGGAGCCTGGCAGGCTGCAGTCCATGGGGTCACAAGAGTTAGACATGCCTGAGCACGTGTGAGCATGAGAGTTTATTGGAAAAAGGAATGAGTTACTGGTAGGAAAGTGGGAAGACGTGACAGTGGAGAAGGGGCAGCCGACCAAGACCGTGCTATCAACCCGATTACTGCTGCGGTCAATTGGAGCTTCATCCCAGTTCAGAGGAGGAAACTCTAGAGGTCCGAATAAAGTACACAATTCTTCTATCATCAGTCATGGGTTGAGGATTGCTTCTAGGAGGGGTTAATTCCCAGGCCACATCCAGCCTGTCCCACAGGTACCTGATCAGAGCAGGCTTCAGTGGCTGGAGCTCTGGGCAGAGAACCTCAAGGGGTGCTGAGTGAAAGTCATCGTAACAGGAAGGATGGCATTGCTGGGACACCGCCGCAGAAGGGCCCCCAACTCTCCTGCCCGGTGGTCTGTCCTTTCTGGAAGTGCAGATTCTCCTTCTCTGACATGGTCTACATGTTGCTGATCACCCAATCTGCTTCTCTCTGGCTTGATGCAGGATGAAGCACAGTGGATTAGGCAGCAGCTGGCGACGTGTTGATCTGTTAATAACCCTTATTCTCCTGGTAGAGGCTTGGCTAAAATTTTCAAGATCCTCCCTCTCATATTTAGAGATTAATTCCTAGGTGGTCGATCGTCCCCAATATAGACGATATTGGAACGTAATTACGGAGGAATGTGTTTCACGGGTGGGGAAAACGCTGCTGCCACCTCTGTGTGCCCTGCCACGGGTGTACTCGCTCAGTCGTGTCCGACTCTTTTATGACCCCATGGCCTGTAGCTGGTGGGCTCCTCTGTCCATGGGAGTTTTCAGGCAAAATTACTGGAGTGGGTTGCCATTTCCTCCTCCAGGGGATCTTCCCAACCCAGGGATTGAACCTGAGTCCCTTACATCTCCTACATTGGCAGGCGGATTCTATACCACTGGGTGTGTCTGCTAGCACCTGACACATCCGAATCAGATAAGCATAGCATCTTTGACCTGTATAACTGAATGGATTCTATCAGTGCTTTTTCTTAAATGGTAGCAACCGGCTCTGCAAAATCACCTGTGCATTTAATTTCATGTTTTATTGACCAAAGGATCTCAGAACACTTTTCAAGTATGTAAATGAAACACACCTTGGAAATTTCCCTTGAAAATATTTTATGTTGTTGTTCTTTGTAAAAACATGTTTATTTATTTGGCTATATCAGGTCTTAGCTGTGGCACATGGGCTTTCTAGTTATAGCCCATGGGATCCAGAGCACGCAGGCTCTGTAATTGTGACCTGAAGGCTTAGTTGCCTCACGACATGTGAGATATTAGTTCCCAGACCGGGGATCGAACCCACGTCCCCCACATTGGAAGGTGGATTCTTGACCACTGGACTCCCAGGGAAGTCCCCATGTGGTTGTTCTTAAATTTCACTTTGATATTCGAATAATGTCCTTGAGAGATTTGGGGTGAGGATGATACCGTTAGTTTAAAAGGTGTCTGTGGATAACAACGATCAATTTCACTTACCTTCTCCTGCTTTCTCTGAGCTGTGAAGCCCAGGTGACAGCATGAATCCTTACACTCTGGCACAGATTTTGCACTGGAGCCTATGCACACATCTGGACACATTCCAGTGTGTGGTGTTTTTGCTTTCCTTTTCATTCACTTGTGAATCTTTACTATGGTGGCTCAACCCTACTGCTTGGCAGAGGTTAGTTCCAGGAGAGGGGGAGATGTCCGCATCAGTGGTCAGCTCATGTGTATCCATAGTGACTTCTAGCTAGAAATGCTGCATGTCATTTCCAAACCAAACTGACGCTTTGGAAGTGTTCCTCAACAAGATAAGTCCAGTCTTGGTATTCCTGGTGGCTATGGTCTATAAAGGGGCTTCCATGGTGGCTCAGATGGTAAAGGATCTGCCTGCAATGAAGGAGACCTGGGTTCCATCCTCGGGTCGTGAAGATTCCCTAGAGAAGGGAATGGCAACCCACTCCAGTATGTTTGCCCGGAGAATTCCATAGACAGAGGAGGCTAGTGGGCGATAGTCCAGGGGATCGCAAAGAATCAGACATGACTGAGCAGCTAACACACACATGGTTTATAAAGGTGCCATGAGCAGGGAGCTGGCAAATACTGACTCTTGAGGGAAATAAGGGGCTAGCTAGGATCCCACCTCTGCTCCTGGCATTTTCAAAAACCAATCAGTACATAACCTTGTTTCATGTGTGTTTCTATGTGAAGACATACCGTGTCACATATACTTGATTCACTGACGTTGAGCTCACGGCCAGCAGCCCTGTAACTCATGCCTGAACGAAGATGATCTGGCTCACCGGCTTCTCCATAACGTACATCACAGCCTTTTTGCACTTAGGAACACTGGCTAGCACTTCAGCACTGTACTTGGGGGCCATCGAAAACGTCAAGATCGTCAGCGGAAGGTGCAAAAAATGCGAAGAGTCCAGCACCACCGGTACTGGGAAAAGAACACTGGTCTTCAGTGTAAGAACTGAGCCAGGAAGGCAGAGCATGACCTTCTTTGACTTTCGCTGGGAGTGTGAACCTTGCACACCTCCATTTTTCACCATTTGCCCTGTGTTCTCAGATGCCCTGGAAAGCTTCTCGAGTGTTGATTTCAGGAATACAAATAAATTTTAGGGAGAAGGCAAGTTCTCAAATATGGAATCTTCAAATAATGAGGATCAAGTGTAATTCATATTCTCACTGGAAACATCACCTCCCACATGAGTTTTGCACTTGGCCTCAAATTATGATTTCATTAAGACAGTTGTGGAAGGAAGTGTTTGAGCCTCGACTGTTATAGGGGTTCCCTGAGAGCTCAGCGATGGCAATACCACCCTGAATGCATCTGATCTCATGTGATCTTGGAAGCTAAGCAGGGTCGGGCCTGACTAGGACTTGGCTGGGAGACTGCCTGGGAATGTCGAGTGCTGTAGGCTTTGGGCTTCCCTGGTGGCTCAGATGGTAAAGAATCTGCCTGCAATGCAGAAGACCTGGGTTCGATCCCTGGGTCAGGAAGATCCCCTGGAGAAGGAAATGGCAACCCACTCCAGTATTCTTGCCTGGAGAATCCCATGGACAGAGAAGCCTGGCAGCCTATCGTCCATGGGACCGCAAAAAGTCAGACGCGACTGAATGAGTAACACTGACTATTTTAATCTTGAATTTAATTAATTAATTTATTTGGCTGCATCTGGCAGCATGTGGGATCTTAACAGGGATCGAACCCATATCCCCCTGCTTAGAAGCATGGAGTCTTAACCACTGGAACACCAGGGAAGTCCCTTGAATTTCAGCTTTTTTTTTATCTGCTGTTCTCTGGAAAGAAAATTACAAGAGACATGCTGTTAATTAATGAGTTTGAACATACAGTAATTCCAGTATTAAAATATATGGCATGCTAGACCCATTGACAAGGAGACTACACATTCCCTTCACAAATGTTTATGTAAATGTAATTTGCTATATAGAAATATAAATGGCAAATTATAACGTCTGTTAAGTCCACAGACATGAGGCTCCCTTGGTTCCAACCTTGGCCAGCCACTTATTCCCAATATATCCTGAGGCAATTTACATATCCCACTTCTCTCACCTATAAAAGATGATTATATGTCTCTTGTAGGGCTATTGTGAGATTGAATGAGTACTCAGGGTTGTATCCAGCACATGTGTCAGATGTAGATATAAATATTATTGTCATTACTGTTGTGCATGTGCTAAGTCACCTCAGTCGTGTCTGACTCTGCGACCCTATGGACTGAAGCCCACCAGGCTCCTCTGTCCATGAGATTCTCTAGGCAAGAACACTAGAGTGGGTTGCCATGCCCTTCTCCGGGGATCTTCCCGGCCCAGGAATGAGCCCACATCTCTTGTCTCCTGCACTGGCAGGCTGATTCTTTACCACAAGCGCCACCTGGAAAGCCCGTCATTAGTGTTATGTATAAAGGATGAAAGACAGAACCAGTCCAGCTGGGGTTTCTGCTGTGGATTACAGTAAACTATGGGACATAGACCAGAACTCATGTTTGCTTATTAATTCCATTTTATTACAGTTTATTCAGAATGATGAATGTCTGCTTTTTTCTTTGCATAAAGCCGTCTTTATCCTCACACTTGACATTGAGCTACCAAATCAGAGTGGCCACATGCATCTCAGGAGTGTTTTTAGTGGCTCTTACTCAGCAGGGTACCTAGGGGGTAGCATCTCATGGGTTTGCAAGTGTGAAGTAACACAAAGAAGATGATGCTGGCCCTAAGGTGGTTCGAACCACCACATGCATCGCCAGTTTCTGTATTCCTGAAAATACCCATTATCACAAGAAAATATTATCTTATTTCATATTATCGCATCATGTATATAGCACATTATTAAGTCAGCAAATACTCATTGCATACTTGTTGCATGTCATGACAGTCGCTGCCTCTCAAACACAAGCATTCCTGTGATTTCTCCTAGACACCTTTCTCTTGACCTGTCTGGTTGCATGCCTCTTGGTTCAGTCTTTTTTTTTTTTTCAAAACATTTTTGTTTGAAACAGACTTTTAAGCAGAACACTTAGTTTACTTTGAAAAATGTATATTTATTTATTTGGCTGCAGCAGGATTGGGTTGTGGCGTGCGGGGTCTTTCCTGGAGGCACTCAGTTCCCCTAGATGTGGCACCTGCTCTCCAGAGCGCTCAGGCTTCAGTAGCTGTAGCCCACAGGCTCGGTTATTCCATGGCGTGTGGGATCTTAGTTCCCCGACCAGGGATCGAACCTGTGTCCCCTGCATGCAGCGTGGATTCTTAACCACGGGACCACCAGGGAAGTCCCATCTTGGTTTAATCTTTAACCCATGGAAGCTTGCTGTCTCCCACCATTCTGCCTAACTGACTCTGGGGTTATTCAGAGTTCCCAGTTGCCCAAATCTGAGGTGCCATTCAGTTCTCATACTGCGTGGCCACTTTTTAGCTAGGGTTGTGGTTACTCTGCATTCAGTTCCTCTTGACATGGTCTTTTCCCTGGGCCTCAGAAGCACCTTACCCCGTTTCCTCTCTCTCTTCTCTCGTAATCACTTTATCTTATCTCTCAGAGGCAGAAGAAAGCAGTTGTTTTGGTTCAGTTGCTAAGTAATGTCCAATTCTTTTGTGACCCCATGAACGGTAGCCCGCCAGGCTCCTGTGTCCATTTCCCAGGAGAGAATACTGGGGTGAGTTGCTATTCCCTTCTCCAGGGGATCTCCCCAACCCAAGGATCGAACCCATATCTCCTGCTTGGCAGGCAGATTCTTTATCAGCCACTGGGGGAAGCTCTCAGAGCCTGCCAATAAATCTTAGCATTTCCCTATAAATTGCCTTTGGATGTCTGTTCTGCTGACTGTTTGCTGCCCTTGCATAACCTCAGCTTTTCCTGTTTTCTCTTAAGGTCAGTGTCTCCCAAGATGATTTCTTAGCATCATTCCCTCCTGGCTTCATACTCTTGAAATTCAAATTATTTATTTCCAATATGGAAATTCCTCCATATTCTGCATGGTCAAAACTGACATAATCGTTTATTTCTTGTTTAATTCAGGAAATACTATTGAGCCTCCACTGTTAGCCAGAACTAGAGATTTCATGATGAATCTATTAGAGTTGGTGGTCACACTTGAAGGGCGACATTGAGAAAGAAAGGACAGTGAGGTGGATGGTCTGAAAGGAGAAGCACTAATTCAATGAAAACATACGTGATAGGGGATTTGACATAGACTGGAGGCTACAGAAGCTTCGAGAATGCCTTCATATCTGGTCAAAACTATACGATGCCTAATATGTGCTTGTGTGTCCCTGTTAGTTGCTCAGTCATGTCTGACTCTTTGCAACCCCATGGACTGTAGCCTGCCAGCCTTCTCTGTCCATGGAATTCTCTAGGCAAGAATACTGGAGGGGGTAGCCATTCCCTTTCCAGGGATCTTCCCAACCCAGAGATTTAACTCGGGTCTCCTGCATTGCAGGCAGATTCTTTACAGTCTGAGCCACCAGGGAGGGGAACTAATATGTGCTTGAAATGTATTAATCAGCTTAACATCGTGACCACCACATTTGGTAATCAGATCATAATATTTAGCCGGATGAGGGGAGGTGGATTGACCCAGGAGTCGCAGAACAAAGTGTGCTCAGGCATGTGGCAGAAAGAGAGGATGACATGGTCAAGGCATTTTTGAGAACCAAAGAGAAGCTCTGTGTGATAGATGATAAGATAGCAAAGAGGACAGAATCTGATAGATTTGTAAACATGTTCTTGATTTGAAAACCTTTACTGTGGCTCAGCTGGTAAAGAATCCGCCTGCAATGCGGGAGACCTGGGTTTGATCCCTGGGTTGGGAAGACCCCCCCCGCCGGAGAAGGGAAAGGCTCCAGTATTCTGGCCTGGAGAATTCCGTGGACTGTATAGTCCATGGGGTCACAAAGAGTCAGACACGACTGAGCACCTTTCACTCTCACTGAAAGACCGATCGGAAACCACAGAAGTGTTTAAACAAGACAATAGTACGATGACTCTGTTTACAAAGTACCCCTGGCTGCCAGGTGAGGTCTGGATTGCTGGGAGGAGTGTGTGTTTGTAGGGTTGCTGGGTAAATGTGATTTTAGGAGATGAGTCCTGGAGAGAGATGCAGGCAGGTTAGCTAGGCGGAGGACAGTAAGGACGGAAAAACTGTGATGTATTGGATAACATACTAGAGACATGACGACAGGCTCCCGAAACCCTTCGACTCGCAGCAGGGGACGCGGCCCTCTGTTAGACCCCTCCTCCAGCTCCCCAGAAACAGATGAGTATGGTGGATGCCAACAAGGCCACGTGGCTCATGGCAATGCAACCTATAGCTGATAATTTTCAACTAGATTGGGAGGGATTAAGAATGAACTGTGAAAGTCTTATGGGAAGCCCATACTTTTGAGTGTCATGTCTCAGCCAATAGGCATGTCTCGAGGATTTTCTGGAAGCTATGCTTAAGGAATCATTGGAAGAGATTTTGGGCTCCTACCGGACATAAGCCTTCTAAGCCAGAGAAGCCTCAACATCTGTGCAATGCGGAGTTCATCTCCAGGCATCTGAACTGCATTGCCTGAAGAAAAGGTTGTCCCCAGACTGCGGTATAAAGCTGTTATCCTCTTGAACCACTATAAGGACACCCATGGAGAGGAAAGCTGACAGGATGTGGTTCCTGTCCCGTCCCACATCCCTCCAAGGAGACCAGTGTCAATTGTCGATCTAAATGTTTAGTTGAACCTGAGAAGAGTGCCCCTGACCCCACCCCAGGAGTAAAATTCCCGTTTATGGATATTCATGATTGAAAGACAAGAGTGAGGGGCAGGGTGACTTGTAGGGTGAGTCACAAGTTTCTGGTTTGAGCAGTAGATGGGTGGAGGAGACTATTTTTTTTGTATCATTGTCTCCATTTGTTGAAAAAAAAAGAATGCTTTCTTCACAGAGGGCATTGGGAGTATAGAGTCTTAGCCGCTAGACTACCAAGGAAGTCCCAAATACATCTGTTTTATATTTCTTGAAGCACCAGCTAGAGAATGTTTAGGAAGTTGATATCATATAAACCAGCAATTCTGTGCCTTGAGGAAGGAGTGGCAGTTACTTTGTTCAAAGAATTTAGTTTCCACATCCTGTGGCCAGTCCTAAAGGAAATCAACCCTGGATATCCACTGGAAGGACTGATGCTGAAGCTGAAGTTCCAATACTTGGGCCACCTGATGTGAAGAGCTGATTCACTGGAAAAGACCCTGTTGCTGGGAAAGATTGAGGGCTGGAGGAGAAGGGGACAACAGAGGATGAGATGGTTAGATGGTATCACCCACTCAGTGGACGTGGGTTTGAACAAATTCCAAGAGATACTGAAGGACAGGGGAACGTGGCATGCTACAGTCTATAGGGTCGCAAAGAGTCACACGTGACTTAGAGACAGAACAACAACATCACGTGGCAGCCCGTGGAAAAAAAATCCTACTGTGAGGCACGCTTGAAGCTCACTAGCATCATCCCTCTGGTGCGGCTTCAAAAAGCAAAGTTGACAAGCTAATCTGGGTAATTTTCTCAGTTCACCGCCAGACCCTGAGTCATCTCTGACCTTACACCTGGAGGGCTGGACAAGAAGTCCACATATCTAATGTGTGGCCAGGGATCAAATTCAGATCCCTGACTCCAAAGCTGGGACTCCCTGAGCATTTCCACAAACAAGTAAAACCCCAAATAATGTAAACTTACTTAGTCAGCAGGCACGTGAGAACTAACAGGCAATGATGTCCCTCCACCTTTCCAGCAAGAATAGGACTTCCCCAGTGGCTCGGCAGGGCAAGAATCTGCCTGCAATGCAGGAGACACAGGAAATGTGGGTTCGATCCTTGGGTCGGGAAGATCCCCTGGAGAAGGAAATGGCAACCCACTCCAGTGTTCTTCCCTGGGAAATCCCATGGACAGAGGAGCCTTGCAGGCTGTGGTCAAATGAGTCACAAGGAGTCAGACACAACTGAATGACTAACCACCACCAAGTACCAACAATAACGCTGAAAGTGATTAAACCAATTCTGGTAGGCTGGGATCAGTTAGCAAGCATTCCTGAAGGTGAATGTAAGCCGTTACATACTTTTAAGCAGTTCAGTTTTGATTACACCAAAATTACCACCTGAAGATGGGAGTCATGAGAGTGACTGGCACAGAGAGAGTCAGTAGGAAGACTGTGCCTCAGTTAATCAGCTGAAACTGGTGAGCAAAGTGATGGTTCAGTGGTAAAGAATCCCCCTGCCAGATTCGATCCCTGAGTCAGGAAGGTCCCCTGGAGAAGGAAACGGCAACCCACTCCAGGGTTCTTGCCTGGAAAATCCCATGGACAGTGGAGCCTGGTAAGCTATATAGTCCATGGAGTCCCAAAAGAGTTGCAAGCAGTTTTCAGTGATCGTAGACTGTATGTGGTCCTTCTCAATTCTCTATTAATGACAAAAATATTATGTGATCTACACATGCATGGATGTGTGTGTGTGTGTGTGTGTGTGTTATCAGATCTCACTACTGAGAAAAAAAGCTTTGGCTGAAGTGATAGTCCCTGGGATGTATTTGTCTTTTAGTGACACTTGACTTTAAGATTTCATAAAGAAAATGTATCTATGTGTTGGCTCTTATATGTTTAATCGTTCCTAGTGGCTCAGACAGTAAAGAATCCCTGTGATGCAGGAACCCCGGGTTCCATCCCTGAGTCAGCAAATCCCCTGGAGAAGGGAATGGCTACCCACTTCAGTATTCTTGCCTGGAGAATTCCACGGACAGAGGAGGCTGGTGGGCTACTGTCCATGGGGTTGCAAAGAGTCAGACACGACTGAGCGACTCACACTTTCACTTTCAAGCTTAACCGGAGACCTCCCTCTGGTACTCCATATATCCAGGATGAGAAGAAGTGGACTGCTTACTGCTTTCCTTTTTCCTCTCAGCTCCTGGAATGAGCCCATGAGTCCAATTTAAGAAACAAGAAAGGATAATGAAGAGCCACCTCTTAATTACACAATCAGTTCACATTTCTTCTAGGAATTCTTTGTTCGTAGCTGCAATTTGAAGATGATCAGGCAGCCTGAGATTATGACTGCGGTGATACCTCCGCCCCCCAGGCACTCCTGGACTTATGTTGAGGAAGGTCCAGACCACGCCTTTCTTAGCTGGACGATCTGAGTGGCATCGTGATTATCTCCTTGTCTCTGAACTACATCTTAAAACCGCAAACCCCTTTCCTGATCTTGTACATGTACCAGTGTTGGGAGGCACCCTGCCGGCCTGCAGGCCTTGTGGTTGCCCAGCCTGGAGACAGCAGCAGAGACATCAGTGGATTATTGGACAGGGAGTAATTTTTTATATGTTGATTGTCTACTTTTGACTCTGTTGGGGCTTAGTTGCGGCTGGTGGGATCGTCTAACATGTCGCAGGCTCAGTGGTTGCAATGAGCTGGCTTAGATGCCCTGCAGCATGTAGAATCTTAGTTCCTCGGTCAAGGATCAAACCCAAGTCTCCTGCATTGCAAGGTGGATTCTTAACCCCTGGACCATCAGGGTAGCCCCTGGACAAAAGAATCTTGCAAATCCACAACAAAAGCTCCTGGAGCAACACCCCACCCATCATATGGCAGGTGGCAGGACATGGCAGCAATCTTTGGTACTCCAGGGAGGAGGAGCTTAGCATTTACAGGGGGAATTGAGATCATACTGGCTCATCATTACCAGAGAGACCAGTGGCTGGGGCAAGAGGCAAGCACATAAACTGTTACTGATTAAGTTTATAATTAAGAGGATTGGATGGTCGTATGAGTGAAGCAGAGACTGGTTGAGCGGGGAACGTGCAGAGAGCAAGGGAACAGCCATCTTGAATGGCCTGATTATACAGCCATTTAGGACTGTGTTCAGCGATAAGTAATGACACAAATAAGCCTGCAGGTTGTCACTTCAGGGTTGGATGGATGGCAGCATGACTGCCTTAGAGCCATCAATGTCCCACACACGTTCTCTCTTCCCTCCCACTCTGCCCTTTCACTTCATTGAAAACCTCCTGTTGTGCCCATCTTCTAGGAAAGAAGAAAGGGGAAAGAATAGGACAAAGGGGCAAAGGATATGTGCTAGCTGAGTCTGTCTCATTTTCTTTGGATGACAATAGCTTTCCTGGAAATTTTACCCAAGAGATTTTCTTTTTTATCTCACTGAATAAAGTCCTAAGGGCAACTCTAGGTCAAAAGGAGCCTGAGTAATCAAATATTTTCCAGACGAACGTATCAGCATCTCCATGAAAAAAATGAGGGTCCTCCTATTATTAACAATGTGAAAAGAGTATTGGGCAGACAGTATGTATTAATAGTAGCTGATGCAATTAGATCCATTCATGTGGGTCAGTTACTTAATTGAACACCATCATTACAGTGTATTAAGAAAGTGTGTCTCAGAGCCAATGGATTCATTGCAAATGTCATTGCTTAGAACATCACCACTCAAGAGTATTTTCAAAGATAATGGGAATGTTCCATATCTGCCTTTTTCAACACAGTAGCCACTGGCCATGCGTGGCTGTTAAACACTTGAAATGTGACTAGCGCGGCTAAGAAACTGAATTGTAAATTTCACTGAACTTTAATAAATAGTCATGCTGATTAGTGATCACTACATTGGACCACACACATCCAGAGCATTCTTGGTGAATATTTTGGTGTAGGGAAAGGGAAGAGAATAGAAGAAAAAATCATGGTTGTGGGGTGGGGGAAGGGTTGCCAGATGCCAGGAGAGGATGAATGGCCTTGGAAATGAAAATCAAATGGAAAATTGCTTACCTGTATGAAGACTTGGGAAGCCAAGTGAAGGCAGATTTAGTAGACTTCAAATGTTTCATTAGGCTGGTTTTCCCTACAGGTTCTAGAATGATCTGTTACACACTTATTACATAGATAGGGCTTCCCTGGTGCCTCAGTGGTTAAAGAACCCACCTGCCAATACAGGAGATACAGGTTTGATCCCTGGGTCTGGAAGATCCCCTGGAGTAGGAAATGGTACACACTATGGTATTCTTGCCTGGGAGATCCCATGAACAGAGGAACCTGGCGGGCTGCAGTCCCTGGGGTTGCAAAGAGTCAGACACGACTGAGCAACTGAGCATGCGTGTACACATCACAGATAACGTCACTGTGAATTCTCCCCCCAAGCAGAGATGCCATTCTCCCTGACTGTGAATAGATTATTCTCCCAGTTCTGCCACCCTTGGGTGTTCCATTGGCCTGAGTCAACAGAATAGGGCGGATCTGGCAAAAGTTGACTGAAACTACTCTGGTGGGTTTTATCATCTTATTTTTTTTTTTTTAATTCTGACTTTCAGTATGATTCCACTCAGTAGATCTCCTTTATGAAATATTCTCCTTGTTATTTTATAAGACAACATAATCATCATATTTTTCTCCTTCTTTCCTGGATAATCCTACTTGTCTGGCTTCTCCCTTCTACCCTACCATAAATATCAGCTTTTCTCAAGATTTGCTTCTTCCTAAATGGGCTGATTGACTTCCAAAGCTTTAAATGCCATCTCCTTTGGGAGACTCCAGCATGGACAGCCCTAGCACCAACCTGTCAAATGCCAGGTCTGTGTCAGCTGCTTCTTGGCCTCTCCTTGGTTGTCTTAAGAGCATCTCAGACACACAAGGTTCAAAATGGAGCTGATGTTCCGCTCTCGGCTCTCCCTCCTGAGGTTCCATTGTCTATTAGGCTGCATTGTTAAGAACCCGGCCTTTCTCTCCCTCACCTGCCACATGCAATCCAGCAGCAAGTGCCATAGGCACCCCCATCAAAGGAGATCTCAGCCAGCTCTCCCTTTCGGCACTGGCATCAGCCTTGTTGAAGCCTGCATCACCCTTCGCTTGGGCTCTGCAACACCCTCTCACTTTCCCCATCCTCACCGCTTCCCAACACACCAGAATCTCTCCCACCCAGTTGCCAAAATGTATTTGCAAACTGTAAATTATAACACATCACTCTCTTGCCTAACACCTGTCTATGATTTCCCCTTCCTCTTAGAATAAAATCTAAATGCCTTTCCAAGGATGAATAATTTGCTATGTTCTGATTCCTAAATATTTCTCCAACTTTATTGTTTTTTTTCCATTTTTTCTTTCTCATTATTCTTCAAATACACTGACTTTTTTTTCCCCACTGCCTATAACATGCCAGCTCTTTCTTATTCTGAGAATTTTCATTTTTCCAGAACATTGGCTGCCTAGCTCCTTCTCAGCCCATGGGTGTCAGAGAGCTGATTCCTCCAGTTAATAATGCTCTCTCTGCCAAATATACCACCACCCTCTTTAATGCTTCCATAGCTCAAGTGTTTGCATTCCCGCGTTGTTATTTGTTTTCTTCCCAGTAGACTGTAAGCCCCTAAGAGTGAAGCTGATACAATACCTGGTACACAATAAAAAAGTTTTTGAATGGATGCCTAAATTATTAGTTTATAAAGAAGATTGTATTAAAAGCTTTTAAGTTTTTTTGAGTAAAGAGAAGTCATATAAATAGCAAAATGTTTAAATACCATTGGGCTTCCCTTGTAGCTCAGTTGGCAAAGAATCCGCCTGCAATGTGGGAGACCTGGGTTCGATCTCTGGGTGGGGAAGATCCTTTGGAAAAGGGAAAGGTTACCCACTCCAGTATTCTGGCCTGGAGAGTTCCATGGCCTATATAGTCCATGGGATCACAAAGAGTTGGACACGACTGAGCGACTTTCACTTTTAAATCCCAGTGCATTTTGACCATTGTCTGGGCAAGATGCCAACCTTACTATATGGAAGGGTGTGATAAATAAGCTAATAAATGAAAAATGATCTCCCATTTCCTTGCATGTAAATTATATATTAAATTACTTGTGGTGAGGAACTGTTTATTCATTCTCAGTGATATCCTAAATCAAAAGCAGAGTGTCTTTCTCTGCCATAGAGATTAAATTATTCCATTTATGTCAAATGATGGTAATGCTTACCAACCCAGAGTTAGTAAGAAACATAAACATTTGAAAAGTCCATAGCTTCCTGAGATTGGTACTAAAAGCTCTTTCTCGTCTGCCTCCTCCTTCTTCTCACCACGTTATCTACCTCCAAAGGTGCTTCCCTGGTGGCTCAGATCGTAAAGAGTTTGCCTGCAATTCGAAAGACCGGGGTTCCATCCCTGGGTCGGGAAGATCCCTTGGAGAAGGAAATGGCAACTCACTCCAGTATTCTGACCTGGAGAATCCCATGGATGGAGGAGCCTGGCAGGCTACAGTCCATGGGGTCACAAAGAATCAGACACAACTAAGCAGCTTTCACATACATACACATTAAATGTGGATAACTTGTTCTGAACTTCTAAAGTAGACTTCACTTTAAGTAGACTTTTGTTTTATTGGGGAAGTCAAGATGGAATCGGTTCCATAACTGTTACTTGAGTATGTAACTCTCATACAGATTTGCTAACTTCATTCCACTTTACAGGACATAGATAAAACAGAGCCATCTAACAGCTGTCTGTTGACTTTGAACAACCAGTTATTAACCAGATGACCTGCAAACATGTCCTGGATTCAGTTTGTGATTGTCAGTTGGAATTTGTGGGGAAAAGATAAGAGAATTTTGTAGGAAAAAACCTCACTCCACAAGTGTTTTTGGAGGATCCCCTGTGTATAAGGCAGACTACTTGGTACTCTGAAGACTACAGTGATTTATCAGAAGTGATTCCTACTGGCAAAGAGTTCTGTCAGGTAACAGGTTTATCGGATGCATAACTGCATATCACAAGGTGGAAGAAAAAAGTTACACCATAGAGTTGAAAAATAAGATGGTGTAGAAATTCAGAGGAGAAGATGCATTTCACTTGGGGATATTAGAAAACTCTTCCAGAGGCAGTCATTGCCCCTATGCTTTGAAAATTCAGCAGGATCTGGTTGTATAGAGTAGATTCCTGTCTTGGCAAAGTCAAGAAGTCAGGAAAACCCCAGAGCTACATAGGGAAGGATGAGTAGATCAGGAAGTGTATGGAGGGGACAGGAAGTAAGGTCAGAGAAGCAGCTGGGGCTCTATTTCAGGACCCTAAGACACAGAAGGTTAGGGTGGGTGAACTTCTTCCAGTTAACATTAGGGAGTCACACAGTCCTAGATCTCAAAGCTATGTCATGAGTAGAGTCATTTTATAGGAAGCTGGGAGCCAGAACACTGGAGAAAGACATGATCGAAGGTTTCTCAAAGGTGTCTGATGGTGATGCGTGTACCTGTTAAGTTGCTCAGTCATGTCCGTCTCTTTGCACCCCTAGGGACTATAGCCCATCAGGCTCCTCTGTCCATGGGGATTCTCCAGGCAAGAGTACCAGAGTGGGTTGTCCTGACATCCTCCAGGGGATCTTCCTGACCCAGGGATTGAACCTGCATCTCTTATGTCTCCTGCATTGGCAGACGGGTTCTTTACCACAAGTGCCCCCTGGGAAGCCCTCTGATAGTGATAGGAGTGCAGATTTCAACGGAACCTGGCAACTTCTTAGATGAGGAGAGTGAGAGAGATTGAAATATGATCCAAAACATTTTGAACTGGTTGACCAGCAGAAGAGCTGGGCTGCTTGAAGGGGTGGGCTACACAGAAAAGTAGCTTTTAGAAAGAAAATTATGTATACAGGTCTCCAGGTAGATTTTGGATGCTAGTAGAACATAATGTATGAAATCACAAGTGCAGAACTTAGGAGAGATTTAAGGGCTGGAGCATTGTGGTTAGCTAAAGTTCTATGATTTGATGAATTTTTCAAGAGAGAGATGAAAGACGAAAGAAGATGATTAAGGCTGGATGGTCAGGGGATTCCTACACTGATCCAGCAAAAAGTAGAGGAATAAATAGACAAAGGAGGAGTTGAAAGGATAAGGCAAGTTCAATGTCATGCAAACCAACTCAGGAGAGACTTTTTAAAAGGAAAGTACCCACAATGTCAAATGTATACCTTACACTAGGCAGCTATTTAAAAAGACAGGATTAAGAAAAGTCAATACGTGTCTCAAATTGATAGCCATTGTCTGTTGGCTTTTTAAGAGTTACACTCTATTTTTTAAAAAATCTTTATTTCCTTGTGGCTGTGCTGGGTCTTTGCTGCTGCTCAGGCTTTCTCTAGTTGTGACCAGTCGGGGCTGTTCTCGCATTGGACTGTACCAGCTTCTCACCACACTGGCTTCTCTTGTTGCTGAGCTTGGACTCTCGAGCACAGGCTTAGCAGTTGCGGTGCTCAGCCTTAGGTGCATGTCCAGTCTTCCCGGATCAGGGAGAGAACCCGTGTCCCCTGCATTGGCAGGCAGATTCTTAACCCCTGGACCACCAGGGAAGTCTAGTAATCATGGTTTATTTTCCATAATGAAAGGTATAGGCATTGTGACATGTGGAAAATAAGGAAACACTGAAATTAGGGAAAACTGGAGTCAGGTTCTAATACTGTATGGTTTGTGATTTGAGGCAAAATTATTTAATCATGTATGGATATGAGAGTTGGACTATAAAGAAAGCTGAGCGCTAAAGAATTGATGCTTTTGAACTGTGGTGATGGAGAAGACTCTTGAGAGTCCCTTGGACTGCAAGAGATCCAACCAGTCCATCCTAAAGGAGATCAGCCCTGGGTGTTCATTGGAAGGACTGATGTTGAAGCTGAAACTCCAATACTTTGGCCACCTGATACGAAGAGCTGACTCATTTGAACAGAACCTTTTCAAAAGACCCTTCCCAAATGCTGGGAAAGATTGAAGGCGGGAGGAGAAGGGGATGACAGAGGATGAGATGGTTGGATGGCATCATCAACTCAACGGACATGAGTTTGAGTAAACTCCAGGAGTTGGTGATGGACAGGGAGGCCTGGCGTGCTGCAGTCCATGGGGTCTCAAAGAGTTGGACATGACTGAGCGAGTGAACTGAACTGAACTATTTAACCTCTCCAAGCCTTAGGTTCTTGACTATAAATTGGTGATAATGCTTGACTCAATGGGCTATGGTGAGATGCAGTTCAATAAATTAGCATATGGTCAAGAAATAGGCCTGTTAATCTAGGTGTCTCTTAAATTTTCCTTCCAGTTGCTTTTGACTCACTTCCAGATGGTCATGTGTTATCGGGAGCATCACCTGCATTCATGGGTAGTTAGGTTCTATAAGTCTTAATAATGAGTTGCAAGCGATTAAATATTGGCCACCAATCCCTCCTTGGGCAGACCTGAGTGTAGGAGGAGGCAGATGGAGTATGTTTACTCTTGAAGATCCTGCCAGAGCAAATGGTCAAGGCAGAATGGTCTCAAGAGATCAGAGGGCCTGACCAGTTTGGATGATGATTTGATATGTCCCTGGAATGGAGGGCAGGGACCACCATGATTTTTCATTTGATTTTTTTTTTTTTTTTTGCATTTTCACATTTGATTTTGCATTCCCTGGTGCTAGAGAAATGCTCTGTATATAATCATTAGGAAGAATTTGCCAAACAAATAGCTGTTTTGTTTGTTTCTTTGGAGAGATCTGGCCATCAGATAATGCACGTAGAGGTAAAAAGAATAGAGCGTTGATTGGAAAGAAGAGAAACAAACATGGAAGATGATGCAATCACATGGGATGTTGGTGGCCAGCAATTGGCCCGATATATATGCCAGTGTGTAACTGTCACAGATACCATGTTGCATCTACACCAAAGATAAACATCCCCAAAACAGGAACCAGTGACACAAACAAAAGGGGAAAAAATATGAGTCTAAGCCTGGTGCTGTTTTTAAGTTCTATTCAATAATAGGGAGACACCATTACATCTGTTGTTATTAGCAAACAGAGGGGCACAAGGAGAGAGGCGTATGATACTGGATGCCATTTGTATGGAAGTAAACCTTTGATTTTTATTTGGAAATAAGAGAGGGATCAAGAAATGTGGCAGGCAGTGGATTCGTCTGGGTGTCAGGGTGTGCACAGTGAGGACAAGCTGGGGGACTCCATCCTGGTGACGATGCACACGGGCCCTGTTGTGTATCCAGAAAGGATGGTCACCTTCCATTTTAATTTGCTCCAAGCTTTCTTTCTCTCCAGAGTCTGTCTCTGATGTGACATTCAAGAGGACTGTGTTCAGCTAGAACTCAGGTGGGAAGTTCTTTTAAAGGCTCACATGCCAGATCGACTGTGGCTAAGGAGAGTGTGTTTGCTCGATAGGAGACGAGATTTCCCTGGTTTACATATGTCTTCTTTAAAGAGTGTGACTCACTGCCTGTGTACCCATCTCCTCCTCTCGCCCCACCCCGTGACTGCCTCGCAGGCCATGGGACGTGTTCCTGCGGTCGCTGTGTTTGTGAGAAAGGATGGTTCGGGACGCTCTGCCAGCATCCGAGGAAGTGTAACCTGACGGAGGAGCAGAGCAATAGTCTGTGTGAATCGGCAGATGGCATATTGTGCTCGGGAAAGGGTGAGTATATGCTGGAGCTTGGACGGGTTCCCTGTTCTTTCAAGTGGTTTCTATTGTACAGCAGTACGGTCCGTACAACCGGCTTCTCCGGGCTGAAAACCATGCAGTCCTCTCCTCCGACCGGACTTTGAGCTTGAATTTCTCCCATTCACGATCATGGGAAGTATTATCAGAAGGAAAGTCTCAAATTTACCTGTATGCTGCTTTCTTTAGTCATATATGAATTAGTGATAGAAACATGTGCGTGCTGAGTGGCTTCAGTCGTGTCCAACTCTTTGCAAACCTATGGACTGTAGCCCGCCAGGCTCCTCTGTCCAGGGGATTGTCCCGGCAAGAATACTGGAGTGGGTTGCCATGCCCCCCTCCAGGGGATCTTCCCTACCCAGGGATTGAACCCACGTCTCCTGTGTCTCCTGCATTGGCAGATGGGTTCTTTACCACTAGTGCCAACTAGACATGTGTAACGTAATATCAAAGAAAAAAAAAAAATGAAGCCTTCAAAGTGGTTACAGTCTTCAAGTTGATGGAAGAGGAACAAATAACCCAATCAAACATTTACCAAAAATAAGAAGAAAAGCAATCGCACCCAGTGCCCCTCCCCAACCCCCAAAAGGGCACATTTTTTTTCTGAGTAGAGAAAGAATACTAATAGACTGAGTTTTAGATATTTTTTTGCAAAGTGAGTTTTTTTTTAATTGATTATTTTTAATTTTTATTGTTTTTGGCCACACATGGCATGTGAGATCTTAGTTCCCTGACCAGGAATTGAACCCATGCATTTGAAAGTGTGCAGCCCGAAGCAATGGACTGCCAGGGAAGTTCTGAATTTTAGGTTGCTTGATATTGATGTTTTTGTATAAATTTTTGAAGAGACTTTAAAATCCTGCTCTCTCAGTGCATATGGGCCCATCTAAAGGCTGTCACATTCCTCTTTGCTATTGGCTAGGAAGTAAAGCTTCCTCGGTGGCTCAGACGGTAAAGAATCCGCCTGCAGTGCAGGAGACCTGGGTTCCATCCCTGAGTTCGGAAGATCCTCTGGAGGGGGTAACGGCAACTCACTCCAGTGTTCTTGCCCGAAGAATCCTATGGACAGAGGAGCCTGGTGGGTCCATGAGGTCGAAGAGTCAGAAATGATGGAGCGACTAAGCATTGAGTGGCTGGAAAACACCTAGAAATTCTGGAAGTGTGTGTGTTCTCACTGAAGGTTCAAGAGCTGCCCTGCATGGGACTAGATGCCTGGGGCTGCCCAGCTCCCTAGGCTCCTTTCAGAACACATGATCCCCACTTCCCAACGTGGAGATGAAGCTGCAGCTGCACTTACCCTCAGACACCTACCCTGGGGACAGGATTAGCAGGTAAATACCTTTCTGAAGAAGACACAGTGAAGAAAGAGAATTGCCGAGTAGCCAGGGAGTACTTCCTCAGAAGTAGAATAAATATTCTGATTAAAGTCATTACATTCTGAAGAGAGAGACTCATTTTTTAAGCATCATAAATGTAGAAAATATATATAAAAAAATAGATTGACTAAACATTAGCCCAGAAGAATTTCCTTAAAATGAAACAGGATGAGAAAATCTCTCTAGTTAATGCCTTTTCAAATTGTTTGCTTTGGGTGGTGGAAATCTATCCAGGTATCAATGAATAGTTGAAAGCATATTTGTCTAAACTATTTGTTTGCCCTTCAATGGGTAGAGAGTTTTCAACTTGGAAGGAATGTAAAAGTGTGACCAGTATCAGGCCCTCTTATAGCCTCAAGGATGTTCATTTTGAGGTCAGTGTTAGTGATGAGGCTGGCATGCCTAGTTGGCAGTGGTTGGCTGTGGACTTCTTTGTTTCTTCCTGTTCTGGAAGAATCCTTGCTGAATTGTAGAGCAAAAAAGGTGTTACACATGAGATCATGGAATTGTATTCTTTCAGTGAACAGCAGGGATGCAGAAATTATCCTTGTCAGCATGGAGGAACCTGCACCCCAAGAAACAAGAAAAGAATCATGAAAAAAATTAAGGGTCTTCAACATGGTGGCTGAGAAGAGACATCCCCTTCTGAGTTATTTAAACGGGGCCATCTATTTCTGGATACATCTCATGGACTTGCCATTTGCCATGTACTTTACCCTCGAATTTGTACATGAAAACCCCTCACCCTGGCTTTCACAAAGGAAATCAGTCTTTTTCTTTCTCCTGTGATAGGGCAGGTGTGAGCAGAGGGTCCTGAGATCCCCAGGGCACAGCAGTTTAGCAGCCCAGACCCAGCTGAGTGTTTCCAGCAGGAAAACGAACCTGCAACCTGGGCTTCCCTGGAGCTGTGAATAAAGCCGCCACCGCAGGAGACGATGAAGAAATAGCGTTTTATTTCTTTACAAATTGATAGCCAAGACAATAAATCACTCCATAGAAAAATTTAAAACAAGATACATTGTTGTGACCTTCATAACAGATGGAGGAGTTAGAACAGTAGTGAAGTCTGCCTGCTGGGATGTCGAGTTGCAGCATTTTGTCAGGCTTGATGGATGAAAAAGAAAGTCCAACTCTGTCAATGGGGCAGCGAACAGAGGTGCCTTGCCCTAACACACGATGAGTTTTTGTAAATAACTGGAGATGAACGCAGGGCCAGGTCTCCCCTAAGCTCAGCTACCTTTGACGGATGCATGATACAATTCATAGGCTGTTTGGGGATTTATTCCTCTGGATCCAAGAACACACAATAACCTTCTTGGCCTTGTAACTTCCACCTCGGTATAGGTCATGCCCTCTAATATCCTTAAAGATGCTGTTGTGTGACAGTTCTTAATTGTGTGTCATTCAATGACCCCTTACACTCTTACATTGATACTTGTCATCCAGATTAAGTCCACAGTACCCCCACCACCCAGCCCTCATCCCTGGCCTAATCCAGCCTGTTCTTCATGCCTGGAAAAGAGAAAGGGTGAAAAATCATGTTTCAGAAGCCACCCTTTGCTCTGTGTTCTGGTTGCCTCACTCAGTGGCTGTCTGGGCAGAATCTATGGGATGTACAAATCATTTTTGAAACTGCATGGAAGCCCCCCTCCCCCCACCCATGGGAGAAGCATCACAGATCGACGCAAGAGTAGACTGAATCAGACTGGAATCTTAGGATAACTGATGTACTTCCATTTTCTCATCTTTGAAGGCAGAAGAATTCCATTTCTTTCCCTTTCTTACGTCCTAAGGATGCTCTGAAGACAAATGAGAAAAGGTGGTTGATTGCTCAGGAATGGAAGCCAGTAAGCAGCACAGAAGGAAGATCAGAGCACTCTTCAGGGTCCTGACACTCAGACAGACAATAAAGGAGTTAGGTGACGTGGTCATGAACTTAGTACCCCAGAGATCCTGCCCAGATGGGCCAGCTGCCTCCTTCGGCTGGACTGGGTCTCGTGAGTGTGAGTGGGGCCCGACCAGTGGAGCTGAAGAGCTGGTCCCCTCTCGGCAGTCCTGTGGTCTGTGTTTGTCTTTGTCTGTCTGAGAATCCTTTGCCTAAGTGTTTCCCTTCCTACGCATGTGCAGTTTGAGCCCTGACTACTGATAAAAACAAGTCAGAGCACTCTACAACAAAGGCGTGGCTCTGAGAGGTCCTGATACTGGTAACACTGTGTTAGTATGACACGCTGTGCTAGTCCTAATTTTACAAGCAGAAAAAGTTCGTACCTCTGAGAGGCACGAATAGAAAGAACAACACAGCTGGGGAAAATGCTGACAGAGAAAAGCTACTTTTTCGTCTCACATACAAAATCAATCCCCTCACTTCAGTGTCTAGTAGACTTTTGGAACTGGAGTTTACTTGTCAAATGGTCCATCCAAGATACCATATTAACTTTAGCTGAGCTTCACCAGTTTTAGGAAAATACTTTGTTATAGCCTGAAGCTAAACATTCCAGAAGCAAGAGCAGTAATTAGAATAGTTTCAGGGCTAGGGGGTAAGTTTAAAAATGAAACGTGAGATCTTTTCATGCGTTGTGACAAAAAAAGATATGCTAGGCATAATTGTGAAGATCATGAACATAGAAAGTCATTTACTTCTGCTGCTTTCTAGAAATAATTTTGGAATGTAAAGGGGATAACTATTTTACAAACAACTGAAAACAACCAGATTCTTCCAATAATCATGGAATTAAAGAATGAAATAATGGTATTTTCTGAAGCAGTTACCATGAAAAGCCAATGAAATGCCCCAAGTCTTTTTTGTTTGCACTCAGATCGCTGACCATTTACTAAGTGAGCTTATGGTAAACACTTCCATGCCTAGAAATTTGAAAGAAAGTTTTTAAAAGTACGACAAATACATTTCTAAAATAAGGTAACACCGTACCTGAATGAGACCAAGAAGCAGCCAGGATCCTTCACAGACTTGAGCCAGGAGGTCCCTGCTCATTGGTTCCTAAGCAACCACCAGGCTGTCAGTCACTCATCAGAACTGAAAGTTGTCTAAAATTTGCTCAAGGAAATGCAAATCAATGAGACCCTCAGGAAAGTAAGACAAGACTAGATGAACTTATGCTATGGTTAAGCAAAGACTTCACAAATGTAGACCCAGCTCTCAGCTCATAACTGGTTCTCAGCTCATAACTACTCCCTTACCTTCTTCTTTAGGAGCATGACAAGGAATGTGGAAAATTTAACTTGGTTCTTGGGGATTTTTGCAGCTAAAATACAGATAGTCATTTCCATATGAAATACCACATAGTGCTTAATGCATGAGATGTGTTTGTTTATACGGATCTGTTCCGGATTCTGTGATGTCAGGAAATCCCTCTCTCAACCACTTGGCTCACTCACTTTCTTAATTCATTTTTCAAGCACGGTGTTTCCTAGAAGCACTAATGATTGATCACTGCTCATCTTCTGATATATTTTTTTCTACTGCACCATCTCTTAAGGTGATTTTTGACAAGAACAATTTAGTGATAAGCATCTTCTAGTAAAAGGAAAAACACGTTTGGAAAAAACAATCCATCCAAGGTAATAAAAGGAAGGGTGAATCCTTCTTAAGTGTTTTCTTGAAATTTTAAAGTTGTCTTTACTCTTGCTGTAGCCAAAATTTTGCCACATGAGGATCTCATAGCCCATCAGGTGAAAACATTTAGACTGAGAGAACCTCCTTTTGTGACACCATTTAACTCATACATTTTCTTTTCTTTTAAATATATTTAAGTAACTAGTAAAATTATTTCTGGGCAAACCAAAATGTTCTTAATAACCAAAGAGGAAGTTTTTAATTAATAACATTAATTAAATAATTAATTAAAAAGAGGAGAAATGAGTAAGTAATGCAAAAGGTAGTTTGACAAAGACCCTCAAAAGATGAACATTTTGAGTGGATTAGAGCCTTTCTTGATTATGGCAACAAATTCCAAGAATGTCAAATATACGTGAGTGAGTTACTGTGTATTTTTGGCACTTTAAAGAGCTACCCAATATGCAGGCATGTCCCTATTTAAAGAAAATCGCGTAAACGAAAATCCAGAATTGTAAGCACAATAATTTAGTAGCTCTTTTCATTATAAAATGCATCCCTACCTAATAGAACTTGCTATTCAGTTCCTAAAAAAAA